>CALSBZ010000087.1:3667934-3708554 GCA_943591055.1 Gobionotothen gibberifrons
TGTGTGTGTGTGTGTGTGTGTGTGTGTGTGTGTGTGCTTGTGTGTGTCTTTGTGTTTGCTTGCTGTGTGCTTTCACTGGTACTTTGTCCCTGTCGCCCTTTGGCCTCTACCACTCTGATTTCCTCACTGCTCCTCAGTGAAATGAGGTGAAAGCTGCACAGATGTTACACTCCATACATGACAGTATCATCCAGACATTGTGTTTGCTGTGTCTCTGTACAGGAATACCCCAGGTTCACTGAGTTCACATGCCAACCGATGGGACGCAAACGGGGACCTCCTCAAGAGGTTTCTAAGTTTAGGGCATCGAATGTTATTTACTGCCACTAGGGGTCCCTCAATCAAAACAATGAGAAAAAACAGAATTGTATGCCTTTCATAACTTCCAAGGATTACTTCATTCTTCATCATTCAGGAGGTGTTGACTGGTAGCTGAATTCTCCGTAGATAAATCACCTGGTTAAAATTATGGAGGAAATGTGGGAAGTGCTCTTATTAACACATTTCTAATATAGGTTATTTAGACATTTTATCGTTACAATTCTACTTAGAGGAGTCACATTTGAATAAAATGATAAAGGAAAACTCAAATTATTTAGTTATTTTTACTTTACAAAATATTCAAATAAAACAAGTCAAACAAATGAGTTTAGATTCAATATTTCAATGTAAACCAACAGTATAGCAGCAGCTAGCTTAACCAAGCCAGTAAGTACTCAAATCTTTTATTGTAGTAAAACAATACCACACTGTAAAAATACTACATCCTACATTAAAGTATTAGAAACAAAGAAAAAGTTCACAATATAAATAAGTTAAATAAATTAAATTAGATAACACACTTAAATGATATATTAAGATATAACATCAGTCACTCATGAAAGGCAGTTTTGTAACTTTAGAAATATACATATTGTTGTTAATGCTCAAAGTCCCCAACTTCTAAGACACTAACAAAAGCAACATGTTGTCAAGGTGACATATTAGCACATAAAGTTAGAGCTACATGCTTCTGACTCAGAGTTTTACCATCATAAAGTTTCCATCCGAGGTGTCAGCTCACCGCCTCCTGTGACTCTGCACTTCCTGTGCACGGCTCCTTTGGGTGTCAAGGTGGTCGACAGTTTCACATTTAGAAGCAAAACCACAACTGAAGCACTCACACGGCTCCCATCACATCACGGCTGCATTGTTCTCCTTTCTGCTGTTTTCTGTTAACTATGATGCTAAAGGCTCAAACAGGTGGATGGTGTCTCACAATCCTGGCTATTATTGCAGGTAAGTTTGATTTTCTAATCTCATTACACCCTGATAGTGGGCTTCTCCACAGACTGGTCAACTGCTCAACTCAATGCAGTATTTATGGGAGACTTCCTCCAGATAACAGAGAGGGTTTTCACATCCATATTGCCCACACAACTAAACTCAAATACAACTGAAAAAAGGTAATGCAAAGTTAAAAACAACAACCTAAAGGATATTTTCTTTTTTTGTGATTTTCTTTTACCTCAAATCCACTAAAGTATAAAAAATGGTTTGAGATTTAGAATCTTGTCAGATTTTATAGATCAATGTGTGGGATTGTCCTCAAAACAAAGTTAAACTGTTATTTGAAACCAGAGCTGAACTCCAAGCGTCTCTTTGCACAAAGTCACAAAGGACCCCATTCAGTATTACTGTATGTGCATGCAAGGAAGTAGTAATGATAGGAGTGAACATGTGATTGAGACATTTTAACTGATTATTTCTTAATTTATATTTCTTAATTTGAAATACAATGGCCATCTTCATAATGCTGTGTTGCCTTCTCTGTGAAAACCTAGCACTTGTAAATGTGCTTTGTCATAAATGAGGATGTTCTGGTTTCCTCTCTCACACAGACATCTACATTTAAGGGTTCAACACATGTTTCTTTCTTTCTTAATCTGCAGTTAAAAGCATACAGATGGTATGGAAATAAATTAAGGACAAGGTTTGCAGCAGCAGCTTTCATGCAATGTGTTATGTAATTGTTCAATTACTGTAATTATTGCTATGTCAAGACAGCCTCATTCTTACTTCATAACCAAGTAATTTACCAAGTAAAATGTACTTGTTGCAAAGTGGACATGCCTGGCACAAATGTTTTTGTTTTCCTATTCTATTTAGACTTTCTGCAAAAATGTCCAATCCAAGATTCTGTCAGAGGCAGGTTAACAAACGTGGACAAATACCCAGCATTCCAGCATGTCCGTGTGCTGGCTGGTTTCTTGGCACATAACTGAATATGTGTCTGCTGTGTGTGCAATATGTATGAAATAGATAACCAGATGTTGATAGTGACACGTCTCTTCTCCCCCAGGTGTCCAGCTCCAGGAAAATGAGCGCTCTGTCCAGCCTGCGTCTGAGCCTCACGTCTACAGGCCGGCGCTGCAGCCCACTGAGACCGCCCCTCCAATAGGTACACACCAATCCCTTTGAGATAAAACATACATTATTTGCACCACAGCAAATGTACCTACAGTTAAATGTAGACCTAATTGGGTTTAAAGTTTTAAAGGGAAAGTAAAACAAATAATTCAAGTCAAAACATTGGGGGCTCTTTTGTACGGAGCCAGAAGTTATTAATACAATGAAAACAGATTGTCTCTAATTCAAGTTAAATGACCTTTGGCTGTCTGTGTTAATGTATATTTCTATGTGTGTTTGTGCACAGAGACCTACAAGCATGTTGGAAAATCCTGCATAAAAGCCACCATGGGAGTACAGTACATTGTCATTGAAAAAAAGGTTAGTGTGTGTTTGTGTTTGGGTGTATAACAAGACGTGTGTGCTCTGGTGGAGGTGATACATTATAATTTAAATGTAAACTCTTTTTTGCTCCAGTACTTGTCTGGTGACTGATTGGAGACAATGAAATCTGACACTGTGTAAGTAATATTTATCTCCTGTGTGCATTCAGAAGGCTTGGTATTACAACCTGGAGCCCTCCAGGGTCAGGACGGGGGGGTCCTGTGGTGAAGAAGCTGCTGTCCTCTCTCTCACACTGCCTGACGATGCTGCCAGTCTGCAGCTCACCTTCAGAAAGGTACACCAAATGTCATACATCCCTGTTTCCTTCAAAGTGTGCATTTTCTTCCACTGTCCGGAGATATGCAGGCAATGGTGGAATGTACATTTACTATACTTAAACTCAAGTACTATACACATTTAAGGTAATTGTAATTGAGTGTTGATTTTATGCAACTTGTACTTCTAGACCACTGCATCTCAGAGGCAAAACTTGTATTTCTTACTCCATTATATCTATATGAGCACTTAAAGGAGACCTATCATGCTATATTTGAATAATATATTGAAGGGCCATACTTATATAAGGTATATTTATACGTTTTGTTTTTCAAAATACCAAACAGATCATGCATTTTAGCCATGCCTCATTTTGCTCTATTTTCCTCTCCTCCACCCTGTCTTTGCATGAGCTGCAGCTGACCACGCCCCCCTGCAAAGGAGGGGGCCGAGTTACGAGCGTCATGTTACCATGCTGTTACCATGCCACGGCAACCTCTCATTCCCCTGATTGGTGGAGAGTTGGCCATGTAGGCGGAGCTCCTCGTCACTGACGTCAGACTATTTTCAAATCTGTATCAGTCTGTATCAGATCCGTTGCAGCCCCGTTTTTAGAGATTTGGGTATGGAGGAAAAGAGAGACGGTTGTGTTTTCTGACACTTAGTGAGTTCCCTGACACACCGGGGACACATATTCATGTATAAAAGACGTACAAAGGTGCATTTTGCATGATAGGTCCCCTTTAAGTTTAGTTTAGTCAATTTTTCATACCATCATGTCAATTTGAATGCCTTAGAAAACACCTCATAAATGCAGTGATTATGGAACTATTCGCAATCGTCAAATGAGGAAGACAAAACTGTGTTACGTGTTTATACTGTATCTTCAAATTCAGAACATTTAGTTTCTGCATCCAAACTCTGTCATAGAAAAGATTAATAGAATAATTGACGCTTCCAGCTTCACAGAAAATCCAAAACATTCACATCAACAGATAAAGTAATGTGCATTAGAACAATTGTTTTCAGAATTCGTGCATTACTGGATCAGCTTCAATCTCTTTTGTTTTTGTCTCCAGAAAGGGAATATTTTCTACGTCTCCAATCTGACCGCTCATGTGTCTCCTCTGCCTGTCTGCCCAGGATGTTCCAGTAAGACCAGATCAAGAGACAAAAAGAGAGATGACATTTAGCTGGTATTTCTGATTCTGAACCTGCCCACACAGAGAACATAACCATCCCTGTCTAACATCCTCTCCTCACAGATAAGACTTACTCAGGTGTGTTGACGAATGACAAGCTGTTTGCAGCGGCTGATGGACAGAGCTTCAAGTGCAAATCTGAGAATCTGCTTCTGACGTCTCCGGAGCTGAGGATCCGGCTGGTTCCTCTGCAGATTCAGGCCTTCACTCTGCTCAAAGGACACTACGGAAAAGGTGAATGGGTTGATCATTAGGTACAAGGGAAAATATCCTTTATATAAAAAAGTATCTGCGCTGGTAGACATAGAACTATAACAACATTTAGTCCTAAAACCGTAATTAATATCATAGTGAAAAGACAATTACAAACTCACATTGTTGAATAAAAGTAAATACACGCTTGACTACCCATATGGTATTGTCTGCTTCCTCTCTTGTGTTCAAACTAATTTGAAGACACATGGACAGATAAATGAGCATGAGCACCAATTTTTTTCAAAAAGGCCCAAGGATTTAAAAATGTAATTGGGCTTGTTTTCTGTTGTACAGTATCACATTATGTTCATGCTTTGAAAGCACTTCAGTTTTCCCTCATTCTGTGATTAATCTCAATCTAGGAAAACAGCTGGGAGTTTTGCCAGATACAGATGTGATCTATAATGTGAGCTTTGAGCATTCTATTTTTATGAATCACACACAATGATAATTGGTCCCATTGGACTGTGTTAACAGTAAATATCCTGAAACTAAAGCAGGTTTATTGCTGCTGTGTTATTGATCTAATCATTATGGAAAACAATGTTCGTGTTATAAATGTGAATCTCTGCACTGCAGCTTTAGATCTGAGGGATTGATGTGTATGTGATATCTGCAAGTCATTCATCAGATCAGATTATATATGGCTAAATGAAGGTACTGATTTGTTTCTGTATTTTGCTCTCCATGTTGTTTCAGAGGTGGAGTGTTGGGCTGACTTTACCAAGCGAGTTATCCCCATCATCCTCGGGGCCACAGTGGTGGGACTTTTTCTCATCGCCGTGACGACCTCCCTGTTCATCAAAGACCACCACAGAGAAGGATATGACAGGCTCTGAACTTCTGACAACTGGATGGAGTTTACCTTCATCTAAAATATTATTTCATTATACACTGTTACAAAAAGTTCTCAAGTTAGCTCTCCTTAATTTAAAGCACAGCGGTCTAATGCCTATAGATCTTGACAATGTTGTTCCATTTATTTCTTTGACTATTATTTAAATATTTTTTCCAATTATAATTTGTAATCATCACAATTGGGTTTAACATTTATTTTCCTTTTTATTCTGTCTTTAATGATAACTTTTGTTCACAGCTGTGTGTTGTAATATTCATATTTGTGGCATATTCCAGAGTTAATTGATAAAAGGTATTAGCCCTCAAACCCACAAGCTTGTTAATGATTAAGTAAATAATCATAATAACGCTTGCTAACCTACATGTCAGAGATACTAGAAAATGAACATCGCATTTTGTTGTTGTTGTTGTTGCTTTAATTAGTAATATAATGTATTTTGAATAAACAAATATTTCGTTTTTACAGCAATTGAAATATTGTACAGAACTGCATAATATTGTAGTGTTACCGGAATACTTGTTAAAATTAGAACTTTTCATCTATTTTTCGTTTCATAATTTCTGTATTGATTTACAAGGAATAAATGTTTTTATAAATAAAATATGTTTTAAATTATTAAAATTAAATTATTATAAGTAATAATTATTATAAGTAGGATTCTCTCTACCTGTGTGACAGAGAAACGCTGCCCTCTGCTGGCGCTGTGTGCTCCCTGCAGCGTCCTCCCCACCTCCATATCCCTCTTTCTCATTGGCTCCTCGTCACTACGAGTCCTTTAAAAGGTCAAAAATAATAGTACAGATATTTAGACCTGTATTGCTGTTTTTACAAGTGCCAGTGTAACATTTAAAAGGTCGGAATATTATTCATGGTTCGGTTGAGTAGTTTGCTTCTTTGAAATCATAACCAAACTGTGTATGAACTGTTTAATATAATAACACTTCGCCTTTTCCTCCTTAGCTGGTCATTTAGTGAGTTAGCTAGCAGCTATCACATCAGCAGCTGGTAGCTATGGCTGCAGTTATTCTGAGTTTCCCAACTCTGCAGGGTCTGAGGAAATTCACACAGTGAGTATATTTAAGCAATTCAGTCAGTTGTGATTTTGCCTAAAGCAGTCTGCTCTTCTTTCGTAGTGTTACACAAACCAGCATCTTTTTGACCTTTTTTTAGCTTTCAAGTTTGCAATGCTATTCCACGTCTGAGCTAACATGGATGCATTTGTGCAGCTATCATTGCTACGCATCACTTTGTTTATTATTCGCTGGTGCTCGTGATGGCTGGACATGACAACAGGACGTTGTTTTACCGTCAACCTCAACGTGTTGTTGAATAGGGTTTTCACCATTATGCGAGCTAATGAAACAGATAAGAACTGAGCAAGGTTAAATAAAGGTAGCAAACTTCCAGCTAGCATGGCTAATGTTGCTGCTTGTACACCATGCACACTGTTGTGTTTCTACCTGTGACACTAGTCTTTTATAGGTATCACATTCAGCCTATTTATTAAGACTACAGTTTTCTTAACTGTATGTGCTTTTTAAAAAAAATAGTTTTTTGTCTATTTAGCATCTTCTCCGCACTTTATAGCCATGCAGAGATTTGAATGGCACTCAAGTTGTTGTCATCTTTCTCCTCAGAAAATTGTCATGGACCAAAAGAGGCGTGAGGTTCGTTTCAGGAGGTGAGTGAGGACATATGCACATGTATAAACAATCATGGCTCAGTTGGGGACGTGTTGCAATTCAAGAGATGTTTATATTGTTGGTATTCAAACTTTAGCTCTCCCCTCTGGGAGCCAGAGTTATGGTGTTATGGTCTGAGGTTAAGCACTAAAATACCACAATTATATATGGCCATTATGTATCTTTTGCAGGGAGTTTATTTATTTAAAGTAAAAAAAGATACTCTTGCAGCCGCTTATTAAATTAACAATTTCATTTAGTCTATTAAACTTAAGAAAATGGAGAACAATTCAATTAGTTATTGCCTGTTTTGTTTGAACACTGTTCAGAGCTCAAAGATATTATCATTGTAGTGTTATAAAGCAGAAAGATTGAAAAGCTAATGATATTGGGTTTTTATTGTCAAATGACTAAAACCAGTCATTGATTATTCAATGAGTTGCCGATTAGTTATCTGACTGATGTGTTATTTGTAGTATCTGGTTTGCACTGTGGATCAAACCATTGTCTGTTTTGTTTGATCAGTATGTAGCAAATGTATTAAGTAAAATTGTAAAATATAAGTGTCTGTTGTGTCTTTCTGCAGAGGTGGGAAGGATAGAGAAGGTGCTGATTGCCAATCGAGGAGAGATTGCGTGTCGTGTGATGCGCACGGCCAAGAAGATGGGCGTCCGCTCAGTGGCTGTGTACAGTGACGCAGACAGAGACTCCATGCACGTGGCCATGGTGAGATGATGGCTGACTTAAGTTTTGCAAAAGCTGTGTCTTTAGAATGTGTACACATCTGCTTCTCAGACTTTGTTGTCTTTTTTTTCTTATTTTCTCTTTGTTTTTGTTTTTTGTAGGCAGATGAAGCCTATCATATCGGCCCCGCCCCCTCCCAGGAGAGTTACCTGTCGATGGAGAAAGTTTTGGAAGTGGCAAAGAAGTCTGGATCACATGTGAGTAACCCTCTACTTGAAGTATTTTAAATAAAATGGGAGATAACTCTTTTCAGGTCTTATCAACCTGTCCTTTCGTGTCTTATTTCCCGTTGAGATCTGAAGGGACTTTGACGTTCGGTTGTTAAACATGCGTGTTTGTGTGTGCAGGCTGTCCACCCTGGCTATGGCTTCCTGTCAGAAAACACAGAGTTTGCGGAGGCGTGTAAACAGGAAGGCATCATATTTATTGGGCCACCTTCCTCTGCTATCCGAGACATGGGCATTAAAAGGTAACACTCACCAAATATGTACATTATATCTTTTCCACATTTATTTAGAATGATTCTTTATTTGTGGTATCAACAGGAGGCATCATTTACTCTTACTAAAGTTTCTTCCCCTGTTTTTTGGGTGGACTTTTTTGATCTGCTTTGAGGGTCCAAAGACAGAGGGTCTATCTCTACAAACTATAAAGTCCCTTTTAGGCGAATAAAATAGAATAAATTAGGAATATAATTTGTGAATTTGCTGTAGTAAAATTGACTATGACACTTATAGCAATAATTGTTCACTTTTTCTCATTTTAAATGCTTTTTCCTTTTTTAGCACATCCAAATACATCATGTCAGCTGCCGGGGTGCCAATCATTGGTGGTTACCATGGAGAGGACCAAACAAATGAGAGACTGCAAGCAGAGGCGGCCCAGATAGGATTCCCTGTGATGATTAAAGCAGTCCGTGGAGGAGGAGGGAAGGTCAGAGGATGCCAAAAAGCCTAAATAACTTTGACAAAGAAACTTCAGGAAACATAGAATAACTGTGTGTGTGTGTGTGTGTGTGTTCAGGGGATGCGTATCGCACAGTCAGACTCAGTATTCTTGGAACAGTTGGAGTCGGCGAGACGAGAAGCCAGAAAATCCTTCAACGATGATGTCATGCTGGTTGAGAAATTTGTAGAGGATCCCAGGTAAAAGTTATATTTAACAACAACGATAATACATTTGACTCAGTTAGTGCTAGTTTGACCACCTTTCCATGCTTATTTACACATTAATTCACAATTGAATGTATGTGTCTGTCTCCTGTATGTGTCTGTCTCCTGTATGTGTCTGTCTCCTGTATGTGTCTGTCTCCTGTAGACACGTGGAGGTGCAGGTTTTCGGGGACATGCACGGTAACGTTGTCTACCTGTTTGAGAGAGACTGCAGCGTCCAGAGGAGACATCAGAAGATCATAGAGGAGGCGCCGGGGGTGAGCTAAATCAATACTGACTCAGGAGGGAACTCGTACATACATTCATTGTAACACTGACAGGCATATCTCTTTTGAGATTGAATGTGGATTTGCCACAATTAACCAAAGAGAACCTGACTCGAGGTTTAGGATGTGTTCCGGGAATAATCCCCTGGTCTTATTGTTGGATCAGAGGAAGTGGTTCTGCTATTCCAGAGAGTATGAAGTAGGGCTGCTCGATTATGGCAAACATCATAATCTCGATTATTTGGGTCAATAATTGATATCACGATTATTAAAAACGATTATCCATTTACTTTGAAAACATACATTTATTGAAAAAAAAAAGTGAACATTATGTTTTTAACAGTTGATTACCCTGAACTTTAAGTATAATTCAACTGAAAAACCAATAAGAAAAAAATAATCTAATTATGTTGTTTTTGTAATCGTTGCAAGCCAAAATCGTAATTGCGATTAAAATACGATCAATTGAGCAGCCCTAGTATGAAGTCATTAAATATGTTGGTTAAAATTAAGTGGTTTTTTTTAAGCGGGAGGGCAGAAAGCACAGATTATACAAAGGTAGCCCTCCCGTTAGGCATCCAGTTGCAGGATAAAGAAAAAAATATAAATCCGTAATTAAATACGCACACGGATAAACAAAATGATATACATATGTACACATATACAAGTTAAAACAAGAAATATGAAATCTACTACTCTTCTTTCTTTCTTGGTAGAGGACACATGTCTGTGTCTTTCTTTTAATGTTAGTGAGCTAGGTTTATGGAGTTTACTGCTGCACTTGTTTAAAAAAGACTATAAAAAGCTATAGTGTAAACCTCTCGCATGTATCCATAGTTTTAAACAGACTGGAATATATTTGTGTCAATTATTGAATGTTTTGACGAATTTTCATTTCCTTGTTTTGTTTTCAGCCTCACATTAGTCCTGAGGTTCGGAGGAAACTTGGAGAGGCAGCAGTTAAAGCGGCCAAGGCTGTCAACTACGTAGGGGCAGGTGAGACCCCTCCCCACAGCCCCTCCCCACAGCCCCTCCCCACAGCCCCTCACCCCCAACACACGGCATATCAACATCATATTGTTTGTCTTCCTGTGTAGGGACGGTGGAGTTTATAATGGACGCCCAGCACAACTTTTACTTCATGGAGATGAACACCAGGCTGCAGGTGGAGCACCCCGTCTCTGAGATGATCACTGGGACCGACCTGGTGGAGTGGCAGCTCAGGGTGAGACGGGAGGGAGAGAGCAAAGAAAGAGGGAGGAGGAATATATGCTCCAAAGGTTTTCTTTGCATCTGAAGGAGTTAAGTTTTCAGTCACATCAACAGTCTGTGTAAATGTCCTCCAGGTGGCAGCAGGGGAGCGCCTGCCTCTCCTCCAGGATGACATCATTCTGAGGGGACACTCTTTTGAGGCTCGGATCTACGCCGAGGACCCCAACAACGACTTCCTCCCAGGGGCGGGGCCTCTGCTGCACCTCTCCACCCCGGCAGCAGACCAGCACACGCGCATAGAGACTGGAGTCAGGGAAGGTGAGGAGTCGAGATCTAACTGGTTGTTTTTATACTGAGGGTTTGAATTCTTTATATAACGGGATTTAGAGTCCTTGATGACGCTGCCTGATCTAACGGTGCTACAATAGCTGAAGTGTCTAAACGTACAGAGAACAAAGGTCATGGTGGTTATGAAGAGTAAATCATTCTGAATGAGTAACAAATAAAGTCGTTTTTTTGCCCCTTTTTATCGTGTGTTTGTTTTTCAGGGGACGAGGTGTCAGCACATTATGACCCGATGATTGCGAAGCTGGTGGTGTGGGGGGAAGACCGCTCTGCTGCTTTAAAGAAGCTGCGCTACTGCTTACGCCAATACAATGTAAGACACACACACACACACACACACACACACACCGTCAGATGATGCTATGCATGTCGTGCAACTAAAACTGTGAAACAAATACAGTATTAAAGGTCCCCTATCATACTGTTTTTCATCAATATATTACAGGTCTCAGATATATACAAAACATGTCTCTGAAGTAGGGCTGCACGATATATCGTGTCGTGACGATAATCGCGATATGCGCATGCGTAGGGTTGGGTACCGAGAACCGGTTCCGGTTCCGGTTCCGGTTCGGAACCGGTTCCAACATTTCGATTCCAACGGCATCATTTAGAAATGTGTAGGGGTGTAACGGTTCACAGAAGTCACGGTTCGGTACGGTTTCGGTAAAACAAGGAAAAGCAAAAAAAAATCCCAAATGCATAATTTGTTTTTGCTGTTATTTATTTTTACCAGTAGTGCAAGTTTTGGTATGAAAATAAGGAACTCTAACATTTGGAATCATTAACTGTATTACACAGTTAAAAACAAAGCACAAACAGTAACTCACACTCAGATGGCCATATTATTTATAATGGCTGATGTCAAACAAAAAGGTTCAATAAGCTGTACTACAACTAAAAAGAATGTCTTGAAAATATTAAAATAAGAAAGTGTTTCAATCACAATCAATAAAAGGCAATACAGAACTGTATAACATCTCCTGATGTCAAAATATAAAATAAATACAATGATAAATATAAAACAAAATAAAATCTGTACCTTTAGGAGCAATGTCTAACATGTGTAATTAACTTGTGAGTGTGTGAGGCCATTATGCCTAACTAAAGGTACTCAAGCTTTACTCTATTTTCAAGTTGTTCTTCAAAAAGATGAGTTTGTCTACGTTGTCAGTAGTGAGGGCAGATCTGTTGGCGGTAACTATGTCACCTGCCGTCGAGAAAACCCTCTCGCTGGGGACTGAGACTGACTCGGAGGTGATTGAGCATGTTTGACGTGGTTACCAGTAGCATACCGCACGCACCGCTGTAACAACGGCGACACACCGCCGACACACCGCCCTCGTCCGAACCACAACTCGCTCCCCATCGTTATTGTAGTCCACAGGGAACCCGAAATGTTCCCACACAGCTGATTTAAAAGAAGCATGTGGGTTCTAGCTCCTGTGTGTTATCTGAACTCGCCATCTATGGCCATAGCTGCTAACTTTTCTTCTTCATGTATTGTGTTCGTTTTGTTGCGTTTTCTTCTTGATCTGTTATTTACGGGCGGCTGGCTTTTCGGCGCAATACCGCCCCCTGGATTATATATAGTGTAGTGGATACTGCCCTGAAGGACAGACTTGTTTCCCACTCGTAAACAAAGGCGTATTCGCCGTGTGACTGCATGTGCCGAACCGTGACGGTACGGGACGGGTACGGATACCGTTACACCCCTAGAAATGTGAATTTCGGTTCCGCTTTTCGATGCCTGAGGAAATGTTTCTCGCTGCTCTCCGTAGCCTACTGTATGACTGCGGCGGGGCGGGAAATGTAGCGTTGTACCTACACTTCCTACAGCGTAACCTGAGACCAGGGCCCGTCGCACTGGATGTTCGCCTAGGGCGCCAGATCTGTGGAGGCGCTGCGCTGACAGCTCTGGGAGGGGGGGGGTTCCTTTAAAAGTTGGACTGTTGCACTGTTGTAGCTTCAGTGGTTCTCAGGTTACAGTTACATAGCAGTGAATATTACTGTAAACTAACCTGTGTAAAAGTTTCTCGAATAAATGTAATTTTTTTTGGTGGAAGAAGCATGTATCATTGTTTTACCCTGCCCCTCAAATAATCGGAATTGAGAACCGTTAAGAACCGGAATCGAAAAGTAGAATCGGAATCGTGGAAATTCAAACGATACCCAACCCTACACATGCGCGATATTCACATCGCAGGACGTGACTATTTAAAAAAAAAAAAAAAAAAGTAGTTTCATGTGTTTCTCCAGGGCAGTTCGGCGTAGCTAACCGAGCTAGCTCAGCTTGTTGCTCTGATAACTTAAGATCCAGATGTCCGTGACTAAAGTCCTTCATCCGGTTAAATATTGTTAAAAAAATACCAATTGTATAGCATTAAAGTTCAAGAAAGGATGGTTTACGGGGAAAAAAACAGTTTTCTTTCCTGTATGTTTTCATATCGCAGGGGGGGGAAAAAATATCGCAGTTTTTTCCAATATCGTGCAGCCCTACATTGTAGCATCCCATAATCCCCTCTGTTTTAGCCCCGTTTCAAAAGTGCTGATTCTGGGTCTGTTACTTTAGATGAAAATAAGGAGCCACTCCCCACGCCGCTCTGAGAGATATCTGGTTAAAAATAACTCCATGGTGCTCTAGGAGGAGATTCGGGTGATAAGGTGGGGGGCCTAATGGTTACAAAAGTAAAAAAATCGTTATGACATCACAAAGTGGCCAAAATCTGATCAGCTCACAGGTGTTTATATAAATGGATCGGGACAAAAAGAGAGGGAATCTTTTTTCCTAAACGTTCAGAATCTCTTTGCACAGAGGGGACACATATTCATGTATAAAAGACATGACAAAGTGGATTTTGCACAATAGGTGACCTTTTAAGTCAATCTAAACATGAAGCATTTAACTAAAATGGCCTACAATAAGTCATGGCTCTGTGATTGAACTGTCTCTGCCTCCTCTGTCCTCAGATCGTGGGACTGAACACTAACATTGACTTTTTGCTGAGTCTTTCCGGCCACCCTGAGTTTGAGGCTGGAAACGTGACGACCAGCTTCATCCCTCAGTACTACGCCGACCTCTTCCCCGCTCCCAGGGCTCCCTCTGGGGAGACCATCTGCCAGGCGGCCCTGGGCCTGGTGCTGCAGGAGAAGAGACACACACAGGAGTTTGTACAGGCCTCCAATGGTGAGCGGGGAACACCACAACACGTATCATCCTCCAAACGTTTGAGTTGAACATTTATATAAACGGTGCAATGACGTGATTTGGGTTTTTTTCAGACCCCTTCTCCCCGTTCGGATCCAGCAGCGGCTGGAGAAGCAACATTCAGTATAACAGAAACATGATGCTACAGCTGGGAGACAAAAGTAAGTCAGAGGGCTATGGTGGGCTTTACTGCCCCCTAGTGGGTTACAGTAGAGAGGGAGGGGAGGATGGGAGAAGAAAAAGAAAGACAACTAGAATCCCAGGTGATATGACTTTGTCACTTATTTTGAATTATTTACTATCTATTATTATTATTTATTTATCTCCACTAAATGCACTACTGACTTTGGTTAACAGCATCCGACCAGAGGCAATTCAAATATTACATTTCCTAAAAACGTCCTTTTTTGGTCCCATCCACAGACCAATGCCAAATATATTGAATTTATTATGGCAAAGGAAAATAGCAGATACACAAATGTATGCATTACATTTTTTTTTTTTTTAAATAGTGTTTATTTGTAATTTTTTTTCTTTGGAATCCAGCACTTTCATGGCAGGATTTCTACACTTTATTTTCTAACTGTCCTTTCCTTTAGACACAAAAGCGATTCAAATAAGTTACTTTGAGTTTGAAATGTTGTGAGTGCCTGAGCAAAGTCAGACTCATCACTGTTTCATGACTGTTTGAGTAATGACGTTCAGAGCTGATCTCCTCTGGCACTTTGGTAATGAACTCATATTCATTATTCAGGGTTCCTGTTATAAATGTCACTGCAAAAGGCCAAATGTAAATCAGTGATGATGATGATGATGATGATGGTTAGCTAGAGGCCCCCTTAAATGACTTTCCTCCTCTCAAACCTGTGTTACCAAACTTCTCTTCTTGTTTTTGTTGTCTTTTAGAAGTGGAGGTGGTTGTTGGCTACAGCAAAGATGGCAGCTACACAATGCAGGTGAGCTAGAGTGTGTCCTGTGTCTCAAATCATAAATCACTCGTTCTTTTCTCATTAAAGATGAGTTTTTTTTTATCAAAGTGGCAGTTCACCTTTTGGTATTGTGACACTAGCTGGAGCTCACACTGTTATGAGTTTGATTTCCTTTAATTCAACGTGTTTTCATTTGAATGTTGAGCATGCCTGATGGACGTCAGGAATAACAGTTGGACAGAATCATCTGAATCAAGGGCAACTAATTAGCTTTTTCTGGACCTTTGAATCCAATCTGAAAGTGATCTTTATCAGGAAACTGAGTACCTGACCTCCTCTCACTAACGATGGCTCTGAGATGCTTTTACAAAGTCCAGAGAAAAACAGGACTTTTGAGTTTAAATCAGAACCACTGTGGTTGTTTTTAAGAAACCAGGTAAAGAGTTGGGTGAACCAACAGCCAATCACTTACATTAACTATGTATTGTTTTCCAACCTTCATGTGATGTTAACATATTTAATCCTTCAGCTTGGCGACGAGGTGTACCATGTGACCGGGGAGGTGGAGCTGGAAGGTGGAGCGTCGTTCCTCCACTGCTCTGTCAACGGCGTGAAGTCTCGTCCCAAACTGGTGATCCTGGACAACACGGTGCATCTGTTCTCCACGGTACGTCCTGCCACACTGACTGCAGTCACCTTAATGTAGCTGCACATTCTTCTACTTATTATATATTTACATGCTTTTGTGTATATATATTTCTAAAGTCAGTGAAGCATTACTCATCATGTCTGTTAATGCTTAAAATGTGGTATCTGTTTTTGATTCAAATTGTTCTTATACAAGTTTGTTATATCGATTAATCTGCCTATTATTTAGTTCAGGAATTACATTTTTTGTCCATTAGATGCAGAAAAAGGTGAAAAACGGTTGTCCTGGAAACCATCATTAAGTAGTTTGATTTGCCTGATAACTAAACAGAACCCTTAAAGTAAATGTAGCAACACATAAGATTAAACAATTCATAATTCTTCTCTTTTTAAGTGATATTGTTTCTCACTCATAAATCTATTTAAAATGTGTTTAGATAGCTTGCCCTGTTTACAGTTGGTTCACTTCATGTTCTAACTCCTCTCTGCAGGAGGGCAGCTCCCAGGTGTCCGTGCCCGTCCCAAAGTACCTGGCTGCTGTGAGCGGGGCGGGGGCCCAGGGCGGAGCGGTGGCCCCCATGTCCGGGACCATAGAGAAGGTGAGGATACACTTTGAATTTGATAATTATTAGCTGTAGCTGCTCAGTCTTCTCGTCTTCTTCTGCTTCTTCTGCTTCTGCTTTTTCTCAAATAGCAATTGCAGAATAGAATAAATGACGATTATAACACACTTTGTTGTTGTTTGTATAAGCTCTGTAATGCACTCCTTCTGATCAAAAACAAGTCGACCTGGGAAATAAATGCAATTTCTTCATCCTTACTTTGTATCTATGGAGACACCTCAGAGTGTTGTTGTTCACCTGAAAGGAACCGGCAGCCAGTGAATAAACTGAAGGAGAGAGCAGACTGTTCAAAATGATGGCAGACAAAGTAGACCTGGCAGTTACATTTGAATTGATCATTCCAACCGGAAGTAATAAAGACGGACATTAGTTCCTCAACATGTGTCCTCTGGAGTGAGTGTCCTCTGTCCAAAACAACTCTGTGCTGTGTTCAGGTGATGGTGAAGGCCGGGGACACGGTGGCTGTCGGAGACGCACTGATGGTCATGAACGCCATGAAGATGGAGGTGAGACACACACACACACACACACACACACACACACACACACACACACACTCTCTCTCTCTATACCATTTCCCATTCAACACACACTGCTGCGTTTGTACTAAAGTTGTTTCTGTTTACGCAGCACACGATCCGGGCCCCTAAGGCAGGAGTGATCAAGAGGGTCTTCTTCAGCGAGGGCTCGCAGGCCAATCGGCACGCTCCTCTGATCGAACTGGAGGAGGAAGAGGAGGTGGTGGAGGAAGGGAGCACCCAGTAAACACTCAGACAAACAACCGCGCCCTAAACACACACTGACAGGTGGCAGGGAGGCGGAGCTAGTTAGTGAGCCAGCTGCAGGGGGAGGGAGTCTGGGAATGGTTGGTGTTCTGAAGGTGAGACAGGATCTGAGTCTGGGTTAGACAGAAAGCCCTAGGGACCCAGCACTCCTATGGGAAGGGTAGAAGCTGGTGAAGTCGCCTAAAATGTTTTTGGGCTTGACTTGTGTGTCAGCTGCTCGGTAAACACCACACCAGTCTCTCAGCTGCCTTACACACTTTAGAGTAGCACTTTTATTTAGATTTCTCTTTCTTGTGTTTATTTTCTTGAATCAATGAAGCTCTGGTAACGGTTTGCCTTCTCCCCATGTCTCCTCTCTTTGTTTCTGTCAGTGATGTTAGTTTAAGTTGTTTATCTTGTTCAGGACAGGGAGTACTTGACGACATCAAACACTTGTGTGTAAGCAAATCTGATAAAGTGTGAAATCAGAAACCGTTCTTTCAGAATTAGTGCAAACTGTTCAATTATGCTTCCAGACTGACTCCCTACTCTTCATCATTTCCCCCTGAAAGTGTGATTATTATTAAAAATAAAACCGATCTGCTCAGCCCCTGTTGTTGTTGTTGACGAGATTGTAGCCTGACAAAAAGAGAAAGGTAGAACAACACTCCAAACAGATTCCCATCTTCTGAGACCTAGTCTTTGTTTCCGCTGATCGCTCTCTTTTTACTAACTTGTGTTATGAGGCCTTGTAGATTTAAACTGATGATCACTTGTGTTCATTTTGCAGATGTGACAGATGACTAGAAAATATTGTAATAAAAATGTTTCTAAAGTATGCACAGCGTCAAGTCATTCTTGTTGAAGTGTTTGAAGGTGGGTTGCTTAGTTTAACACATTTCACTCTCCTCTTAATCCTTGTGTCATGTGTTGAGCTTTACCGCGCCTTGAGTTGAGTGGTTAATCCCCCAATATGTTGTTTATGACAAACCATTACATCCTGTTTTTATTACATAGAACATTTTATCTGACATTTTGATGACCTCCTAATATGATGTTTTTAAAAGATATACCGGTACCTTACTATGACATTTTAATGGTATGAGTACAAGTCATAAAACAAGTGATGGCATACTCAATTAAGGCAAACTATATTATGACGTTTTATTATATGACGTCATGACCTACAGACTACACGTTAACATTTGATGGCAGACCATTTTTAACATTCTTTTTATGGCATACAAAATAATATTTTTTTATATGACTAATACTCTTATCTTTTTATTCTATTACAATTACATTTTAATGACATGTTTTACTATTTGTATGATTTTATGGCACATTTAGAGCATAAATAGGGTGACTTAATGTATTGTAAGATGTACTATACGTGTCACAAAAAACATGATATAACTTTAACCTTTAATGCAATTTCTATGGCATATTATACTATGACATTTATTTATGCCATATTATTTTATGACATGCTACACTTTAGTTTTTTCCTATACTATGTTATTTTTAATGATCAATTTATGGAATACTGTAGTATCACTTTTGAATGCCAATTATAGTGTAGTATGACATTTGTGGATGTACTATTCTAAAATATTATTTTTGACTTGCATACAATACTAAGAAATTCTTTATGAAATGGTATTATCTTTTTAATACATTTCATTTTTACATTTATTATGGCATACTATACCTTTTTCATCACTTTTTATATGGCACTATATTCAGACTTTACATTACATGTTACTTGTTGGACGCTTTTATCCAAAGCGACTTACATACTCAATACTGTGGGCAATCCCCACAGGAGCAATTTGGGGTGAAGTGTCTCAGGGACACAACGACATGCTGACTGCAGTGGGGTTTGAACCAGTGCTCCCCTGATCCGAACACCAACGCACTAGGCCACTGCGCCACAGCCTCCCTGACCTTATTTGAAATACTACAAACATACTATTCCATTACTTTAAAAAAAAAAAGAACATTTAAAAAGAACAGTCGCACACCACAGAAGTGTTTCTTAAAAATGTATTTATTTCGTAAATAGAACCGCATCTTCATAAACATCAGCTATAAGACAGATTTACACACAGCGACAGATAAACAGAAGAAGATGAAGATGATGGAGCTTCATCAAACCGTCCGGTGCAGCATGGCTGACCAATGAGAGCACAGAGGAAACATGATGGTGTTCTGCCTGAAGCTGAGTCACATGACCTTCTGCAGCACAGAATGGATCGATTGACATTTTAATTTAGAATCCTCTTTTAAGCTTATCCAATTGTGGAAACATTATTTGATTTAAGTCTGCAGTCTGAGTTTTCCAAAGCATCTCCGCACTGACGGCAACCTCTTAGTTCAAAATGCCCGAACATTACCGTTAAAGTTAGAGCCTTGGTAGGCTACTGTTTATGTGAACAATGACTATATATTCACTAGGATCTCTACATGATTGTGTAGATTGGATGTAATAAGACTAACCAGAAGAGACACATTTCTATTTTCATTTGTTCTTTACTCCTACGATACAAAGCCAATGTGTTCTGAAGCAGGAGCATTTGGTTTTAGACAGAGGATGAACCGCTCTTGATAAGATATAATTAAACCTAGAAGGTGCTTCTGATGGACGACCTGATCACCATCTGCAGTCAGACTCGATCAAATATTAAACGACAACTTTTGAATTATGTGTCCGGGTAATCCCCTGCTCTTAGAAATACCCCGGAGGCCTCGTATCCAGACACGGCGTCTCCTTGTGATGAAGCTTCGATGACATCAGTGCTTTGACGCTTTGGAGAATCAGGTTGGTCACAATCCATCCTTAAAAAAGACACTTTGTTTTTTCTGCATCAACAGAAGCACAGATCTCTCTCTCTAGTGCCAATATCCACATGACATGTAATTAAAGGAATCTGTACCTGGATACACAATCAAAAAAATATATTTTGAAAAAGAAGTATATTATTAAATTGAACTTCATAATGGGTCTTTTCACAATACGGGGTTTTATTGCTTGGTTGTAATACATTTTATTTTACTTTAGAGAAAGGACATTCTGTAATTACAGTGTTTTTTTATTTTTAAATCTTTAGGGAAGCATATTTTGCTAATAACTTATTGTTGCTTATTTGTTATAGGATTATAGATTGAATTATCATATTTAGAATAACTTCTATCAGGAGTAGAGCACAAGGGGGCATCAGTGCCATCTCTGGCAGGCAGGACTCGTCTTCCCTCCACTTTTGGTTTTCTGTCAGGAAGAAAGTCGACCTTTTTCTACTTTCTTTTTGAAAAGGTATTTGAAAAAGGTATCCAAGGGGTGCTTCTGGATTTAGTATTTGACTCGCATACAGAAACAACTCTGCAGATCCAAGATACATCCTGATTTGAATCCCTTGTATTTATCTATCTAAATTAAACCTATATGTTCCCCTACGTTCAAACAATACCCACAATGCAACTCAATAGCATTCAGAGAATAGTGCTCCTATAAGGAAACAGACCTTTATGTGTGACAGAGACATGTATTTGTCCTAATCCAGGCACAGATTACAGGTATCATAGTTGTATCCAGTTAGACATTTTAATAGCAGATATGTTTAAGAAAAGGAAATAAAACAGGTTTCTGAGTAATGTAACTTAACGTTTCCAAGTTTTGTTTTGCTCTTTCATATCATTGAACATAACTAACTTCCTGTTTACTTCAGAATGGCCTTTCAGATCAAACAACACATAGATCATGTGAGACACTGTGGGAGAGTTGCTGCATTCAGGCCATGCACAGAACACACATATGAGAGAAAAACTAAAACACACGAAGAAGAAAAAAGTACCGCGATAATAATAAATAGACACTTTCATTGTCAGGTGCGCCTGTAGGAGCAGAAATGATATAACAGGTCAAACAAAGTGTACCGTATAGAAATAAACTTCAAAGATATTCAATGATTGACTGACAAAAATTATATTGACTTTCTTTTAACAGTAACCGTAGCAACAGAAACATCCTATGACTGAGGTGTGTACTGGTCGTGTCAAGTTTAAAACGGTTGTCTTGAAACATTTCTACATGTCACTTCTGGAGTCAACTGAACATCCCCCTTTTATTGGAAGAAGAGGTCAAATCATTCATCAAAGAGTGACCTTTGACCTGCTGGCTACATGTGCTGAGGTCCAATAGAGAGCTGACAACAAGGCTACGTACCGTCCTTACTTCACCCGGCATCGAAACACACCAACACACACACACATTCACACACTTCATCAACGTAACGGCAAAAAAAAATGATTGAGATGGTGAGCGATGGTTTGAGAAACAACACGAGGTGATTTTTGATATGTGATTCGTGCAAACGCTCTGCTTTTCTCTTCATCTCTGTAGAAGCTGAATGATATTTATCTGATATAGCTATTCCTCTAAAAACGTAGAGACATTCTTCCGTCTGGGTCGAGCAGCGGTTCCGGAAAAGCATCTCTCCATTAAAGCCGTTTCTGTCTCGCTGAAATCAAAACTGATCCGATGCTCAGGGAATATTTTCAGAGGGACAAATTGATCCTTTTCGTCTCAAATATTCCCTGAGCATCACGTGAGAAAACGGCATTCTGGGGGAACACATCTGGAAACACAGCTTCCTCTTTAGAATCTACCTAGAATATAACTTCTTGAAAATATATGGCTTTTTAAAAACAGACCCCAGCCGCCGGCCTGCTTCACTGCAACGCAGCACAATAACAAGTCTTCCTAATATAAGCTTCTGTACAATCAGGCACAAAAATAAACACTTTCTTTCACACTCCAGTCCTTTGGTCTTTGGTAGAGATGAATCTCCTCGTGCAGTATTACAGGAGATCTGTCTGGATACAACAGAAAGCTATACGACTGGGAAGCTTTTTTCCCTTTCCATCTGGGGGAGGGGCCAAGGTGCAGCTCAAACAGGAAGTTGATGTTGATGCAACACGAGCTGCTAGCCCACATCGGCTACATGGACGATTGTGGCGGCTGGTTTCTATACGCCCTGTCTTCTTTAGCACGTCCAAACCAGGATGACGTCCTTAGCTACCGCCTGACGTTAGCTAGCTAAAGTCCAGATCTCCAGAAATCTTGTGAGTCTACAAAGTGCGTAAGACTGCTGAGAAGGATGAATAAATAGCCCCATGAGAGTTATGTTATGTCTTTACTTTCAGATGATGTTGAAGGAGCCTATGAGCAGCAGGAATCTGATAACGGTTGCCGCTCAAACGCTGAATGGTCTTCCAACTGGAGAAGCTTCCATCTGACGTCCTTCTCAACCTTTCAGGGGTTAAACTACTCCAAGCTGAAGCCCTTTGGTTTCACCGCGTTGCGTCCAGCATTGATCTTAAACCGGAGAAGCTTTACGAAATGGTTGCAGGGTAAGGGGTTCGCATAAAAAGGAGCCCCCCCCCCCCCCAGCCCAAGCTCAGTGTGTCACAGTCAGCCCCCCCGGGGGTCAGCAGTGGGTGACCTCGATGGGCGACAGCGTCAGGATGCTGCGGTCGCTGGAGCAGAAGTTCTCCGTGTCGCTCCAAGACCTGGAAACAGGCAGCAGTGAGTGAGGGTTAGGAGAGAGAGAGTGTGTGTGTGTGTGTGTGTGGGGGGGGGGGGGATTCTATTCTATTCTACACAAGCAGGCGAGAAGAAGCAGGACGTCTGAGGGATGGAGAGTTAGTAATGGGTGGGATGGTGTTAGTGAGGAGTGTCTTAAGTCTCGCCTCATTGTCTCACACTTATTAAGGTCTAAGGAGAACAAACGCTTTCAGATCATTACATGTAAAGATGTATTTTGTAAGAGTGATATTTCTGCGCTTTTTTACTCATTGGTTTGCAGAGGATTGGAATCAGATGAAGTGTGTTAACATATAACTTCATCCAAAGAACGTACAGATATCAAGTCCATTGTAATATGACAGAAGAACAGCTGTTCATTGAACTATGAGGAAGGAACCTTGGACATTGATAAGTTGGCATTGCACTGCTAATGCCGTTCATTATGACATTTAAACAGCAATAAAAGGAACACAGAAAACATTTCAAAAGTTCAGTTTTGATGAAGTTGTTCAGAGACACCTAATTCTCCCGTATAACCTTTATGCCTCCAAATTAAAAACATGAGGGTTCATTGCTGCACTGAAAAATGTAATTTCTCTGTACTGTGCATTTTGAAACCTGTCGAGGCGAGACTTCAGCTACTCATGGATAAAAATCATCCCAATCATCATAAATATAAATTAAAAAAATGAAGATAAAGCATCAACAACATACTTTCCTCACATGTCCACTCTCATGATAAACTGGGCTAACATCTGATTCTCTGCAGGTAACACACACATCCATACCGTGAGCTCAGTCGGGTATCGACTCGAAAAATACGAATCAGCCTTTCTCTCTCACAATATTAAACATATAGTACAACATCTATGATATAATGTTTTATAGAGACACGACCAAAGTACTTTCTGCTATTAGCTTAGCAAGCTGAAATGCACACAAACTCATCCATTTCTAGAGCGATCAAAACGTTTCCCCCGCTGAACCCTCAGCGTCGGGCTGGACGAGGAGAGAACATCCAACACGAGAGTCACAGCTTGCCACAATGTGAATCGTAAAGGTCACAACCAACCCACCCCCAGCGCGCTGACTCACATCAGAGAGGGGCCGGGGTCACTGATCAGAGCGTCTCCCCTAAAGCAGCAGAGAGGCGGAGCTTCAACACAGGCCGCTACACCTGATCTCCACATGACTGAAATGCCTGAAACCCTGAGCATACATACGAGAGGAGAACTGCACCTGTCCATCCACATCTTCAGATATGTTCTTGATTTCTAAATGTCAGCTGCTTAACGTTAATACATTCTCATGACCTTTCATTTCCCGCCGCTCTGTGAGATGAAGACAACCGTTTTAAGAGCTGGGAAACGGGGGCCACCCAGGGACTTTAAATAGGCCGATGACTCAAATGGTGCTCTGACTGGAGGCTCTCCCCCACGTGCTACATCACCAGCTCTCTTTCTACCAGGTCAAACATCTCAGGACTGAAAGCATCTTTGTTCCCCGGGTTACGGCTGAACAAAAGCACAAAAAACACTTTTGGAGTTCAGCCAGTGGGAACATGAAGCAGAGAAAAGACCAGAACAGGCAGATTTTTTGACAAGACGAAGCTCACGAGGGACGTTAAACAGAACATGAATAAATGATCTGGAAGGTCGAACAACATTATGCAGATTCAAACACAGAAGGACAGACAGACAGGAGGAGTGCGTTACATACAGGTTTACTGAGTATACAAAGTACCAAAGGCAACAGCAGCCCCCATGCAACAAGACAGAGTCTGGGTATTCTTGTTTTGTAGCCAGTAGTGGACGAGACAGGTGGAGTTATATACTGTCTTTAAACCTGTGGAGAAGAACACTCCACCCACCTGGAGCAGCCCTGGGTATCAAACAAGCGCACCCCCAAAAGAACCTCTTTTCAGAAGCACATATAAGGCTTCAGGATCCAGTAGAAAAAGACAAATAGTAACAGTAAGTAGCAAAGAACAAAAGACTCTCAGACTACATTTCCCAGCAGCCTCTCTGGTTAAGGATCTCTCTGCAGAGATGTTAGAAAGCAGCTGAGTTTGTATCTGTATATATTGTTTCAAATGATGGTGCATTAAGTTCTGGTTCAAAACAGATACAAGACTGCTTATTGTATTTAAATGCTTTCAACAATGTTTCTTCATTTCAAGTACCTGGATGTTTAAGAAGCCTTTCTGGAATCGTAAAGCCCTCCTTTTTTCTACATTCGAAGGTACGGGTAAAATCACGGCGATGAAAAAGCACTCCTTTATTATCAAAAACCTCTTTGACTCCTGACGTCTGTTGGTGCTTGACGCCTCTAGCCATGACTCAGCGTTGCAACAACAGGCAGCGAGCAGCCAGCTACAGTTTGGCTTCCAATACATAACAGATATTATATACGTTTTGTCTTACATATGTTTGTAAATATGCTTATTATATGTTCCTTCCAGTCATTTAGTATGGTGTATAGGACTGGGTGTATATATGTTCCCTTTCCCCTAAGGCAGTTTCCTAGCATTAAGGCCAACTCTGGGCAAGCTTGTCTTTTCCAGTTTTATTTCCTCAAACCCAGACGAAAAAGTAGAGGAACGCAAAGATTGGGTGAGGAGGTGAGGAGAGGTGAGAAGGGAATCAAATTCAGATCCAACTTGTCTTTGATTTGTCACTGAGTTTCCAGCGTTTTCCTTGTGATCATGTTCATCCTTCTGGGAGTCCACATTGACTGCTGTTGGAAGAATTCAACAGGCCGCTTCGTGCCAAGGTCAGAAAACAAATCAATCATTCCCACAGGAAGAAATGCCTCTAAATTGAATCGTGCATTTAGTGGCAATCTGACCCTGGAGCGATTGGGAGCCGTTTCCTTTCTTTCAGCAAAGTGAACCTGACGACGATTGAAATCGATTCTTTCACGGAGCATATCCCACCCACCTCTGTCTGAAGAATAAAGAAGGGTATACATATTCAAAATGTAGGACTTGTGTTTTGCTCCTGACTGGCTGAATCAATGTTAAAAACCATCAGATCAGAAGATGGTAATTCATTTCTCACAGGACTTTTATACGCTAACAATTGGTTACAAAGAGACGTTACATCCCATCATGTCATGTCTCTACTATGAGCTTGATGTATCTCCCAGGCTAAAGTGAGGCAGAACACAGACCCTGCAGGTTGCTGTCCAGAGGGGCTGAAGGGAGGAACAGTGCATCCCCTTTATGACCTGCATGCTATCATTAACCTGAACACACAGTGATGAACATGCATGCCTCTGAGCGGGCCACAGCAAAGCTCTCACACACCAACAACAACAATGCTACATCTTCATTACTGATGTGATCGATACCCAGAGTCCCCAGCTGTTTTGTGGAGTATTGATTGCTCAGCAGAAAGGGCCGATCGGGTCGATTAATCCATGACCGCACTGAGTCACTTGCGATTCAGACAAAGTGACAATAACACTGAAACTGCAGATCGGGCAGCCCGGGCAAACTGTGAACTCAGCGCACTTGTCTTTAAAGCTGCGCTAGGCAAGAACTTTTTATGAACTGAACAACAAGTTATAGATGTTTTATCATCGCAAAGTGGAGCTGCAGCAGAGAAAGACATGATCTGCTCTTAGTGAGAGCTCCCATGTTTCATTACTTTCACCCCTCAGAAATGTCAGGCCACCACATTGCAAAATTGCCAATTGCAGCTAGAAAGTCCAAAAACCCGCCACTTACTGTATAAAGCACTTCCATATCTCTTTTTATATAGTTTAAGCACAGAAATGTGCACACGCAACATTTGGTGCTTGGATAAGAAACGATTCAAACAGCTAGTCATTATCCGGCCTCTTCTAAAAGTTGTGAGGCCCTCCAATGAATAACAAAATAAAACAAGCAAGTCAACTTAATTACTGACATATAGACAATGGTGTCATCTGTTAAAGTGCATTAAGGAGTAGGCAGTTCTACAAAAAGAGACTGGCTAATGTGGACACCACACCTCGGATTTAAAGGAAGTATTGAACAGAATCAAAGCAGACAGACGCAGTGTATAGATGATTATGACATAGAGACGGGCTAATCTCTGCCCTGTCCTAATGTAGAGGCTGAACAGACAGGTTACAGAGTATTATTGAGACCTGTTGGATGCATGTATATCGAACCAGGTCTCCAAATTCTGCTTCTGCCAAACAAGGAAAGGACGGCCTTTTCAATGTTTTCAGTCGTTGGTCTCTATGATTTTGGTTACAATGTGAACTGTTATATTTATGATGATACACTGTGGACATTACACCGTTCTGACTTTTAAACTGACTCAACACTCTTAACATTGACGTAAATAAGAACATCATTACAGCTGTCCATGATGGCTTGATCCACACACCTGTCTCCTGGTTAGGTCGTTGTCCACAAGTCACACCCTAAAACCAGTCTCTTTTAAACCCTGCTCCACCACAGTTAATCGCCTAACCTGCAACGGGTCTGAACAAGAAAGCCTTACAGTAGTTGTAGCCATATTAAGGACTAAAACCCTCAGGACTCCAGCCCAAATGTTTGATCATCAGGGTTCATAATGACAGTTTGTGGTTGTCGTCCTCCCCACCTGTTGCTGCGGCTGGATGCGTGGCAATTGTTGGCGCTGGCCTGGCACTGCCCGGTCATTCGCTCCAGGAGGGAGGCCAGGCGGGAACAGCCGCTCTGCCCATGTTGGTAGCAGCACAGGGACTCCACACAGCTGAGGGCCGGGGGGGCTGATAGAGACTGGAGGAGGGGGGGGGGGGAGAAAGAGCAGGGTTAGGAGGTTGGTGGTATAGGGTGAGAGAAATGACAGAGGAGTAAAGAGGACAGAAGATGAAAAGCAAAAGAGAAAGAAGGAGGGAGGAAAAGAAGAATAAATGAATACCAACACTGTACAGTTAACGGTCACATGATGACAGGGTGATTGATGACTGTAGGATGGCATATTACATGCTGCCACAGGAAGAGTGATGGGCGGGGGAAACACTGAACACATGCTACACAAGGGGTTGAAATGTCGCAAATAAACACATAAATCATAAAACCAAAAAAAGGCTGTTGTATTATAAAGTTGTGGCTAAGTAGAATACTTTGTTTGATAAACACATTGAATTGAAGTCTTTTATGTTCTGAAAAGCCCCAGAGCTATCACATCACATCATTGTGCATTATTCAAGATTATCTTGATATACTTGAAATTCAGCGCAAAAATATTGTCAGTGTTAACTTAGATGTTGAATTACATCCTCCAAGAAAGCCCTCCCTCCCTGTACACATGAGTCATTATGAATCAGTGTTGCAGTGATGCATTGGGAGACAAAGCTGAATGAAGTTGCTGCCTGTAAACCTGCAGGGTCAGGCGGCTCTGTTCTGCTGACTCAGCCCCCGAGAGACAGACAGTGTGATGAGAGGAGAGAACAAGTGAAGAGCAGAGAGTGTGAGGTTACACTCCTGAAGTTTGCATCCTGTACACTCCTCTTATACAACCTCAGACTAACTTAAGTGACCTAGATGGTACCATTCATCAGCTTTATTAACCCTCCTATTGTCTTCGTTCCCCCCCCCCCCGCCCCCTTACTTTGGTGTTCGTGGTCAAATTTGACCGGTCCTGTTTTAACTGCTATTACATTAACACAAAAACCATTAATCATCACCAAATGTCATTTAACACCCTTTCAAACTGTACATATTGTATCAGACTACTGGTATGCATGCAAAACTGCAGTACATATACAAAGAACAGACACTGAACCATAGACTGTATATAGCACTGAACATGTATTGCGTGCCAGGTGTGATCCATGTGGGGGGAGGGGCACATAAGAGCGGGAAATGTATCAAATTGTTCTTTGTGTGTGTGTTTGTGTGTGATTAACAGGGGGGGATGGGCACATAAGGTGGGTTGTGTGTGTGTGTGTGTGTGTGTGTGTGTGTGTGTGTGTGTGTGTGTGTTTTATCTGATCCGGATGGTTACTAATTCCTTTTCTTTATGGCGGTGACCGGGAACACCATGTGTGTTACAAAGTTGACTAAATCATACAATATGCAATGAAAGTGGTGAACAGTAATTGTATATGTTCTAATGTCTACTGTGAAGGTAAAGTAGTAGTAAATCGGACAGATTTGACCCGAAGACAACAGGAGGGTTAAAATCCTTAGAACATATCACTATGTGGAGTTATTTCGAAAATGTGCTCATGTAGAAAACAACTTCTGATCTTCTGGACATATTTAGTCATTTAGCTACGCATTAAGCATTCAGCTAGGAGCGAGTGTCTCCTGTGATACAGTTTAAAGTCCTGTTTTGTAGCCGAGTGCCTTTTGTATTCCACTGTGTTTTGAATTGTTGCGACTCTCTGCAGCAGAAATTGGAGACGGTGTTGGCATCGAACCAAACTTCTGCTTCTTGGCTGGCAATAGCAAAACACAAACAGGATGATGTGATTTATTCTGGCAAGGTCAGGTGCCCCTGGATAATAAATGCAGGTTTTTTTCCATCTGAACATATTGCTTTTCCTCCCTCTGAGAAACGGCAAACAGATTTGTTCCTATAACTGTGACACAACAGCCACCACTTGAGCAAAGAGCAAAGCTGTAGAATGAGGTTTTTCTGAAACACACATTGGGTCCAAACCACTGTGAAAGCAAGTGGCAGCAGCGAAGCCACAGCCGTGGAGGAAAGTCTTTCCTAGAGTAGTGTACAGTATATCTGTTGGTTAAATGCACTTTTATTAACCCTACAATGTCTGATTTAGCTAGTATTAATCCACCAATTGACTATATTTGAAGTAGCATCAGTTTAAAAGGGCTACTGTTTCTCAGAAGCATCAGCAGGCAGAGTTGAGATAATTGGGTTTTGAGTGGTCGTCATGTTAATAAAAATGCTGTTTACGAGAGAGATAAACAAGAAAGTAGTTGAATGTAAGGTCATAAGTAATGTTTCTGAGCAATTGTTTGGTGGAAGTCATTTGTTGTTCTAGAGACTGAGCAATATGATTCCGAGAGCAAAAGATCCGACCAAACCTTTGATAAACAGTGTCTGTAAACCGACTGCTTGAACTGAGGGTTTTGTTGTGGAACAGCCAAGGCCTCAGTGACAGCTATATTGGTGACATCATCCGCTGGCTGATTGACTATATTAGCTATAGAGTTCAGCTCAAGTTCATGTTTGTTGACCATTTATTTTGGCACAACCCTACAGTACAGGAGTTTGTTTAAACAACTGAGAGAACAACATCATTTTGGTGACTGCAAATGTAATAATCTATGTTTTAATATTAAATATGATGTAGAGAAAACAAAACACTAAAAGTCCAAAATTGAATAACAGCAACTTTAAAAATCATACTTAAAGGGGTTATACGAGAACACTTACAGGCACAAATAATATACTGAGGCTTCAATATGAAGTATTAGTATGTGGGGATTAGATGGTTCAACAAACATACAGCAAAGCATGCCCAACAGCATTCTCTCTCTTTAAACTCTGATCCCAGATCTGATCAACTACAGTGAGGGGTGAATTGAGGTCTTAACAGTGAAGGATGGGGACAATCATGGTTGGATGAGGATGAGATAATTCATGGAAGGGTATGTGTGGGAGAGGATGGGCCCATTCATACAGGAAGTGAGACCAAAGGATATACAGGAACAGTATTTGTGAAATAAAGGGCAGTGCAGGTGCAGCTTTGGGGGAATGACTGGAGGTGCAGGTAGTTTTCACCAAATATAATATACATATGTGGTGACTGCAGCCGTTTGGGGTGGGTTGGTCCTCGGGGGAAGCCATACTGCTGGGACAGTGACAGGGGGACAATGGTAGTGAAGTATGGTACTACCTAGGGGAGCAGGGGTCTGGGCCGGGGGCAGCAGGGGGAGGATAAGCAGCTAGCAGGTGCCGATTGTCCTCCCCTGGGCTCCGCTGGGCTTTAACAGGGTCATATTCTGGGCCGACTGAACCCTCACCCTCTTCCATCTGAAGGACACAAGATGCTTACAGTGAGCCCCCTGGCTGGTCAGACATCAGTCAGCCAGGTGGACTGTTGGTAGTTCAGACACAGAAACATGACCAGTAAAGCTAAACTAACCATCACACTGCTGCAATAGTATCCACAGGGCATTTGGTCCCATATTAAGGCTTCAGTTGAAGCAATGGGTTAACACCTCTCTTCAGATAGGGCTGCAACCATTGGTTTTTAGATGATCAATAGAGTGGTGCAGTGATGAGTCCTAAAACCCGGAAGTGAGTTAGCCTTTTACCGCTACCGGTTCCCTCGTCTCAGAGTCAATGGGATTTTGACCTGTTTGATAAATGTTTTGTTCAGCCGGATAATCTCCACATGTCTACCCTACTTTTATAATTTTCTAATCATAAATCTAATTGCCAGAAGCAAAAGGCCTGCTATAAACGAACTACAGCTGAGTACAGCAGGGTCGCATGACTTCAACGTCACGCCAACTTAAGATCCATATAAAAAAAAAAAAACGATTCAAAATGGTACAAGTTGATGTTTGTTTTAACAGTTTGCAAGAGTGCAGGTACTTGCTTTCAAGCAGAACAGGGCAAACAAACTTAGCGGGAGTGTTTACGTGTTCGGTGTAATGACGTACAAACGTCCTCGACAACTTCTGTAGTCCTATTCAGCCACTTGGTAACAACCATCGTTTTTCAGACACGTAAACACTTAAAAACTCACCAGTGGGGTCACTGCTGATGGATTTAATGTCGTAGAACAAAACGTGATCTGTCTCTTCAATTTGTGTCAAACACAGACCTTATTTGGAGCTATTTTCCAAAATCCTATGGAGAAATCCCATTGGCTCTGAGACGAGGGAACCGCTAGTGGTAAAATGCTAACTCACTTCTGGGTTTTAGGACTCGTCACTGCACCACTCCACCACTCTATGTATCTGTCAAACTATTTTTCTCAATTAATCGTTAGGTGTAAAATATATCAAATAATAGTGTACATTTCCAATGCAAAAGAAGATAATGTCTTTAAATGTCTTGTCGATTTAAAACCCAACGATATTCAGTTATATTTCAGTTAGAGGCTGAAAAAAACAGCATTTTGGCAACTTAAACAACGAATCATTTATCCATTTTTCTGTCATTCTAAAGTAAACGATAAGTCAATTAATTTATTGCAGCTACTTTCAAATGCAATTATTGAAACGGGACAAATGATATGATTATTCGAATTTTATCTTAAAAGTAATTTTCATTTGGGCAATATTGGAAATTATTTCATACCATTGGTTAGTGCTTTACTATGTTTCATTTAGTTTTGTAAATGTATTTGAGTTAATACGAGACTAAATGACTGTGGATACATTTCAGTGCTGCTTATTTACCAACCAGTGAATTGTCAGTAAGTAAACAGTCAGTCGGCGAGTCAGTCCTACAGTGAGCTCTGATACACTAACACATACAGTATATATAGACCAAATCAATGCTGGTCCTGTTGTTAAAGCCCTTCACAAGCGACCTCTCCAACTATCTAAAGCAAAAGAGTTGAAAGCACATTTTTTGCCTTACAAGGCAAATAAGAACCGCTGCTTCCTGTGGTTTGAAACACGACACCAATGAGCACCCCGGGTCTTATTCCCCTGATACAGACCTGGACCTCATCCTAATTGGCACTGTGAGGTTATCATAAATCACTGCTGGAGAAAAGGTCTTTCAGAAAGGGTTGAGTGGATGTGATGAAGTCACTGGAGGAGGGCTTTAACTCTCAGAGACAAGTGAGCACAGAGAGAAGCTGCAGGCGTGAGAAAGATGTCTCGAGGGAAAGGCATTCTTCCAGTGGAGATAAGAGCACATGTATTAGCATCCAAACCAATTCACCTGCTGCTGAATCTATCAGAGCTACAGAGAAGGCAAACAACGGAGAACCCAGGAGAGCCATCTGGGTTCTACTGCGATTACCTCTCTCTGATCTAATTAAGAAAAACAAAAGGCTCCGATAGATGGTGGTACTATTGCTACAGAGCTGGATAGGCGTTTTACACATACACATAAATACATGCTTTGATTTGGAACCCAGTAAGAGCATCTTGTGAAGAAATAAATGACTCAAACTGAGGAAATGGGATCTCTTTTGCATAATGTGCTCTGTGCTCTCCCTTCCCAGAGAGCACTTATGATCAGTCAGTCTGCAGTTTGTTTCTGCTCATTGACTCGGAAGGGGACTGCATGGCTTATATTGGGTGTGACTTGGAATATACACTCATTTGCCAGTGTCTCAGATTCACCGCTCCTAAACTACTGCAAGTCATATTACTTATGTGAAGCTACCAAAAGTTCAGTTTCAGCAAATAAACCTTTGCAGAGGTTTATCTTCAGGACTGCATCCGTGTTCCAATGTTTTACACTGGTGACTGAATGTAATGTTAACAACTTTAAAACATACAACTAGGCTGTTATGTTGTTATAAATCCAGAGTAGCATTATCAAGCTAGTGCTACAAACCATCAGTGGTAACATGCCACAGCTGTAAGGCTAAAGAAAACATAAAAACAAATACATAAACTTTCAAAATAAATAAACAACACAAGCACTGCGGTTATTTCTAGTGTCAGTAAATATTCAGATCAAATGCTTGGCCTATAATATGTCAGAAAAAGCCAATATTTCATGTTTGTTTTATCTCACCAGCAGTCTAAAACAAAAGGATGCCAAGCTTATAAATAAACTATACATTTCTTATATCCAGACAGTGTTGTCCAATATCAAGATTCTTTGGAGGGCTTTAGGATCTAACACTATTGTAAGCATTTCCCTTGCAATCGGTTTCCAAGGATGCATGCTATGCCAGCACAAGATCTTCAAGTCATGAGTCTAAAACGGGTGTGATAATAACACAGCAGTCAATCACGCTTATTACTGGAAAGCATTATGCTGCTGCCCAAGTCAGCTCAGACCAGTCCAAGAGTCTGTCATGCAGCTGGAGTGGGGGGGGTCAGTTTGTGCTGGTGGTCTGCAGAAAACATGCAGGTGGACTGAATTCTCTGGAGAGAAGGTTGTATCAAGTGGGAAACCGTGCTCAGGTGGTTATTCACTTTGTCAAAAGGACGGACCATGCTGTAGAATAAAGGGAAGGTGTGATGGGCTGCACCATGCGACTTTAGGATATGTAACTGTGTGGCGTACCATACTGTGTTTGTATGACACGACCAGGAGCTCATGATCAGGTGCTCTGATTAGGGACAGATGCAGGAAGTCACATTCAGAATGACCCTAAATAGTCCCTGTACAACAATATTGCTATTACACTTTATCGAGTGCTAGGGCGGAGTCAAACTTAACCCAATGACATCATTCATTCCCTCTCTCATTCCTCTGTATGTTCATGCAGTGTGATGACAGGGACCATGCTTTCATGGGCAGGAGTGGGGGATGTCTCAGAACACATTCTTTATTTCAGCCTGTCACTAAAAATGGAACACATGCAGCAGCTGAAATGCTTTATGTCACATTTTTGGTAATAAATCCTACCCCAGAAAGCCCCTACACATATGTATACCCCCTCCTCATCCTAATGACGGAGAACGCTGATTGGCCTGTTCAGGGCATGCAGTCACAGATATAACAGAAAGCAACTGTTCCAACATTATCAGCGCACGTCTCTGCAGTGCATGTGCTGTGTTAGGAACAGGCTTCAGTGGGACTAAATCAGGTCCAGACCAGGGAGGAAGAACATTTCCGATTGGCCTGATTGATCAAAAGCAGGAGCGCTTGTTACATAAAGCAATGTTTCACATGTCACTTTCGGGTCCCAAGACAAAGAGTGTTGTTCCCCTTCTCAAAATACATTCAATACTGTACATTTGATTTGAACCTAATGTTGAATCAAATGTTGAGCTTTGCATTAATCAATCATCTTTTTTTTTTTAATGTATATTTTTTACTTTACTTTTGATTAATCGCAACTCAACCAAAATAATGTCAAGAAACATCATGTAAAGTTTTTGCATTAGTGACAAAGATTGGCATGGAACATGCTTTTTCCCTTGTGTCTATCATAGTCATCTAATACAATTATCATACTGATTTTATACATTTAATCAGCAAAACGTTGCAAATAAGAGGCCCTGTGGTAGTTTCTTAAAGTGCTATAATATTTGAAAATCATATATATTCAAACTAATGAAGAGAGAGATCACATTTAGAAGGAGCAGCATCAGGGAAAATGGACAAACCACTATTGCTGACTGACTATTAACAGATATACAGTCGCATCCCGAAAACGTCTTGTATAGAAACACTGCTTCTGATAAAGCACTCCTGCTTAACTTGTTTTATTTGAATTGATTTCTGGATGTATTTTAAGCCCAGGTCTGAATCAGTCTTGTGTCCTCTACCTAATTTTGCCCAGCTGGCTCTTGGCTCTGGAGAGCGGCTGCAGAGCGATGAAGTCATCACCTATCGCCACACGGTTGGTATACATCTACACCGGGAGCACACACAGAGAGGATAGGAGGAAGAACACACACAGACACACAGAGAGGTTAGATAGCAAGGTCTCACACACACACACACACACACACATTCAAACACACAGTTTAGAGTGTACCACTTTCAGAATCACACACACGCATACATTTAGGGACAAACAGGACAAAGGTTAGAGCGGAAACACCACAGAGGATTGGAATAGGCAGCTCCTGAGAAACAAGACAAGAGTTTGGAAAGGAAGAAGGAATAATATAAAACATAAACAGTCTCCAGCCGGACGAATCAATACAATAACAGCATGGGTCTGCTGAGAGGTGACCATGCACGCTGTGTGTGTGTGTGTGTTGGATTAAAGTCATGCGGTGTGTTTTCATGTGCAACCAAACACCATGCTGTTCCTGTAAAGAAACGGGTAACTCATGACCACTGGGGCTGAGAAATATATGAACTGTTGGAACAAAGTGACACAGAAAATACTTCCTCTCTGTGTCTACAATCTGAGTTACCTTGACATTTTACTTTATGTTCTTCCTCTCAGGCTCTTATCACATTACAGGAAATATCATTTCAGTTTTTTGCGATACAAGTAGGAGGGAGTATTAAATCTAACAGTGCGTACAGTAGAAGACAGCTTAACTACAGCAATGTGTTTGTCCTGTTCCATTTCATTACTTTGAATTAGTTTTACTTTGGAGCATGTGGATCGAAAATGAAAAGCCCATAACTACAGATATTAAAAAAAAACGTTAGGATTATTTTACTACTGTGGTATTGAGCTGGCAAGTCTCAAATTGTTCCCATTGATTGCAATTAATATCTTATCTCTAAATGATAATGTTATATCTGACTTTTCTCTCATTTTGACTTTTGAATCATGATTTGGCCTGACGAAAAGGTCATCTTGGCTTGATCACTTAACCGCTTTAAGCTAAAAAACAATCCAGGTTTGTAAATGTAGGCTACCTACACACTAAAACATCCAAAACTCAACTTCTAATGAGAGCAGAGATAAACAAAGACAACATCTTCCATTCCCAGAGTCGGAGTAGACCCAGGAGAAATGCCGGATAGTTCAAGAGGTTTCCCAAGAAAACGTTTAAACAGTGAGTAGAGAGAACTGCTGTGACTAACAGTGACTAAGGTGCTCCTTGGAGTCCGGCCAGCTGGGTGCAGGGCGTGTGAAACACTGGGAAACCTCTGAGGAACTGAACAGATCAATCCTGGAAGAGCCTCTTTAATGTGCAGCCAATTAGAAATGGAACCTTTCCTCTGTACCCAGTAGAATCCACTTTAGCGGATTGGCTGGACTTCTTTACAAAGGTTCCCAGAAATCAACCTGTACAAGTCCTCTGTCTGCCCCTCCTCCCCATTTTACCTGACTCTTCTGTGTGCTGGTGGGCTGCAGATGTCGGTAGAACACCTTCTTCACCACATCGGGGAGGAGGCAAGTTATGACGATGATGATGATGGCGAACCAGGCAGAGCCGCTGGACAGAAGCTGCACGAATACAAAGTACATGTCCTGCGTGTGGAGGAAGGGCCTGGAGGGAGGGGAGGGGACACAATGGTTACATAGTGCAGAAGATGGACACTTGTTTACACACAGAGCAGAGACCCTGTGAGAACAACGCTTTTTCTTGAATGTGAAAGTGCATCTACTTCAGAAAGAAAAACATAGACTCTGTAAGGAACCTTTTCTTACCAGATGATGCCTCCATAGAAGAGGGAGAAGATGAAGTAGAAGGCAATTGAACCCCACGTCACAAAATGGTTCATCCATGTCCATAAATGAGTCTCTAAAGCAAGCTGTTATTACACAAATACACATACACGAACAAGCACATACAGGAGGGGGAGGAAATGAAAAGAATGCGTAAAACACTGACACGGGGACAGTTAAGGCATCAATAAACTACAGCATCCGTCTCTGTGACAAATAACTTCCTGTTAATGGCCACTGACATCATCGTTATACTTCCAAACATACTGTAGTTTGTTGACTGTGGCGATATAAGTGTTTCCATATGGACCCAAGCATGCTACACAGCTCTCAGTTAACCCCCAGTGACAAGCTATACTAATATTACACTGTCATTATACAACACAAATATCATGAATATTTACAGCTGAAAAAAAAAAAAAAGTATGTAACTATAGTAAGTAAGGTTATGAAAATAAAGTAAAATGATTATGTGATGTCATAAAAAACTAACAACTAGCAATGTGAAAGAGAGTGAGCATAACATTGGCTGTACCTTTAATGTGACTGTGATGACCATGACCGTGAAGACCAACGTTCCAAATGTCCAGTTCCCAAACATCTATAAAACAAACACTGAACTGTTAATGAAACTATCAACAGTATCACACTTTGGCAATAGAACAGAGGAATACTGGATATGTTTACATGCATGGACCCAGTTAATAACAACATAACAATATACATGGTCGACCTGTTGTATGCAATATTTATACTTTACAATGTCTTCTTCCTGTTGTGTGTTGTTCCTTTTTACCTCAGCAGTATTAAATAAGTACTAGTTCGCCAATCATTCGAATGTAAAAATATAACATTTTGTTAGCATTTCATTGCAAGGAATGAGTGGCTGACATTAACCGCTTATCTTACTTGGATTGATCATATTAAATCCAGTAATCTGGATCGAGGTTGGGAGTCAGGACAGGTGGGACGGTGAAAGGGACGTGCTTTGGTTGTGGAATAGAAGAAATCAGACTCAGTTAAAAAGCTGAGTGGTTTTCTGATGCCTTCAATAAAAGGCCTGGACTCCTACCATGTCACCTCTGCCACTAGCTCCACCGCCTGCTATGAGAACCACTTTGAGAGCTGTGGGGCGCATTGTTTTGTTGCCAGGCATTTCAGGACCACTCTGGAGTCTGAACACTCAAAAGTAATAGTGAGAGGAATAAGGTGCAGCCACACAAACACAATTCATGACCCCTTACAGGAATATTGTTCTAGTTCATTATATCTTTAATAAAAAACATGCAGAATTGTTTACAAAAGTCCTTAAAAACTCAGATCTGTGGAGCACATTTGTTAATAACATGACTTTTGTTTTATGATCTATTTACATATTTACTGTAACCATCACCAGCTTTTAATTCATGACAGTACTGGTAATACTTTTGATAAACTTTGCAACATTTGTATTGTATGCAAATGATCGTATCTGTTTGACTACTGTATGTACTGTAGGGCTAACCATGTAACCCATTAAAAGTAAGCCGTACTGTACATCAAATCTGCACTGTTCGTACAAATGACTTCGACCTGCACTCGCATCTGCACACCGACATGAAAATATATTTAACAATCCGAACTCAAATATGTATGTATGTTCATTATAATTATCAACGTTTACCTTGTTGTGATATCTTGTACTAACAGTTACTTATATACTGTTATTTTTAATTGTATTATCCTTGTGTGAATCTGTACTGTCATGTTTTTCACTCTCACTCTGTTGCTTTAAAAAGGTCCCATGTCATGCTTTTCTGGTTATTACCCGTCCCATTGTGTGTTATGAAGGTTTTTCTGCATGTAAACGGTCTGCAAAGTCACAAACCCTCAAAGTACACCCTGTAGCGAATACAAATCTAACACAGAAAAGATCTGTCTATGCTGCCCCAGAACGCCTCGTTGGAGATTTTTCTTTTTCGATTTTTTTCTTCCTGGTCTAAGTGACGTAACGACGACCAAATGGACCAATCCGTGGAGCTCCTCACACACCAGGATCCCGTCACTATCAAATGCAGTGGGGGGACCTTTAGCGTCAATTTTCAACTATCAGGGAGTCCCATTGACTTGCATAGAGCTCCCTGAACGTTGCCAATAGACGAGTTGGGATCGCAGAGAAACACTCACTCAGCCTTATCTTTTCTCAGGCTGTGAGTGTGTGGCAAACAGCCTGGCTGTGAGTGTATGAGTGTGCTCAGGCTGAGTTCCGCGATGTCTCGCTGTCTCACAGCAACCAGGAAATGACACCAGTAACCCAGCTCACACTGTCCGCTCCTCGAGCCTCAAAGGGCGGAGCAGCGAGCCCCGCAACTAGGGTTGGGTATCATTTGAATTTCCACGATTCCGATTCCGATTCTACTTTTCGATTCCGGTTCTTAACGGTTCTCAATTCCGATTCTTTGAGGGGCAGGGTAAAAAAATGATACATGCTTCTTCCACCAAAAAAATTACATTTATTCGAGAAACTTTTACACAGGTTAGTTTACAGTAATATTCACATTAATCAGTCTGTTTATATTCACTGCTATGTAACTGTAACCTGAGAACCACTGAAGCTACAACAGTGCAACAGTCCAACTTTTAAAGGAAACCCCCCCCCCATTTAAAAACAGTTCTTGTTGAGAAAAACAAGCATATCTGCCTCTCAGGCATACCGGGAAGAAATGTTTGAACATTTTAAAGTCAAATGCTTCAATCTGGTGCACTTTAAGCAGAATTACTAGATACTAGATCTAGGGGGTACAACACTAAACACCCATAAGAAAAAGATCGGTTTACATTTTAATAATTAAATAAGTATGTGAACATAACCAATAACCTACCATAGCCAATAACAAATACATGTAACGTATTTTATTTTTGTTGTTCATTCATATCTTATTTTACTATTTTGGTTATGCATATTTTTTTATCTCTCCAGTTTAAAACGATATGTCTGGTTTAGTATACATTGGAATGATTTCAAACCTGTTTTATCCCAATAATTATGAGAGCCTTGGAAATATGTGTTTACATAAATTGTGATCAAAACGTTTGAGACCCACTGAGATAACTTGGACTAAAGTGAACTATCTAAACACTCAAGAGTCCTTTACCTCACTGAGCTGTAGTTAGTCTGTCTGGAGAGGACTCTCCCTCCACATCATTGTAGAAACATATTCTTCTTCCGTTAGAGCAGCTAGCACCAGATGCTAATAACAACACGCTCACTCGCACTTTGGCTGTGAGCTGCGGGTGCCAGATAAGCCAACATCCCCCATTTTCATCACTTACAGCGCCCATCGTACAGGGCAAATGAAAAGTGTAACCGGGATGAAAAGGGTGTTACATTTACTTAATTATGAATGTTGTTACATCAAGGCCGAAAATTAGGATGAGCACCAACGGTAAAAACATTTTGTTCCCCTCCCAGAGCTGTCAGCACAGCGCCTCCACAGATCTGGCGCCCTGGTCTCAGGTTACGCTGTAGGAAGTGTAGGTACAACGCTACATTTCCCGCCCCGCCGCAGTCATACAGTAGGCTACGGAGAGCAGCGAGAAACATTTCCTCAGGCATCGAAAAGCGGAACCGAAATTCACATTTCTAAATGATGCCGTTGGAATCGAAATGTTGGAACCGGTTCCGAACCGGAACCGGTTCTCGGTACCCAACCCTACCCGCAACGTCCCGCCAACACGGCACCCAGACCCCACGCAGCATTCTCATCTGTTTGTCATTACTGGTGTCATTTCCTGGTTGCTAACAAACACCATTGTAACACATAATCACTGATGTTCCTCTGTAACGGTGGTGGTCTCATCAGAACAGAGTGGGCGAGCTGACCAATCAGAGCACAGTGGGCTCATAGGG
>CALSBZ010000087.1:3714182-3724574 GCA_943591055.1 Gobionotothen gibberifrons
ACATTCACTTCCAGAGAGGCTCAGTGGGGTGAAGCTTCTTTCTCCCTGATGACTATACATTGTTTGTTTGTTGAAGATTCCCCTGCTCTTTTTGTTTATCTGTCTGTTTATAGTCATGTGTTTCCAACTGTTTGTACAATCTGCTCTGATCTCAGTTTAATTTCCTGGACCATAACAATCTTCAGTTAGTTATATTTCTTAACCTCAAGAAAAGTCCCATCTTAAAACATTTCACAAGACTAATGATGTTCATAAATTACATTCTTGCAGGAAGGTTTCCCATGTCCCCCTTCTTTGTTTAGCGTTTAAGCATGCTACTTTTAACTTATAAGCAGTAAAACTCTAAGTGCAGCTAAGGCAGATGAGAATGAAATTAGTTGATGAAAACCAAAGTGTTGGACAAATTACATTTTACTGGCACAATCTGCGTGCACTACTAAGTTATTTTGAGTTACCTTCTGGCTATTTAATCTTGCCAATCTGTTTTTAATGGTTTAAGGCAACCAATCCTAAGTGTCTCATTTAAATAAAAAGCACAGAAGTCAACCTGCAGTCGAATTAGTTAGAAAAAAGTGAGGAGATAATCAAAGTCAATGGGTTAGCCCTTTGGGTAGGTGGGGGAGGTAATTTTGGAGAAACCGACTCGAGTGCGCTATAATTTGAAAATACACAACCGGAAAGAATCTGCCACTTCCTTACAGAGCCCCTCCTCCAACACACACGAACGCACACATGACCAATGAGGGCACGAGATAAGTTTGTGCACAGATGGAAGGCTGACAGGCAGGTAGGCCATCCAGTTACTTTAGCCGGGCCGGCTATAATGATTGGTCGTGCTTTTTACAGTACTACGGCTTCCACAGATGACGTTTTTTATGGATGTTTTGTCAAAGCACTTAAGATATTCATTGCTATCAGGATGTTAAGAGCATTCCATGGAATATATATATATATATTAGGGCCGGGACTTTAACGCGTTAATTAAGATTAATTAATTACACAACAATTAACGCGTTAAAAAAATTAACGCATTTTAATCGCACTTATGTTTGCACCTCGGAACGTTTCTCACTGGATGAGTTTCAGGCGTACCGATTATACTGGAGCACCAACTAACGTGCATGACTTCAGACAACAACAAACCACAGTGAACAATTCAAACATGAACGAAGAAGCTGATGAGACCGCGTTGGTTGGCCCCGTGGATGGGACATTTTGTTTTAAAAGACGGACGGATGGAATCGTCGATAAGAGCACGGTTGTGTGCAAATTATGCAAAAAGGAATTCGCATATCACCGCAGCACATCAAGCCTCAAGTATCACCTCAATGCTAAACATATAGCAGCTAGCGTGGAAGCTAGCGTGGACGTTAGCCCGACTCCGAGTACAAGGAGGACCCACACCCAACCCACTCTCAACCAGATGACTGGTTTCAGGGCCAGGATAACTAAGTCCACGTCTGAACAAATAACCAACTCCCTGGCTCACTGGATTGCACTCGACTGTAGACCACTTGGAGTGGTAGAAGATAAGGGGCTGCAAAAAACTGTTGGTAAATCAACAAAGTCTGTTATGGCCTCTGAAGCAACAGAGAGATGTTTTCTAATAGTCAGGGTTTCCAATGTTCTGAATGTACTTGAAAGTATTGTGTTTTACTTAAAAACAAAGTGTTATAGTTTACAGAAGGTCTACCTACCTATAGGCTACCTGAATCTCTGAAATGTACTATATTCCTAAATATGCTATTGCTACACTTTATGGCAAAAATTGCACTTTTCTGTTGGTCTTGGTTAAGTACCACCTTGAAAAAAAATAAACAATGTTTTGTTGCTTAAGCTTATGTATTCAGTCATTATTCAATGGTATACATATTCAAAATATATAAAAAAATTGCTTCTCACTGTTCTCAGGTCAAATATTTATATGCGATTAAAAATGCGATTAATTTCGATTAATTAATTACAAAGCCTCTAATTAATTAGATTAATTGTTTTAATCGAGTCCCGGCCCTAATATATATACATATGTGGAGATATTTCACTCCTGACCAAAGTGAAGGGCCGACCAACCTTCAGACTGACATCATCATTTATACAGCCGTGCTGCTAACTGGCTTTAAATGCACACGAGGCACTGAAACATCAATCTAAAGCTACAATACAGTACATTGATTTTTCTTAAAGCTAACCCTGCGGAAATAAAACATATGTTTTATCTAAACATTTACTATAGGTCAGCGCTTTTCAAAGTGTGAGGCGCGCTTCCCTGGGGGGGCGCCAGAGAGCTTCAGGGGAGGCGCAGCGTGAGAAAAAAATAACGAGAAAAAGATGAGTAAAGTGTCACTTTTGGCAGTCTCCCCCACCTCGCCAAAAAGGCTGTAAAAGTGCTCATTCCCTTCACCTCCACCCAGGGGCGGACTGGCCATCTGTGTGTTCTGGAGAATCACAGAATGGCCGGTCATTCAGCGTGCCGTTTCCACGCAGCGAGGCTCCCCCCCCCCCGTTGACAGTTCACGAGCACCCCCTCAACTATATTAGGGTAGAGGAAATAGGGTAACCTAATTCCAACACTTTTAACAAACTAACATGTCGGTGCTGCTTTCTGTTTGGACTGTAAAGATTTGTATGCGATGTGAAAGACGACATATGCATAAGAGGTATGAAAATGTGTTTTTTTTAAAAGGGGCAGCACTGATTCATTCAAATGTATTTGTTTGTGTTCATACTTGTCCTCGACCCCCGTTGCTCCAAGGAGACGCAGGTCTCTCTCGATGTAGCTGAAGGCCTCCTGCAGCCGCTCCTCCCTCTGCTGCAGCGCGGTGCGGGCTGCGTTCAGATGCCTGTCCACATCAATGTACTCCTCCGGGCTGAAGTGACGACACGCTACAACCAAGGTCCGCAATCCTTTCTGCAGTGGGAGGAGTAAGGTGGGCGTCAGTCAGAATATAAGAAATGTACAAAAAAAAAGGACAGAACAGAATATAAAGACAGGAAGAGGTGAGCTTTGTATAGAGGAAAGCGTGAGTGAGTTAAGAATATGTGTAAAGGAGAAAAAAGAAGGAAAGCAAGCTGAAGAAAGGCAGAGAAAAAGAACAGAAAACACAAATCAACCCGGTCCAGAACCCCGTCTCCCGGGTACTGACGTCCGATGACATGATGTGGGGGCCAGATGTGTGTGTGTGTGTGTACAGTATGTGTGTATTTGGGCCTGTTGTGGTGAATACTTTACAGTCTAATAGGAGCACAGAGCCAAAAGTAATCACTTCAGTGCCTGGAAATGCCAGGCCTGCGCACATAAAGAACACGCACTCCTGATGATATGGATCAGGAGGCAGGCCCACGGCCATCCATCCACTAAACAGATGTGTAATATAGTCATGAAAGCTGCTGGAGAGCCTGTTGAGGAAACACATTTTAAACTTTTGTAAAAAGAATTCTCACCAAGGCAAACTCATCAACGTGTAGTCTCGTCTTTTCGATCTCACCACTGGTAGCGAAAGGCAAGATGGCCGACTCAGCGCCCTTGGTGAATAGCACTTGGCCACCTTTAAAGTCAAAACATAATAAGATGATACGTTGTCAAAATACTCTTAATGCAATGGAAAACATTACCTTGGTACACAAAATGAACTTTGAAAATTGCAGTTTATATTACTTTTTATAATTAGCGTTTTATTTATTTGTCATCTTCTGTTAGACATCATGATCCATTGCTCTTCAGTAAAGTCAATAATGCTAAAATACTGTATACGTTCAGGTGGAGTTACCTGAGGGAGTCTGCAGTATGACGCTCATCCTCCTGCGGTTAGCGTCAAACTCTAACACATGGAGCAGTTTGTATCTGAGGGAGCACACTTAGGTTAACCTCACTTTGAACTCGCAGGACAGAAGACACAGTTTCTTTCCTGCGAATAGATGTGTTTGTATTGCATGGTTATTTGTTGTTCATAGTATTAAGGGGTTAGACTTACTTTTCTGACTTGCCAAATGTTTTGATCTCCATGGTCTCTCCACTGCAGCGAGTGAATTCCACTCCCAGCCTGAGGAAAAAAAAAACAGCAGTTAAAGTAACCTTCTCTGGAGAATTGACTATCTGACCTTTAAATACGGGGTCTTAAGAAAAACTATGTAACTTTTAGCTAGAGCAGTCTCCTCAGGCCACTCAGGACTCTATTTCAGTGACAAGTGCAAAGAGGTAGAAATTTAGAGCACAGTCTCTATGTTCACCTGCTATTTTGGCTTATGTATTTGCAGCAGGGCAAAGTGCAAAAGCTCTGGGGCCTCATTTATAAAGCCTTGCGTAGGATTCACGTGGGAAGGTTGCTTACGTAGGACAAAGCAAATAAATACGCAGACATTTTCCGATTCATAAAACACTGCGTACCGGTGTAGGACTTGCGTGCGGCACGTTCTACGCCGGTTTCCCTTTATAAATCACAATCGACTCGAAATGCGGCGAGCTTTTGCGGGCTTCACGTAACGCCCATATTTGCCTATAAATAGTCAAAGAAACGCCCATTCATTCATTCATTTTTGACTGACTGCATGAAGAAGATCGCAGGAAATGACGACAGAACAGCTAAAAAAGACATCTCACACCGTGTCAGATTTTGGTTCTTTTGGGGAGGTCGAGATAAATCATATTGTTTGGTGGATGCAGTTTGAACCAGAGTAGCAGCATGGAGGTCGGATCGTCACCAAAATAAATAAATAGGTGGTCCGAAAAAGGTTAATGACAAAACACATAACCTTCCTCAGGCAGTGTGTCAGTGTGTTTGTGCCGGGGACAGGAGACCCCCCCCCATGATGAGCAACTGTAAGAAGGTATCGGGGGATCCCTGCGGAGTGGAGTCAATTCATGTTTATTTTTGTATTTGGTGGTTTGTGTTCCAGCTATTAGCTGTGCACAGCGTCTCCACTGCAGCAACTCTATATCCACCAGTTAAAGGAAATACAACTAATGTGTTGAGTTGTATCAGCTGCCAAATCTACCAAACATATGGTGTTCTTAGTTTCCATACCTCCTGTGTTTTACGAGCGACTTATCAAGTCTTGGCAAATGGCATAAAACACGATTAAACATGATAGTATATAAAACCATGCTCGTATCTATAACCTATAGAAATACAAAACGGCGTCAGTTTAGACGTAATTCTGTCCTCCTGCTTACCGCATCCTTTATGAGAAAACATTTCATAACATTAAGACAACATATTCGAGGTGGTTTTCAATAATAATAATATGTATTTATATATATACTGTGTATATATATATATAAATATATGTATATATTTATTTCTCCAAGTTAGATTTGTTTAATCATTTTAAGATTGGCTTTAATCAATCTTTGAAAATGAATTCTCCATATATGATAAATGAGGTAACATTTTATTTATGGTATTATTTCCACATATTTCTCTCCATTCTTCCTTCTGCCAACGGTGTCGCAGTTTCGTTGCTTAGTGCGTACGCATGGGTCAGAGTTTGCGTGGAGGACCGCACATTTTCCCGTCAAGTTAGTATTTTATAAATCGCAAACATTGCGTAGAAACTGCCGTACGCCATCTTTTGAGCGTACGCACCGTTTATAAATGAGGCTCCAGGATGGGGTTGTACACTTAACATGTCACAGCACTATTCTCATTATTAAGGAATTGGCCAATCACAATACAGAATACCAACAACAGCAGAATAAAGTCCAAAGATATGTAATACCAATATCTTTTGAGTAATCTGACCAACTGTGACTCCTTTTTAAATAAATGGTGTTGTAACAGGTGCTATGTTTGCGGGTGAATATTAAGGTTATGTTTCCAACTGTGTCTGCTTTCAGTTTAAATGAAAACACTAAAACAGAACAGAACAGAACAGATGCACTGTCTGGGGCCAAATGGAGCATGAAGGCATTGGGTCATGGGTGCAACCCTCACTGCATGACATAATTCAATTAGATGCAATGAATTGGCATAGGCAAGAATCCCTGACTCCTGCCCAATGAAGCCTTATAGTTGGCAATTTAAATGTACACAGCCTCATTTCTCATTCATAAATGCTCCGTCCTTCCTAGAACTGGAAGAGTTTTGCAGCTTCCATCTTTATCTAACTGGTATAAGATAATCTGGTCTCTTTCTATTAATGTATTTGAGACATTTTACACAATCATTTGTTAGAGGGTTTTCACTGTACATTAAATCGTGGCCTGCTCTATATTTCTGTGACAAAAACCCCTCAAAAACAAGGGTTACAGCAGGAAAAGGGTTGGAGTACTGTGAGTACACTGAGAATGTCGAAAACACTCAGCATGCACAAATCAGCTATTTTAGCTGAATTTAATGTACCCTCACCTCTTTGTTGCCTCTACTAAAGCTTTCTCGTCGGGTGAAGAGGCGTAGTACTCGATGTGATTGGAAGAGAAACCGTTTGAATGGGAGAATGGGTCTCTGCCCCCGTCTGGCTGATCGTAGCTGATCTGAACCGTGTGACACAAGGACACCGCCTTGAGAAATAATAATTCCTCACCCATCTGGATGAAAAGAGAACAGGAAGGGGTTAGAAAGTTAACTGCCATTGTAAACACAAGGGAGATGTGATTAAAAGTCTAATCATTTTGTGCATTTTATGCTGCAACAGGGATAAATCCATTAGGCCAGTGGTTCCCAAACTTTTTCAGTCCGGACCCCCTTGGGTATTGGAAATATTTTCGGGACCCCCCAACCCGGTTCCCATCTATATTGGTAGGATTCATTGTATATTGTTGTAAAAACATTACATTTTCTTTGCTAATAATAATAAGATACAAAGATCCAACTATCATTTTATATTTTATTATGGATTACACATGAACAAAAGTGAAAAATAGATGTAAGGAAAATATATGAATGAACACTGAACTACTATTTCTACTGCAGGTTGCAAACGATCACATCACTATACAATTCCTATTCCACACATAGCCTATCAATGGCAAGATCGTTCCCCTCCTCCTCCAAGAAGATTCTGATCTCATCTTTAAGCGCCAGCACCCTGGACAGCACTTTTCCGCGAGAGAGCCATCGGGACTCGCTGTGAAAAAGAACAGCTGTGTACTCGGAGCCCATCCCCTCGCACAATGCGGAGAAAAGGCGAGCTTTCAGTGGTCTTGTTTTGATGTAATTGAAGGTGGTTATAACATCGGACAAAACGACATTAAGCTCCGGACTCAGCTGCTCTGATGGCCGTGTTAAAAACGTCTCCATTTTGTAGATTTATTTTCGAGCAGTGTTTGGAGTGTGTGGGAGAGAAACTCTCTCTGGAGGGAACTTTGGGATTTTAGCCTTTGCAGAGAATTTCCAATGCGCAAAAACCTATATTACCCAGTACAGAAAAGGGAGAACCCTGAAGAAGCACAATAGGGCCCCTTTAATCACATTCTTCGGTGGTGCTCGTTAAATGGCAGAATTGGGAACAGTGTATATGTTCTACATTCATATGTGAGTTACCAGGTGAGGTGTAGAACCGTCTGGTGAGTCGTCAGTCATTCCCTCCGGCACCAGTTTGCCGTTAACTTCCCGGTACTTGATGCCATTGATTGAACACTCACGGAAGTGCATCTCGTTTTCCGTTAGCGTACCCGTCTTATCTGTAAACACATACTCCACCTAAGAAAATAAATAAAATGATTATTCAAGTAGTAGATGTGAGGCAGAGTGTCCTTTCCTATTATTAGGATGACAATGTATGTGTTGATTATTTAATAAAATACAAACCCTTATGTTATGTCAAAAAGGTTATATTTCCTGAAGTTGAATATGCATTATATTTCATATCTGAAAAACTCAAATGTCTATGCAAGTCAATGTCTCTTTGCTCCTATGCTTTATGTATGTGTTCAGGCACTTGCATGGCCTACCTGTCCCAGCTCCTCGTTGAGGTCAGATGTGTTGACCTGAGCTTTCTGGTCGGTCTCCTCGTGGTAAAGGTCCAAATCCCAGCCAATGAAAAAGGAGCCAAGAAACTTCTGCATCTCCACAGTAACGTAGAGCGAGATGGGGATGATGAAGTTATAGAGGACCAGAAACGCCAGGAAGTCTGAGATAAACTTCAAGATCTAAAGGAGAACAAGACAGAGGGCCTAAGTGAAACAAGACCGGGAGATAAACCAATGTGACCTGAACTCTGGGGGAAGATATTGAAACAGTTTGTAATTGTAGTTGGAAGAAAGATGGAGAGTGGGGGAAAGAGAACAGAAAAAAGCGACAAGAGAAGAAGGATGATGATTTGGTACAAAACAGGAATAAATGTAAGTTTGTAAATAACAAAAAATGGAGAAATATGTTGTAAACTGATCCATTTAGGATAATAATACAAGATAATAATAATACAAGAGTATCGCAATAGTATTTGGCCATTTATCTCAGCTTACATTGTGCTTTATCTGAGATGGAAAATAGAGAAATGCCTTTGGCAATGTTGCAATTTAATGTTATGTTTTACTGGTGGAAGACAAAAACAATATCATTGGAAAACAAATGTGCTGATTACTAGGGACAACCGATTTAAAATTGATATTGCTATTATTTTGACAAATATTGCAATATGTTCACAATATTGTGGATTTGTTGCAATGATCTGTAACACGGATTTCCAAAGAGAATACAATTGTTAGGAACATCTCTACAGCACCACTATACTTCATTCAGAACAGTATTTTATCCATATTGTGTTTAAAATAAAATGTCATGTTCAGCTCTACTTTATACACATCTCAGCCCCACACAGACTGGTGGTGTGATCAATGATCCCTGTAAATCAAAGCAGGCAGGGTAATTAATTCCCATCATGGAGGTAATTACTGTATGTGACAGGAAAGGAGAGTAAGAGAGCACCACATACTGAGAGATTGAGTGTCAGCAGCTTTAAAGAGACATGTTTATGACATGCTACCTACAGTTGAGCTCTGTCTATCCCACTTTACAAAATAAAGAATTGAACCTAATAAATCTGAATAGTTCTGATTAGGGATGTAACGATACCAAAAATTCACGGTACGATAATATTGCGATAAAAAGTCCACGGTACGATAATATCACGATAAAAAGTCCACGGTACGACGATATTGAAAAGAAAATGAAAAAAAAGTGAATTCTTTTTTTTTTTTTTACTTGAATTCTTTTTTCTTTATTAAATAATAAATCTGATTTGTACAGCATTCTAGTAGGATATTAGTATTTTAAAGTTTCAACAATATAATAATCAGACCCTGCAATAGACTAAATCAAGTTTCACTTTAGTTTTTCAAGTAACTCAACTCTAACTCACAAACTCACTCACTCAGCATCATCAAGGTTATCTTTTAGGAATATGAGCATGTCCACATTTCCAGGTAGAAGCTGGGATGTTTGGGCGTTTACAATATCCCCTGCTGTGGAAAAAACTCTCTTGCTTGGTACTGATGTTGCTGGGACAGAGAGATATGCTTTGGCCATGGGTGACAGCAGTGGGTCAAACTGTGCATTGTCTCTCCACCACTTCAAAAACAATACAGTTTTTGCCAAGAAGGTGAGGCTTATTGACAGGGCGAGATATACATATACTGTTGGTGCTTGTCTATGTCTCTAGGTATGTACATGTAGCCCTGTGAATACGATGTCCTTTTGTGTTACCTGTTGTTTTATGTTCATGTTGTAACCTACTTGCTGCCATGTTGGACAGGTCTCCCTTGAAAAAGAGATCGATGATCTCAATGGGACCATCTGGTTGAATAAAGGTCTAAAAAAAAAAAAAAAAAATAATAATAATTTTTAAAAAAGAAAAAAAATCGCGGTAGATTTTGTCAGCCTCACGACGGTATTGAGACATGTATTTATCGCGATATTCGATATATCGTTACATCCCTAGTTCTGATTCCAAAGCAGGGAGGGAAAACAACTGTAATAATGTTTTTATGGGCTTGTTGTAACCTGTAGGCCTTGTATTGAGATATTTTTCAGTCTAGGGAAGCACCAATATATTCCCTGGAGAGAGGAGATAGCTGTGATGGGGAGACATGCAATCCTTGGTTAATGGTATAAAAAAGGGGACAGGGGGCTGGAGTTGCTTTTAAACTAATGGTTAAAAACACAGCCATTCATTTGTTACAAGTATTACTCTCTTTGTCTCCAGGGATAAGGGAGTGCACTGAACAGAGATGTCTCCCCCCTCAGTCTCAAGACAGGGAGGCTGCTGTTCTCCCTGACTGATCAGTGTTGGCAGGTATAGGCTGATAGGCCGGCAGACTGTCCCCATGAAAGGCACTTCCTCACTTAAGCCTTGTTACAAAACCTCGAGACACTGAAGCCACCCTTCCATCACCCGTCTAGATCAGTGCGTGTGTGTGTGTGTGTGTGTGTGTGTGTGTGTGTGTGTGTGTGTGTG
>CALSBZ010000088.1:7677-18809 GCA_943591055.1 Gobionotothen gibberifrons
AAGCCACTCCCCTTCAGACCGAACCCAACGATCCATTCACCACCACCTGTGTCTAGACCCCGGGGGGTTTCATCGGATCAGTTCTCCCCTCCCGAATGATACTCCTGCACAACGGGGCCTAATGGCCAAAACTCCATTATATTCATTTGTGTATTCCTGGCAATAAATATGTATTCTTCTTACATCAAAACCGTCTCTCCTGATTGAATTGTTGTTGCACCTTAAAGGTGACATGTCATGCTATTCCGGTTATTACCCGTCCCCTTGTGTGTTATGAAGGTTTTTCTGCATGTAAACGGTGTGCAGAGTCAAAACCCTCAAAGTACACCCTGTAGCGAGTACAACTCTAAAACAGAAAATACCTCCCCAAAACGCCTCGTTGGTGAAACGTAATTAGCCATTTTTTAATTCCTGGGTGCTGTGTCGTAGAAGCACCTATTAGCCACGCCCAGAACTATGACGCGATACGGTCAAAACCAATGCGAAACCAATGTGAGTTTGGAAAATTGCACAGTATTTTTCTATTTTAGTATACCTCAACAATGTAATTATGAGTCAATCAGTGGAAATGGCCATGACACCTCTCCTTTAAAACAACATTCAGATTAATAATAATAATAACAATAATAATACTACATTAATATAGCGTTTTTCCTGGTGCTCAAAGCACTTTACAATCAAGTAAAGAAGAAAAATAAATAACAACAAAAGTAAAAAGTGCTAAGCTAGGTGGAATAAGGGCGAGGGGTTAGTGGATTAGGAGTTGAAGGCAAGAGTGAAAGGGTGAATTAAGAATTTACTTTATGGAGTATTGTTGTTGGGGTATACATTTGGACCTCCCTTTACCTGTGTGGTCTGGTTGAGAGCCGCACTCTCCTGCCATGGAGCCACGCTCCCAGGGAGATGGAAGAAAATTGACCCGTCCTTGACGATCAGCTCGGACACGAACGTGACTTTAATGAGGACGGTCGCATTGGGCGGCAGATTGCCCACACTGATGGTGAACACATCCTGCAGAGAGCACACAGTGAAGGAGTTAGAGATACAACATGGAAATAACTATTGTAATCACCTCTGGAGGAAAATCCTTTTGTATACATTTTACTTGAATACAGTATTTAAAGGTCCCCTATTATGCTGTTTTTCATCAATATATAATAGGTCTCAGATATATACAAAACATGTCTCTGAAGTGATTGGCTCCAAACACCAAACAGATCATTGCAGCATTACCCATAATCCCCTCTGTTTCAGCCCTGTTTCCAAAGTGCTGATTCTCTGTCTGTTACTTTAGATGAAAATAAGGAGCCCCTCCCCACGCCCCTCTGAGAGATATTTGGTTACAAAGAACTCAATGGTGCTCTAGGAGGAGATTCAGGTGATAAGGTGTGGGGGGGGGGGGTTACCTTGGTTGCTGATTGGCTAATGGTTACTCAAGCCAAAACATCGTTATGACATCATAAAGTGGCCAAAATCTGATCAGCTCATTTTCAGACAGGTTTTTATAGAAATGGATCAGGACAAAAAGAGAGAGAATCTTTGTTCCTGAAACTTTCAGAGTCTCTTTCCACAGAGGGGACACATGTTGATGTAGAAGAGACATGAAGAAGAGGGGACACATGTTGATGTAGGAGAGACATGAAGAAGAGGGGACACATGTTGATGTAGAAGAGACATGAAAAAGAGGGGACACATGTTGATGTAGAAGAGACATGAAGAAGAGGGGACACATTTTGATGTAGAAGAGACATGAACACGTGGATTTTGCATAATAGGTGACCTTTAAAACAAAAAATCTGTTGATACAAAGTAGAATAAACAAGGTGTGTACATTAAAGGTACATTTATTGGGAGATAAACATATCCAATATGTATTTTGAATTTGAGTGAACTTTGAATGAACATAGTATAAATGCGGCTGCGTTTTTAAATAATTGAAACCATTTTTCTTTTCCCATAACAACGGTGTCTGGGGCTCATGGGCATTGTAGTTTATACAGCCTTCTGCAATGCTAAATTACATATATGGTTGGATTAGTTAAAGCTTGTAAATATGATTGTTACTTATCAGAGAATTTGGGAGAGTCCCGTGTCTCTTCATGAAGCAACACTGATAATAATGTTGAACGAATAGAGAATAGCGAAAACACTTCTGTAACCAGTGGTTTCTGTCTTTGCAACCCAATTTCATGCATCGATTCGATAAGTAAATAAGGTGTTGTGAAAAGGGGCTATAACACTTTCTTGTATACTGATTGATCAGTGTAATATTTCAGAATCAGAGATGGCTTTGTTTAGATCTTGAATGCAGAGGGTGAACATACGGGGGCGTCCTGGTCCATGAGGTAGGCTCCATGTCCTTTCTTGATCGCCTGCTTGTACTCCCTGCGTGCCGTCTCTTTCTCTTTCACCTGAGATACAAACAAGGCAAAATAGTTTTAACAACAAATTATTGAAGTGAATTTGTATTTTACTGGTGAGTTTTGCTGTTAGACATAAAACAATAACAAAGTATGTTTAATAATAGTTTATTTTCCAGCTCATAGAGTCCTATTGTGAACCTGAGATGTTGAGTAAGTGTTATGATAGAAATGTATAGTATGGATCCCCAGCACATAGAAACTGCTAGATGCTAACTTGCATATGTTGGGCAATTTGCACAATTAGCATAAGTTGCATTAACGAGCATCAATTAGCATATGCAAACAATAGATACAAAATTGCTTTGCTGATTTGGAACATTTCAGAGTGGTTTTAGGGGTTATTGAGGATGTTGAATCCATGTCTGACATTTTCAGGATCCAAATGGCAGCTGAAACCAGAAAGTGGCTACATTTGTACACTGATTTTGATGATTTGTGGGTACAGGCCAAGTCTAAAGACTCAAACTGCCTTTTCTTTCTTCCTAAATATGTCAGCAATTGATTCAACATCCTAAATAACCTCCATAACCACACCAACATTTTCCAAATCGGCCAAGCCATTTTTTAGCTGTTGTCAGTATTTGCTTTTTAATAAATTAGATAACTCATTAAGAAATGATCTAATGAATAAAATAAGTCTATATGAGAAATAAATACAGTAACTAGAGGGTAAGACTAATATCTGTGATATGAAAAGTAATGCTGTCAAAATTATCGCGTTAACGGCGGTAATTAATTTTTGGAATGAATTGCGTTAAAATATTTAACGCATTTAACGCATGCGCAGAATGGCCCGCCCCATACATCCCACCAGTGGCAGCGCCAGGGTATGGCTGGGGTAGGCTACAGCCATACCAAGAAATGGCTTAGCCCCACCTTAGCCCCACCTTAGCCCCACCTTAGCCCCACCTTAGCCCCACCATGACAAATGATGTTAAAGTAAGCAAAATAAAGTCCGCCAACTCGCGCGGAGTAAATTGCACAGACAGCAGTTAGTAAGATTGATTCCAGTAGCCACTTGTCTGGAAATACCGAAGACTAGAAACGGTTTTGAAAACTTTGGTCACGTAGTGATCGTCTTCTCAATAGAACATCTTTGATAATGTCTTCTGGCCAATCAGAATCAAGATAACGGCGTGGTGTTGTTGCAGGAAGTCCCGATGGAGAATACTTTTGCTGTAGTACATCTCTATATACATCGATACAACATTACGTGTTGATAGAAATCAACACGTAATGAAATAAGACCCCACGGTTTGATGATTGATAGGTGTGTGGGCTGTCTTTCATTTTGACACACTGAACAATGTTATAATAAACATACATACTGTATGTTAAATGGATATACCCGCCTTCTTTCATTTATCTTTCCATTCCCACAACAATATACATAAAGAAATGGCATATTTTGGACATGGTTCGAATGGTGATTAATCATGATTAATTAATTTTTAAGCTGTGATTAATCCGATTAAAATTGTTAATCGTTTGACAGCCCTAATGAAAAGTAAAGTTAGGTTACCTGTCCCACCACATGTTTCCCATTAATAAAAGCTTCAAATCCACACACTGCTGCAGAATCGTCCAGGGGGAAGACGTACTTTGCCTCGATGGGCACAGAGCTCAGATTTGTGTATTTCTGGAAGATGATGACCTGAAAAGAGGGCAGAAGGAACAATTGAGTTTAATTACAGATTAGATACTTGTATAACAGTGTTTTTTTAGATCCAGTACATTTAGCAATGAGAATAAGATATATTCTCCTATGGTAGTCTGATGCATTTTACGAGGTTTGATTCAAATCAACCAATAGATCATCTATCTGAACAAAAGATATGAATGAGTTGATATGTTTTCACCTGAGAGAGCAGATCTATCAGTTTGCACTTCACGTGGACGGCCTGCAGAGGGAGCTGCTGACCTGAGCTGTCCATCAGACCAGCCTTCACGTCATCCAGAGGGTTAGTACAGAAATGCGTTTCATCCATTATGAGCTCCTCATCTACACACAAACCAAGACACACACTGTGTTTGTTTGATTGATTGCATTGTAATGACAACAATACAGGACAACATTGATCCTTTCAATGGCAAAACACGCTGACCTGTCCATTCATCTTGGAAGAAAAGCTTTCCTACTGTCTGAAGTCAAACGCTGCCTAATTTAGCTAAGTGGATTGGAGAATTGTACTTTATTAAAGTTGTGTTGTTCCCAAATACCAATATAATATTAGCAAAGTGGTTTTAAAATGTCTTTAGGAGCTGCAAGAAGCAAGACTTTTTTTCAGCCATCCCTCAACTGAAATAAAACATGACATCTCAAAAAGATATGGGTGTGTATATCAGATCAGATATTCAAAGTGCTGAAGCTCAGGAGAGGTATACCATTGTCAGGTTTCTCAGTTATCTTCTCATCTCGGTCCGTAGAGGGCTCAGCGCAGATGTTGATGTTTGGACTGAACTCCTTCGGTGCGTCTCCCTCGACGCTGTACTGAACCACAAACTTCAGTTTCACCTGATCGGGACTGTACACCACGTACTCATCGTCCTGGAGCACAAGTACAAGTATACATGTTACAGTGTGCACAGGCTTAGAAGTTAAGATTATTTAAAGCTTTGAAATTATTTGTATATAACAATTATTAAAATCTCTTATCTTATCTTTTATCTTTTCAAAAACAACATTTGATACTTTGGTCAAAAACTTCTAATCCAACAACACTATAAATAACATTTATAACCACACTCACAAAAAATATGTTTTACTTTTGCTTTCAGGGAGATTATGTAGAAAACATGATAATAAGCATTAAAAAGTACATTTTAAATCCTTTAAAATTGTTTTTCGTTTTTGTTACACTAATGAACAGACAAACAATACATACTACGTACTTGCACACACATCTATCTATCATATACACATGTATCTCCTAAGATTCTTAATACAAGCTTTGATAGTGCAAAACAGTCAGTCTTTGTTTATTTCACTCAGCATCTTAAAATCTAATTTGATCAATTGTATCACAGTCTTGAAAATAAAGAAATAAAATATATTTTAGCTGCAGAAACAGGCTTTAATTTCATGTACATTAGTGTTGGGAAAATACTGAATGTACTCTTCTAAAATCACATGATAACAAAGGCCCTACGTAGCTGTGAACATGACAGGATGTATGATTACTTAGAAGAGCATCAGGACTGTTTGAGACATACGATAGCTATGTGATTAACATGATGATTCAGCCTCTATGGAGATAGACATATGACAAGCATGATCATTTCTGACGTGAATCTGAACTAAACATTGAATACTGCTTTGAACCGGTATTCCTGCATCTTGTGACTGTGTAACACCCTCTCTTGTATATCAGCATCTGAAGGACACTGTTCTGGGAACTATTTGACCCATACTGTATGCTCTGTATGTGATGACTACTTCCATTCTTGCAAGGATAATAAATACATGTCTCCTGATATTGAAGCTCAAGCCGGTTATTTTCCTCACAATTAGCATGAAAACACCTACCACAAACTCAGAGTGAGTGTTGGGGGTGCGGCGGACCCCGTGCACGCTGTCGTATCCCTCCGGAGCCTCCGTCAGGGTGAGGTCTTTCTTATGGACGTCCATGCACTGACCCAGCGCCACATCACACACCAACAGCAGCCGAGAGCCGTCTGTCTCGCTGGGCTTGGAGTATTTCAAACTGGCGCTGTGGATAAGGAGAGTGGAAAACAGTCTGACTACAGATGAGTGTGTTGTTGCCATCTGGTTCCCCATAGGATGAAATGAGGATCAAAGGCTCATTAGAAAAGCACCTTTTAGATCAGGGGTGTCCAAACTACGGCCCGGGGGCCAAATGCGGCCCGCGGACCATTTTGAATCGGCCCTCAGGCAGCAAATTCAAAAAGTATTATGGAATATGGCCCACAAATGAAACGTGTGCTTGTCTTGTATTATACTTCTTAAAGATAAATGTAAAAATATATTACACAGTAGTTTTCATGTGTTAATAAGACCACTTTCCAAATAAATTCAGTCAATTAAAGTTGGAAACATTTTCTAACATATCTTAGCCCAATGACTTATTTACATAACAAGCATGTTAAAAAAAAAAGCTTAAACCGCGCTCCGTGCTGTAGTGGAAATGCGCCATAAACATACACACACTATTATTTATATTCCTTTACAATGAATCTGAATGGTATGGTCCCGGTTACTTCATACAAAGCCTTTGGTGAACACGTATTATCTGTATTATTTATGTCTCGAGAAGAGGAAAGGCTAATTAATATTAAAACTGCATTCTGTGCCCTCAAACTCTCTCTCTTCTTCTGGAAATTTACTGGGCTCTTTCTTAGATTTTGCCCAAAGTGTTGTATATAATTTAACAGTTATAAACACCCTTCCTATTTCTCCTTATTATAATCAATCTTCTGTTTTAAGGGATGAGCTGCCAACACTCACAAGTATAATTTACATTTGATTGATTTGATTTTGCTAATTTATAACTGAACTTACGAGGTAATATACCTCTAATGAGCGGCCCAGCCCTTCGTATATTTTTCTGTATGTGGCCCTCGGTGAAAAAACGTTGGACATCTCTGTTTTAGATACAATGAATTCTCATAGACGCAATCATTTCATTACATTTGGTAATGTTTTAGGCAATTCAAGAGTAGTATATAGAAGTAGGTTTTATATTTCATAACAAACTTGATTTCAGATGTTCTACTTACCTCAGGTCATCACTAAAATAGATGCCACTGCCCAGATTACCCGCGTCTGTTCTCTCAATCCCATGATGCTCCACTCCGACGCGGGGCGGCAGCAGACCACTAAAGAGAGGGTAAACATTGTTAAAGTAAAAAAAAATCCAAAACCAAATAAGATTTCTTAGTTGTCCATTCGAAGACCTTCACTACACTGTACCTGTCTGCATTACTATATCATCAAATATATCACGTTGCTAAAGCTACGCTCCACTGCGATTCTAAGAGCTCAATTCAGATGAACAGCTTGTTTGGAGTTGTTCACATTATTCTTTAAAAGGAACCAACATCAGAATCCAATTTGAACTGGTTGCACAAAGGAACTATAACGCTCACGTTACACACAGCATAGACTATGATCTATGAGCTTCATTTATCCATAAATCCACCAAAACGGCCTTTAATTAAATGTATTGCCACAGAGCCCAGGAAAAGTAAACCTTTATCTAATTTCAAGTCAGAACAGTATACCATGTTTTCTTGGTGGTACTCCCCCCCCCCCCCTTACAGAAGTCAGTCAAGTACTTTTTCATCTCAGAAATGATCTTTATCAGTTTCCTTGCAAGAAAACCTGGGATTGTCCAACAACAATTGACGGATAAATCTCAGTGTGTGTGTGTGTGTGTGTGTGTGTGTGTGTGTATGTGTGTGTGTGTGTGTGTGTGTGTGTTCTCACCGAGACAGCACTCCCACAAAGTTGCTGGGGCTGGAGGAGTGCAGCAGGGTCCTCACGTTCCCAAACTCACTCTTAAACGTCTGGAGCTCCACTCCTCGGCTGACACGCAGAACCTGTTTGACCTGCATCTTCCTGCAAAGAACAGATGGGAACATGGGAAGTGAGAGCCCAAACTCAACGGAAACAAACATTTATGTATCAAAAACATATTTGTAGGTGTTTATGGATGGACACTACTGGCCCCATTAGGGTTTAAAACACACAAAAGACACTGGAGGCCTTTTACCTCGAAGGGTATGGTCCCGGTTACTTCATACAAAGCCTTTGGTGAACACGTATTATCTGTATTATTTATGTCTCGAGAAGAGGAAAGGCTAATTAATATTAAAACTGCATTCTGTGCCCTCAAACTCTCTCTCTTCTTCTGGAAATGTACTGGGCTCTTTCTTAGATTTTGCCCAAAGTGTTGTCTATAATTGAACAGTTATAAATCTAACTTAATGAATTGGGTAGTGTTTGATTGAAAGTGAAGAATAAAGTATATAAGAGGAGGTATGTCGTGGCAAAAAAGCTGTGAGTTTGATGGATAAAACCGGATATGTGTCTTTACTGAGCTAAAAATGCAAACCCTCCGAAGCAGATACAGTGCTATTCACAGATTTATGGTCCAATAATAGCAAACTCTGTATATATTTTGAGTAAGACAGGAAATTGATAAAAATGGAGGTCTGAGGGGCAATCCCCCCCCAGCGCTCATTCTATAATGTTTCTCCTCCGTGCTGCAGATGGACCTTTAATACAAATAAATGGCTACAATTGGGAAGAACCAGCCGAATGAGACTCACTATTAAATTACGTGATGATGCTCATATATCTTATCAGATTTGTGACTGTAAACGGCCTGAAATAGGAACATAAATAACAGTTGGTGGTGAATTTATATCTGCAACTCCTTCTTGTGAATAGATGTATAATGTGTTTGTGGTTTGGAAGCTATGCATCACTGAATGGCTTCCTCCAGTATTTCTGAGGTGTTACGCTACCTTTCCTGCAGCAGGGAGGTGACAGCCTGAAGCTCGGGGGTGTCGGGGGGGGCCGCCTCAATGCTGCACCTCAAAGCGCGGTACTTCCCCAGGCAGGAGGGCATGGGGCTCCTCAGGGTCATTTCACTCACGTTGAGAACATCTCGGATTAACTAGACAAAGGAAGATATCATGATGAGGTTAACCTGAATGTGCACAGGGGACACTGGTGACTTGTGTTTATGAATGCTGTGTATTTCAGAATATTTGTTTAGGTTTAAACCATTCATGTTTTTACACTTTCTACTGTGGCTCTAGCTAGTCAAAAAAAAGCTGCAAGGGGCTAAACATGAGAAGAAACACTAGTATGACGTGCACGAATATATCCGCTCTACTCCATGGGTTTGTTTGATAATGTATTCTTCCACAAACCAATTCCTTTGAATATGACGGCGAGTGCAAGTGGAAGTGTGATGTAAATGGCAATGAGAGTAGACATTGTGGTAAAAACTAAAAGTATGCGGTGAACAGAAAATGTTGCTTCCCCACCTCGATCCAGAAACCCAAGTGAGCAGGTGATCGCAGGTTAAACCACCACTTACTCCAGCCCACGCTCCAGTGAACAAACCCACCGCTGATAATGAGTCAAACATTCCATATCATGAATAAAACACACAGAGAGCCTACATTTGGCTCCTACATTTTGATGTAAAGTAAATCAATTACTATTACATGTATGTGGCCAAACAGAGAACATGTTCTACACACTAGTCGATTAAAACGAAATAAACCAAATTGGGTCACATCATTTAGTAAACACAGAATTACTTTTTAATAAATGCAATGAATTCAAATGTAGATATTAACCATTTTATTGTGTATAGCTTTTCTGTTAAATGGAACATTAAAATAATGGCCAACTAAATAGCTTCAGAAGCCAGGAAGGTTCAAACTTGTAAATGCTCAAAACATTCACCACAAACAATGTTGTATTGATCATTATCAGAATTAATCTTATCTTAACTGCCAACTCTTTGTGTACTTATCAGTGTTTATAAGGATCACCATGATATAAACTAACTTTAAAAAGTGTTTACTATATACTTCTTGCTTTAGTACCATTTATACAATTAGTATACAAAACAAATCCAACCCAGATATACTGTACATCAATATGTTTTTCAATGACGTCATTGTAAAAGTCCATCAACAGCACACTCATCAACAGGGCTATGTTTGTGAACACACCAAAGTATACTGTATTTAGGAAAAAGACAGCATGTGGCCTTACAATTCATAATTATTTGCTTCAAGCTGTCTATATTTCTGCTGTATTTCTTCTGAAATGTCTTTTATTTTATTTTGTAAAGCACTTTGAATTGCCGTGTGCTGAAAGGTGCTATATAAAAAAACTTGCCTTGCCTTGCCTATACATGTCTTAGTGTTTGTGTTTGTGTTAGTGATTGTGTGTGAGTTCAGTGTTACCTGACAGAGATCCAGTTTCTGAGAGATGAACTTGGCAGTGGGAGGAAAGGGGCGTGGCTCTTTGTGCGGCAGCAGGGTGTACACCTCATCAATAAGAGACGCAACCTCATTATAATCTGACTCCTTCAGCTTCCTCTGAGCCTGGAGCAACAAGCCCTCCACCCTGCTCACCTACACACGCACACACACGAGACATGGAGCACAAGAGTAATTGTAATGAGATGCATCATTAGACTGTCTTTCCGGGAAGGTCAAACAAATAAGGCTGATGGGGCAGCTGATGTTTCTCTCAGTAGTCTGACAGCAGCATGATCCACAGAGAGGAGCTTACATCGTTGAGGCTGAGCTTGTCGATGGGGACTGTGAGGATGTTGCCGAGGCAACCCAGGGCCTCGGTCCACAGCAGCTCCACAAACACTCCCACTTCCTGTGATAAGCTTCCTGTGTTCAGCTGCTCCTCCAGCAGCAGCTGTCAGTAAAACAAGGAACATGCAAATCAAATGAACAGCTCATTAGATTCAGCTACACAAATGTCCAGAAGCAGTTACTCACCCTATCAAACTCAGAACGCTGCTAACTAAGATACTACTGATGTATATTAGGAACATCTGTGCCATGAAAATGTAAGCTGCATTAAAGCTTGGAGTAGAGTCTCTAAAACACCTCTCATTTCATTTTAAACAAAGACAGTTTTGTATTTTATGAAGGCTAGGTATTTAAAAATCAAGACAATTGTGTAATCTAATGTACTTTGTA
>CALSBZ010000088.1:27728-49321 GCA_943591055.1 Gobionotothen gibberifrons
CACACACACACACACACACACACACACACACACACACACACACACACTCACTCACACTTACGCAGTATCCCAGTGGGGATTTTCACAGATGCCATTTCTGTCTGCCAGCGGTTGCATCATCAGGTACCAGAAACCTCCAAAGCTTCTGAAAATCTGCAGAGAGATGAGAGGATCAATGATAAAAGAAAAGAATATTCTGAATCACTCACAGACACAAGGATAGGAGGCTTTGAAATCATTGTATTCCAAGTATAAATGTACCCTTAGATAAACCTTCCCAACCCTTAATAATTCTCTGCAGCCTGTGGGGATTTTTTTTCATAAAGATCAAAACTGTTTATGTACTAATGATACCTTAGCTATTTCCCCTTGACTCTTCCAGCCGCTGCAGACAGTACCTCAGTCTGAGTCGTGTCTCCATGCGTTTAATTGGAGAACTACTTTAGAGAAAGCTGATTGCATGGTGGCTTTGATACCCTGCCCTTTTCTAACTCGCCATCCAAGCTATCTATGAGTAGCCTTTTAGAAGTGACACAGTGAGTCAGCTTTATTCAGAGGAAAGGCTGAATGGAGATATGAGCCATTACTTTCTCATTACTTTACGCTTCCCTTTGAGTTTGCACAGCAGTTTTCGGGATGTGTTTACTGAAGGAACCTTGTCACGACATTCATTCATAGTCCAGCTGTGATATCTTAGCTGTCTGGCATGTAGCACTCGAGCTTCAGTCATGAATCAGTAACAATTGATTCAGAAGTGTGCGGCCTGCTGAGTGTTGTTTGAGACCAAATGGAGAGCAAGCATTTTAAAGTCTTTACAGAGTGGTTGCCTTTCAGTTTTATATTGCTTCTTTGAAATAATATGACCAGTTTATAAAGCACTACACACAGTAGCCTTGAACCATCTTATTTTAACATGCCTGCAAAGTGTAACCCAGGGTGTGCAGTTTGCAAATTATTGCCACTCGCAAATTGTGGAAAATGTTTTCAAGCACTACACGTCCCTTGCATGCTCATGCATGCGTCCCGAATATTGAATTTGTTTTGAACACTATAATAGGAGGGTATTATCTCATGTTGCAAATTGTAGGCTGCATTTTTGATGAAACAAGCCCCCAGGTCCCCTCACACAAGTTGTTCCAAAAAGCAAAAAGCTTTTAGTTTTTGTGCTTCGAGCTATGAGAACAGCCTGCCGGAGGGTCTATGAGCAGCTGAAAGTGTTGATATCTTTAAAGATGAATTTAAAAGCTACCCCCTAAGCCTAGCTTATGCTTATGTATTATGGCCATTATTAATGGATTTTCATCCTTTAATATTTTTGTTTAAAAGCCCCTGGGACCTACAATGTTTGTCTATGACATTGAATAAGCGTGAGCATAATAAATAAATAACCAACAATTGAGGGATTAATTTTGAAAAAAGCAGCTAATCTGCTACATCAGGACCATGTGGATAATCAGAGTTGACATCAGTGACCTGATGACCGACAGGCAAAGCAAATGATGACTTGTGTTTTGTAGATATAGAAACCATCACAACCTTATGTGAAGCTGATTGATAGAATTAACATTAATAAATTGTTCTGCTGCATTTTATTGTTTTTAATTTGATCACCATCATTCATTTACGTTATTATCGTACACGTCTTGACAATACTCATGTGCATTGTCTTGGATGTGAGTACTTCTTCCATCATTGCTCACATAAAGTAAACTTGCTCAAGTAATGTACTTAAATATCATTTTTACAGTATTTACATTGTATACTATTTTTTGATATATTTGACAGCTTTAGTTGCTTTACAGTTTCCATTTGCTAGCTAATACAAAACATCAATCAACTAATAATTCAACTTTGACATATGATTATAGGTCAAGGTATCCAGAAGTCAGTCAAATTAGCTCCAAATTGAGCAGATCTCATGAACACATTAGTGCACCAATAGCCATCATTCAGTAATTTGATATATTCTCAAATGGTCCTTTATTACCAATAACTTTTACTTCTGGTACTTTTGAATGACACTACTTTTGCTTACTTCTTTGATCGCTGAACTTTCACTTGAAACAGAGCATTGTTCAATTGAGTATTGCTATTTTTACTAGTAAGATATCTGAGTACTTCTTACACCACTGCCTACATGCATCTGCCTTTACATTTCCCACATGCAGCGCTGCAGAGCCCAAGCCTGCCTGTAGGGGGAGCTCTGGCTCCTGTGGCTCACACTACTCTGACCACAGATGTGGAAGATAATGGATAGTGTGAGGATTGTATCCCTCTCACATTCCTTTTTTTAGGAGCCACACATGAGTTTACATTTCCCTGCAAATAACTCTAAAACATTAGACATTTACCCTCCAGATTGACTCAATTAATGCTAAAAAGCTAAGCAAACTCCCTCACTCGTCCTTTCTCTGTCTCCTCTTTTTTATGCATCTCCTTGTTCTCTGCCACCTGTCTGCTATCTTTCTCTCTTCCTCTGATGTTAAAGTCCAAAATGGAAGAAGCTATTACTGTGGTTTATTAGCTGTGTTGCAGCATCCACTTTAATCTAACCTCCTCTGTTGGAGGATAAACTGCTCCAGGAAAAAATGAACATTTCGAGACACTTATGAGACAGGACTTGATGATACAAATACATCGTTTGTGAAGTTATTGTCCATTAGTGGCTGAGCTAATGAGCTCCCTAACTGAGCTTGTATCCCCGCTCAAGCCCGGTACAGAGAAGGAAGATAGAACAAAAAAGCTTTATTCATTTATTTATTCATGTGGAGCTTTTGTGACTAGCGCTAGCATCTTGGCTTGCATGTTAGCTCGTTGTTTGCCAACTAGTCAATGCACCAGAACCACATCTTTTTTGTGAGACTGCGGGTGTTTAGGGCCGTTACTTTATAATACAGCACCATGTCGAAGTCTAGTTTTGATAGCGTGATAATGACGTTGATTATGTTAGTTTATATTGTGCCCAGATGATGCATAAGTAATGCAATTAGTCGTGTTTAATCACATAATCACAAACTATTGTTCCAGAAACTGTGTACACACACAATTTGCACACAATACACCCCCTGCAGCATATTTTGTTCCCAGGGCCCCTAACAGATTTATCCTGCCATGATCCATACAGACATATATAGAAAGACAAACAGTCCCTATGTTTGTTTCTACTTTCTCCAGGCCTGCAGCAGATTGCTTTGCACAGTAGAATGATCATAACAGTCAGCATTAATATTTTTTAGCTTGCACTGCTCCCAGAGAGAAGGAGACAGAGGAGGTGTTGCAACCAAAAGGGAAACCTTTTATGTTTTGAAGTAGAGGTCGTTAAGGAAGCTGGGAACAAGTGCTGCAGGTTCAGTTTTAAATCCTTGTTGACATCCATTTCCATTTCCCCCGCACAAGTCCTGTGAAGGAAACACACACAGTGTCTGGCCAAGATAGATGATGAGGACTGATTCAGACAATTCTTCCTATATTTAACCTTTGGCTGAAGAGCACAGAATCTGCAAACAGGCACACAATGCTTTTCTGGATAAAACTATATATCATAATCGGTCATCACACAAACACACGCGCACACACACACACACACACACACACACACACACACACACACACACACACACACTGCTTACCTCTGTAACATAGTGACATCACTATGTAACCATGCTAGTGCTCCAACACAATGTTCATGATAGGCTAAGAGGTGGGACATTTCTTATATTTCTCCTCAGAATGAAACAAATAAAGACCTTTTTGAACATTAAAGCGTGTAAACATGTCACAGTAGAGACACAAAATATGAATATAAACCTGAACATTTGCATAATAGGTTCCCTTTAAGCATCTATTCATAAAATGATCGTGACCTCTATCCACCATTAGCTTGAATTGAAAGGAATGTTTACGTGAGCTGAAATCGAGTTTGTCATTTATAACTGAAAAGCGTTTGCCTTGGACTCAGAGCATGTTAACAGACAATGAGCTTCCTTATCAGAAAACAGAAAATTATCCCACGCCAATTGCAGTTCTGCATCATGAAGCACTAATGAAAGCACAGTAGATAAAATTAAGGTACAGGTGCAAACACCTCAGGAAAATGAGGTCCCTCAAACTCATTTCAGAGATTTCCAGTCAAACAAAAGCCCAGCGAGCGGTAAAATCTGACTCCGCTTGCCAAACAGTATTAAATTGGCTCATTTTGTCTTCGCTCTCTCTCGCTTGCCAGGTTTCTGATAACATATTCAATATAAAGCTGGCAGCAAATTAATGGCTCCTGACATAATAAACAAAACTCGATACAGTTTGCCTCGCCTGTGGGTGTGAAAGCAGTTCACTTCATAAATGTTGGCAATATGCGTCCCATTAATTAACAGACTGTCGATAACTGTAGTTAACATTGGAGAACTGGAAAGCGATTATACGACTAAACTACAATAAGTATTTCAACAATGTCATACTTTTTTTCCCCGTTGCATTGATCTTTGGCTGCAGTTAACTCGGACCTAGTGCCATTACCATGTATAGTCTGGCTCTTTGTTTGGTTATCTGGCTTAATATTGGCCGCTATGAATAAGCGCCATGGTTCTGAGGGTTCCTGTAAAATTGTATTCCTTTACAATTACTAGTTAACTCCATAAAGTGAATTATATAAGACAAGAGAACAATGTAACCTTAGAAAAGAAGAAACCAAGATATTTAGTATAACAAAATATGTCCTCTACTCAGAGATTTTATTTATAGGAAAACCTGCCTCCGTATACACCAACAATGAAACACATGGGCACATGTCATACTACAGTTTTAAAAAGCACAAATACAATTTGAGCTAAAAGAAAATGATCTGTTTTGGTTTAATACATACAGTTAAGCTTACACACACGATTTTATGAACATCGAACAAATGAACCAAAGAAAGTGAAAACCATGAAGCAGATTCAGGCAGTATACTGTAGGTTTACACAATATTCTCATTTTTAGATGTTTTGTAACATTTGAATCCCCATCTTTTGGAAAACGTAACAGTTATCTAATTACGTATTTTCTCAATGTAACTGTAAGAGAATTACCTTTTTTTATGTCTCATTACGTAATCCCATTAAATGTAATCTGTTACTTCCCAAACAAGGTAACTGGTAAAACAAAGCTGGTTATTAAATGGTTCTGTTTTCTCAGTTTTTTTTCTAATCCAGTTGAGTTCATCTAGTAGAGGCAAACTTGTTAGACACACATGATATCCTCAACACCATTAATTAAATCTGATATTTAATTAGACGTACTGTAGATGTGGTGTAAAAATCAACATCAAAATTGATATTGAAAGGTTAATTATTATAATTAAACTAAGCTATAGTAGTAAAAAAACTGTAGAGACATTATATATCTAATACATATTAAAGTAAAGCAAAGGCTATACATTTGTTTTATATGGAGTGCATATTTCTTTGCTGTTATGTGTAAAGAACAATTCGTTATGAATATGTGATGTACATAAAAAGTAATTTCAGACTGTCAAAACACAGAGAGGAAAAGAAGTGATGAGGTGTTTCTGACATGTTGCTTTTATAATCATCATGTTATATTTTACAATGTGCAGATTACTTTTCTAATAAAAGACACAAGATGTTATACAGTATATGTGTGTATTTCCCTGTGGTGCAATCACATAGAGAAGAAGCCTCAACAATGTAAGAATTGAGAGACTATGGCAATTAAAATGCAGATATAATTGCCATTACGTACAGAGTGACACATGGAGTGTCTTGAACAGCATTATGATTTGACTATACAATATCTGTGTATTGTTGGTGATCGGTACTTAAAGGGGCGCTATTCTGCTCATTTACAGGTTTATATTTGCTTCTGTGACATTTTGATATGCTTTAATGGTCAAAAAGTGTGTTGGGGAGGTTCGCCTAAACTTACTTGGAACTTAGAAGGAAATAAATATATTGGTACTTCAATTTCTTTTTTTCTTTAAACAAATAAAGACACTTTATTTTACCTAGTGAGCTTTTTGCAATGTTTTAACCTAAGGCTTTTTGGGCTGTCTTTTAAACTATAGGTACATTCTGTTTGACTAAGTTTGCTCCTCGCCTAGCTCCCATCGAGGATGTGTGCTTTCGCAACTATTTTTAATCCTCTGTACAAATATGAGTCAGAACAAGTGGGAAAATCAGCCCATCTCATCCAGTATGTCTCTGTTACAGTTACAGGCTCCAGGAGATTTTAACCAGCCACGACTCGGTCAGATGTTGTGAGGAGTTATATCTTACATTTCTATACCTATATCTAATACGTTTACATTTAAAAAACGATTTTTACCTTCTGCAGAGTGGATTTCAGCTTTCACCTTCTAGACAAAGCAGCATTAAAACAGCATTGTTCCAGCAGCCATCACTAAAATGAAAAAAGTCAAGGCAACTTTGCGGAGAAGAAGCAATTCCTTTTCACTTTGTTTTAGTGGTTTAGTGAATATTGGAGCCTTGAGTTTTATCATGTCTGTCTATTTTCTTCAGGATGGATGACTGACCTATTGCAAACCAAATCCACCTTTAGGTAGAAAGTAGTCCATATGTTGGCAGGTTTTGAGCACATCCTCTGAAGTTAGCTTGTTCTGGTAGCAGGCTAACTGTGCAATATTCCCCCGGTAACCATCGTGATATACTCTGGTAACCATGGTGATCTACTCCTATAAAACCAGAGTTCGTCCACCCAATTATCTCACTTTGTGGTACAGGCACCACATTGTGTGTTGTTCGGTTACCTCAGTTTATTACAAGGCTTAGTTGAATACTCGATTTCAATTTGTCAATTTGGACATTTGAGAGGTTGTTAATACTCGATAACACACCGCTGCAAGCAAAAATAATGACCGTTGCTAAGGAGGATGAAGGGAGAGAAGGAAAGAGGACAAAAGACAGAGTGTTGGACATCAGAGAAATCAACAGAAGAAGACAGACTGGAAGTGAACACTAACGGGAACAAGTTGGGCTATTCTGGCATTGTTTAAGGATTTAAAGTGCGTAAGAAACTGTGAACAGACTTGGACCATTACAGTAAACCTCGATCAGTGCTGCCATTTGTTTTAGGGTAACGATTGTTGTCGCAGTTCCAGCCATTGGCACACCGTGGTTTGGAGTATTTTTATCAAAGAGATTATTGTATTTTCAATCAAAATGTACTTTTCAAACAAAGATAATGTGAAAGGCAACTTATATTTAATACCATTTGTTTCAGATAGCTTAACAGGGTGTCCCATTTCATTATGTCTTACTTTCGTATTCTAACCGTTTGTGAAAGAAATTAAACTAAACTTTTTAATCTCTCAATAAAATATAATAATATGGTTCAACCGTCACAAAGCGTAAATTCCCCCTTGGATTATAAAGTATTTTTGATTGATAGTAAAAAAAGCCATGCTTTCAGGTAGATGAGAGCAGACCTTGTCCAACGAGTTTTTTCTGTCTTTCCTTTCCTTGACAGCTCATAAAGCTAAAGCCTCGGAAAGATGTCCTACAAGGTGAATGTTCCTCATATTTCTTTCTGCTTTCAGAGATTGTGACTGAAGCCAGTCACTTTCACTTGTGCTGCCTTCCTGAAATCTAATTTCATGCTGCTCTCACCATGCACCATCCTCTGGTTACGCTACTGATCTAATATCTCAGCCGCTAGATTGATTTACATTGCTACAGCTTCTATTTGCAATGCTTCTGTGTTAATGTTACAGTCTTTTAAATAATAACTGAACCTGAATTCTATATCAGTGGACCATTTGGTCTTGGTGTTGATTACATATTGTACCACAACAAACATTGACCAAATCACAGATTAAAAATGCACTTCAAATGCTCAATAACGAAAACAATATAGTTTAGATAAAAGAAAAACATAAACTGGCTGTTACTTAATTTCATCTGTTTGACATTTTTTCTGGCCAATTTCTAGAGAACTTCTCCACAATTCATACTAAATAGCGTCTTTAAAGGTGCCATCCTTTGGTTATTTCACTCAAGGTAATAATAATAATAATAATAATAAATGATATTTCTATAGGGCTTTTCTTGAACCCAAAGACGCTTTACATTTGGGAGGGAGGGTAGACAAACAAAACAAAACCAAAAAGAAACAAAGAAACAAAACAAAACAGAAGGTGAATCTGAGGCAAATTTTAGAGGTGGTTTGATTGCATATACAATCAAAGGAGCAATGTGATTAAATACCATACATTTGCACAGGTGTTTGAGCTGTATACTATATATGTGTGGTTTAAAAAGAAGACATTACATGCAGTTACCACTAACTTGCAATACAAAATCTCTCCATTTTGTAGAAAATATAATACCGCCGACATTACGGATTATTTTCACCATAGAGAGGGAAAATAAATTAAGAAATGTTGATAAATGTTAATATTGACTTGATCTGAATCCGAATACTTTATTTATCCCGGGAAAATGTTGATAGTTGCAATAATAAAAAGAAGAAAAGTTAAAGCATGAATGTAAAAAAATAAAAATAAAATATATTTCTAAACATAGAAAGTAAAAAATATATACATAAAAATAAGACGTTAAAGTACAAATGTGCAGATTGTACTACAATAAATAAAATCGACTGTATAATACAATATAACTGTTAAAATTCAAGGCTGTTGGTCTCTGCGCAAAGAACACAAACTACTAAAGGATATTTGATATGGGAATATTTTGTTGAATTACATTTCGGAAAATGGGTTTGTTTTGAAAGATTGATTTGAGCCTCAACCGTGAGCCTTTGAAGAATGTTCTCTTGTATTTCCTGTTTCATTAACCAAAACAGAATTGACATTTCAGAGAGGTCATTAGGAAAACAAAGCAGCTTCATAGAGCACAGTATCCTATTTCTACACTTTCTCTCCATTAACTACAAACCACTTTTCACTTTGGTCCATAGCATGCCTGAAATAAAAGCATTTCAGGGGATTGATCGATACACATTGATCGCTCCAAGATATTTAGTTCATCTATCCTCCCAACTCGGGCTGAATAAAAGCGGCACTCCGGACCAAGTTGTTTTTGTTCTTTCACGGCTCAAACAGTATAAACAGACCCTGAAGAATAACCCAGTGGTTTGGTGTGAAACCGCCTGGCGTTTCACTTCAGCCGAATCGATTCGGCCTGTTTTTCACTGTAACACACATTAAGGCACTTTCATTTATTTAGCTTTCTGTCAAACTGAAGTCCTTGCAGACACTCACGAGCGTATCCCTCCTCTTTCATAAACACATTATTGAGTTATTTCAGGTTTAGTTCAGGTGCCCCCAAAATATGATGACTTTGAAAGTGTACACCCTTTTTTAGACAGGTTTTCTGAAGCTTATAATAAATATATAAGAGCACAATTATAAGACGCACTTAATTATGTGTTATCAATTATTTAGAGTAACTTATCTCAAATTAATGAACCCAAGGATGGACTGACAGTTAGTTTGTTTAATAGTTTTGATGGATGCAATCTCGCTGCTACCCTATCTATTCTTATCCAGCACTTTACTCCGCTGTTTGGTTTTATTTATTTCCTCCGGTTGTCCCAAAGAGCTCACTTAGAAATTATTTATTATCAAGATTGCAACTGGACCTCATATGTCGTAAATAATGACGTATGGGTTAAAGCCGGATAAAAATAGGTGTGTGTCGTTAAAAAGGGTGGGGCATGGAGAAGGACACAACGCAAGCAGAACACACCTTTGTTAAAGTCATTTTTACGCAATGCATGAAGAACAATCAATGCTTGAGATCCCACAATCAAACAGTTTTGCTTTCTGAGTTTACATTTTGTATTGCTTGTTTAGGGGTAAATTGGTCAGTACAACTTTTAAACATTCAAATGTCACCCTACAAAGGTGCAAACAAATCAAAATGGTGTGTCTCACCCTACACATTGAATGTCTAAAATGATTTAAGAAAAACACAAACTAAAAATGTCATATATTTAAATATTTCCCAACATCCCAAACAACAGCACAGTCTGGAAATAATGATCCTACTTCATATTAATAGTATTGAATTGTTAAATTGACGCTAAAATCACCCACTGGTATCGAATTGACAAATGCAAAAAAAAGTGAGCTTACTTTGGGAAACAGGTTAGGTGGGAAAGCACCTAAAGCTATGTTGGTAAGGGAGCTGAAATTTCCTTTTTTTTTTTACTCTCCATTGTGTCCTACCCCTTATAGGTCAGTACTGAGTGCTCATTCATCATCAGACTCGGCCCTATTAGGTCCATAGACAGCACTGATAGGGTATTAATATCAAACTCCAAGGTCAATATTGGCCAAAGAGAGCAACAATCCCTTACTGATTTAAAAGCTACAGTGTATTGTTTGTAAAATAGCAACCGAGGTGATGAGAAAACATTGCACCCAAGGTGTGTAACATGCTCTGGAAAAAGTAAAAATTGAACTAGATAACGATGTGTTACTTTCAGTTGACATTTTCAGGGTGATCATATGCACAAAAAAGAAATGGAGAGTGGAGTTCAGAACTTACTCATCTTTCCCTGTACATATTCAGAGAGCTAAGAGAAGAAATGCTGTTCGCTATTCATGACTCCCTCATCTTCAGAGAATACCTCCTTTAAACAACCTCCTACATACTTACTAAAAAACACTCTTTTTATCCTTTCGGTGATTGATGTGTATCTAAGTTTTAACTCCTTAAAGCAGCAAGGCTCGTAGAGCTGCAGGCATGCTTGGTTTCTTTCGATTCTTGTTTTTTGGAAGAGTTGCCTGCCTTTTGTCTTCACTTGTGAATCTGTAAACATGTCGTAATTTCACAACAACAAAATACTTCCAAGAATAAACTATGATGTCCCCATACCCTACGGCCCATGAATAGTTTAAGGTATGACTGAATGCATTAACAAAATTCATTCACAGCAGGATAGGCCGGTGTTTAGAAGTGGATTTGAGGAGCCAGTGAAGGGAGCGTAGGAGGTTGTAGTGTAGGAGAACATGGGGAGGTTTATGAACAGACAAGATTAGAAGATTCAACGTTTTTTTTCGTCATATGCACAATGGATAGAGATTAGTTTTTGCAATACAAATCTTGAGTCTCAAGCTCTTCCAAAAATGCAGCAAACGATACTTAACAAATTGGTCAAATACATTAAATAGTGCCATAAACATAATGGTTCCGGCTGGTTTAAAGATACTGGAATTGCCCTACCCTGCTGTGAATAGATCATGTCCATCCTACATCGAGATTGCTAAATCAAACACTCTAGCATGTGCACTTTGCTGTATATCGGCCAATCGGCTACCTTCTACCTCATTGCAAGTGTCAGCTGGAAGTGTCAGCTAAGTAAAATGTAATGTAATGTCCCTTTGTTCGGGTTAAAACATTGTTTCTGACTTCATAACCTTTCATTTTGCCCCAGTTCATCCAGATGATAACGTAGTATTCCACTAGAAAGTTGAAAAGTTTAAACTGCGCTTGGAGAACATGTCAGAAGATCAAAAATATTCATCCCTTGGCAACAGGATTATCCCTTGGCATCTGCACCAGATTCAGTAGCAATCTCTCCAGAAGTTTTCAAGACATTTCACAGTTATGGGTTACACATGTAAATACTTTCCTTACTAAACACAACCACTTTGTCTGCTTCCAGTGTTATCAAAGGGTTACAAACTGATGTGGGATCAGTAGATCCCCGGAGTCTCTGTGTGCAGACGTGATTGTTCCTGTAACTTTGATTCGCCTTTATAGCAAATATTACCTTCAAATCTCCTGTAAATGTCATAGAGGAATATCTCCTGTTGATTCCTTTTAATTCCTTTACAAAGGTTCGAGGAAAATTGAATAACAAAAGACTAAACCCTGCGGTTTCCAGGGGGATTTTAGCTCCAAAGCTCCTTTCCTGCAGAAGCAATGTGATGTAGAATAAAGACGGTGAAAAGTGCTTTGATAGTGTTCTTCTGGGCTCATGAAAGGTATACTGTAAAACAACTCAGGCTGGTTCAAGACTCAGACTAGAGTTCCCTTGCTGTCATAAAAATAAAAGTACACTAACTTTAAGGTACTGCAACCTGTTTTTCAACTCTTAAAGTAGAAATAGATGATTTCCTCTGACTTCTGTTCTGTTTTAATCATGCCTGGGTTAGGGTCTTTTTAGTTTATAGTTGGCAGTTTGTTTACTCAGATGTTCTCGGGTTAGATATTTCGCTCCATTTGTACCTGATCTTTTCACATAACACTTCACTTTTCATCGATTCTCCAAGGGGGATTTTTCCTTCTGCGCTGTTTGTTGCTGCTCTCAGAACATCTTTGCTTATTCTTTTTCAAACCATCCTTCTTACAGTATGTTGGTGAGATACTTTTTCTTCCATAATTCATTGCCTCCCCGCTATGCATGTGGAATTGTAAGCATATTTGATGAAGTGAATGTTAGCTACAAGGTTAATTTACCATGTAGCTGCCAGAGCGTTCAAGCAAACCTTTCTTCACAAGACAACAACGCTTGTTGTTGTCGACTCAAAAGACCAACAATAGGACACAATGTTTATTTTCTACAAAGTGTCTAGGTCTATCAATAGTCTGTCTGTCTAAAAGTTGTTCGATCCACCACTTTGGTCCTGCGTTAAAAGAAAATCCTGCAACATCAACAATTACAGTATATAGATTAACATCAACTTTGTACAGAAGATAATTGTCTAAAAAGGACTTTTTTATTGCTCTCAACTTTCTTCTTTGCCTAATTCTGATTGTAAGTGATAATACACGGCTTTACAACTTGAAAATACTCTTTATAGGCTTTTTTTATTTATTAAAATGGACACAAACAACAGTAGGACAATAGGTTTTGGACCCAATGAACCTACTTTGGACCTTAGTTTGCCTGAAGCACAAAACACTTTATAGTTAGGGAAATCCTAACCCCTAGAGTTTATAAAATATTATGTTATTCTCCTCATAAAGTTCAAAGCACTGTAATAAGGGTCTTATTTTAGAAATCACTGAATATTGGCAAGAGAAACGTAATCTGACTCCTTTTTAAATTCATTTAAAGGGTCTTTATCACTGCATGATGAAGATCTCGGTAAAAAGACAGATTAAATGTGCCCTGCTGTCTTAATGAATACATTAAAATACATTAGAGCTTATTCTGTGAGAATGATTGGCACAAAATAAGAGATATTCTAATTTCCATACACTATTTCATAATTAGGCTGAGATTGAAATACTTCTGGCTTTTTATAATTTCGTTGGAATCATTATTACGTAATTATAGTCATCCCTTTAACATTGTGTTTGGACATAAAAGATACTCAGTGATGGATTAAATTAAGTATTTTCTAAGTGGTCATTTACAAAAGACAACTTTTTAACTTTATAAATCTGTTCATCTGTTCATAAAGTTATATCCAATCCTGCTGGAATTTAAAACACATTCAGCACCTCCATCCTTTTATTTTTCATTAGTGGAAATGAAAGACTGTGTCAGCTCAGCAGGGCTTTAACAGCAGGGGATCGCAAATGGAGTCTTTAGATTTTGTGGTCCAAATGTACACGATGTCTGCAGATTTAAGACAAGACCATTAGTGAATTGGAAGTCTGTTTTAATACTGGGAGGGATATGGAAGTGTCCACCCCATCAGGAAGACTTGCTGTTATCAAAAGAACTGCATAATAAATATAGGCAAAACCATAGCAAGCATGCAGAGAAAGATTAAGAAGTGAAAGATGAGACAAATCATGACCAACTAGACTCCTCTGCCCTGTGTTCATATGAAAGCACAAGGCTGTCTTAGTCAGATCAATAATTATGGATTACTGAGGGGTTCAGTTTTAGCTTATGATGTTTCTGAACCCTGATGTTCTTGCTGAGTGTGAATACATTGACAAACAGGAAGGTGAGCAAATCAAACATACCCTCATTGTCGCAGAAATTGAAGCAGTGAGAGGACCCAAATGAAGGATTTGGAAACACTTTGCAGGAAAGACTTATTGGGCCAGAACGATATACCTTTATATCAGGAATCCAGAACAGGGCAAGGCGAGACAAAGCAAAACCAACAAGTCATTTGGGAAGTAACAACGTGCAAGGATCTATAATAATAATATTGGGAGGGATGAACCCCTCTTTAATGGTCACACATGCAGAGCACACAGCACCATTTGTTCTCTGCTTTTAACCCATCCTAGTACCAGGAGTCTAGTACTAGGAGCAGTGGGCAGCTATTGTACAGCGCCCGGGGAGCAATGGGAGTGAGGGGGGGAGGGGGGTGTCCGGTGCCTTGCTCAAGGGCACCACAGCAGGGCAGGAGGTGAACTGGGACCTCTCCAAGTAGCAGTCCACACTCCATTTTTAGGTCTTGGGGACTTGAACCGGCGACCCTACGGCTCACAGTCCAAGCCCCTACTGACTGAGCCACTGCCGGATCTGTAAAGACCATGAGAAAATGAGGACTTAAATACAAGCAGAACTAATCACATATACAACAAGACAAAGTTTGAGCGGGCAGGCAAGAGACAAGGCAGGTGAAAGCAGGTGAAATGATCAGAGTGGGCGGACAATCACACAAGCAGGAACATACAGAGACGTTTGGTAAAAACAGACATTACACAAAAGTAAAAATAAAACGGGAAAGATAATGACATGCACAGGAAACGGACAGTTAAAGCTATCATTATATTTTCAAATGAAGCTGATTGCTCCCATTCTTAAAAAAAAAGTGTTTTCTCGACTACATTGATCTTAATATAACGTAATTTTCATTGTATTTCTTTCTAAACTGCTACTCTTAGGTACTTAATGGTTTTATTCCATTCTATTTCAAATAATTGTATGTAATATAATATGGCCTTTTGTGTGTCTGAGATGCGTGGAAGGGGCTACAATTGCATTTCATTGGTCAATCTGGTGTTGTATAATGACAATAAAGCTGAAACGTAATAATTTCTCATCCTAGCATACAATATATATATATATATAGTATATATAATTTACTTATTAAGTGAGAAAATGCAAGTGATTCATTTGAGTCATGATAACTGGTTTTACTTAATAATAATGTTCTTTTCATGACTAATGTTCTTTTCATGACTTACTATTTCAAATAATTGTATGTAATATAATACAAAAAAAATGGTGTGTCTGAGATGCGTGGAAGGGCCTACAATTGCATTTCAATAGTCAATCTGGTATTGTATAATGACAATAAAGCTGAAACGTAATAATTTCTCATTCTAGCATACAATCTATACAGTATACTTATTATGTGAGAAAATGTAAGTGATTCATATTCAAGTTCAAAATGCTTACCTAAATGTAGAATCTTTAGGCAGTGGCTGTTTGGACTTTTTTGACGCTTGCAGATATTTTGCCAACAAAAGTGAACATATGCAGTGGAAACACTTGCCGACAGTGTCAATATCTGTCTATACTGTATTAATATTTATTCTGTCTATAATGCCAACAATTATACTGTCTGTAGTACTGTACCTGCTCTATAGTGTTGAATTTCTATTTCTATTTCTATTTCTATTGTTTATACACACATGTACTGTGTTCATACTGTAAATACAGTTTGTATCTGTCATATACTTATATTTTACTATGCCTTACACTGCACTTTAATGTTTGTTTTTTTGCACTTCTGGTAGGATGCAAACAGTATTTCGTTGTCTTTGTCGTAATCTTATCTTTAAACACATTTGGTTATCTGGAGTTTCAACCCAACCCATAAAACTGAAATAAGATTGTGGTGGAAATCCCACACTTAATCACCTTCTGGTAAGAAAAGAACAAATACACAAACTTAAACCAAAGTCATGTTATTTAATAAAGAGTTATAGCATTTAACAGAATCAATCATATTTCCAGCTGGAAAGGACAGAGGTCCTGCACTAGTAGATAGTACCAGGATCTGACCCCGTTACACAGAAAAGCAATGTCATTTAGGGAGACGAACCGAATTCGATATCAAAAAAGTCTTCCGTCCTCACGGAATCGGCTCAAGAAACGTGTCCACACGAGACCACTCGACCCGCTGGAGACGCTGTATTATGCCGGGCCTGTAAGTGGCACTGTACTTCTGCCACAAAATACACCATGAAAGCAGCGAATAAGACCCCCCGAGCATGGTTGCCATGGTTGCCTAGTTGCCCTTCTGTTTATTCTCCGCGGTGGATTTAGCAACATGTAGTTCATGTAGTTCTCCATGTCCACTTGTTACTGATGCTTGTGGTAGAGGAGCTGTAGATTTTGCACTAACATCTGTAGCATGGTCAGTAGCGTCTTGAGCACGAAAGCAACCCTGTGATTCGCCATTTTTGTTGTTGTTGGCGAAACACATCACCAATGACGCAGGTGACGCGGGGGTGAGCAGCAGAGGTGGGGAGAGGCGGGCTATGGTGCGATGGTTATCAAGAAATTATCGTATAGGGCGTACACACTGAGCCGTTTGGCCCCCCAGAGCGTTGCGTCCGCAGATCTACCCACCTTGGGACCCGTTATCGTTACAGTTATCCGCGTTTCCCTCTCGGCCTCGTGTGGACGAACCGTCTATAAGATAGAGAACTGGAGCGGATACGACCCATTTCGTCTCCGTGTGGCCAGGGCAATCCACATTACAGTCCCAAGTTGGGTTGGGGGCAGACAGAAGGGGAAGCACAGTGTGTTAATATGTTTTATTTTTTTCCCGGGTCGCCGAGGGTGCTGGCGTTGTTTGTTCGCCGCTCTGTCCTGGTCTCTGCTGCCCGGGTCCCCAGCATTAGCTAGCTCCGTGCTAGCGCCACTTCACCGGATCATGCCGCCGCTCTACTCCCTGTCAGATCTCCACTCCTTTAATAACCGCCTGCCTCCGGACTGCATGGACATCCTCGCAGATAATGAAATACTCCGCAAATCAAATCAAATCAAATCAAATCAAGTTTTATTTATATAGCACATTTATAAGCGATTTTTGGTCGAGCCAAAGTGCTGTACAGAATAAAAATAGCCTACAATAGGGACACTTTACATCAAATACAACAGCACAGATTGTTCGGAGTATCAATATGAGAAAAACTACACCCTCTGTCCTTAGACCCTCACATCGTACAAGGAAAAACTTCCGCGTAAAACCCACAGTTTTAAAGGGGATCAAAAATGGGAAACGCCGTCCTCCACACAGAGGCTCTGGTCGTACGTTTTTATTTAATTCCACGTCTCCACACTCCATCCCGTCCATTCGGTCCTGTCACACGCCCACACTACGCCATCACAACAAACAACACGTGAATCTGACCAATCTCCTTCCACTCCCCCGGTCCACACAACCCCCCCCAATGCAACGTCACCTCAGAGCAGCCCTGCTCAACACACGCTCCATCCACAATAAAAGCCACATTCTGAATGAATTCATCAAAGACAATAACCTGGACTTTCTCTATCTGACCGAAACATGGCAAAAACCCCTGGACTATTTTTCTTTAAATCAAATCACCCCAGCAGGATTCACATACATTGACAAACCTCGCCCACAAGGGCGGGGTGGTGGTATAGCTGCTATTATCAGAAAGGAAATAAAAGCTACCATAATCCCCATCCCTGATGTTTCTTCATTTGAACACCTGATCTTCAAACTCTCTGGTCCCACTCCCCTGGTCACAGCCATCATCTACCGTCCCCCGAAGCCAAACCCCTCCTTTCTCTCCGACCTCTCTGACATTCTCACTCAGCTTTCTGCCATATCCCCATCTGTTCTCCTCTTAGGTGATTTTAACATTCATGTTGACGCCCCGACCTGCAAATATGCCTCTGAATTTAAGGAAACCCTTCACTGCTGCAACTTCTCTCAACACATCAACTTCCCAACACACAGCCGTGGTCACATCCTGGACTTGGTCTGCTCCACTGGTCTCACCATCCATCATCTGTCCAGCCTCAATCTCCACATCTCTGATCACCAGGCCATCATCATGGACATCAACATCCCCATCCCCGCCCAAAAGCAAAAACGTACAATAACCTACAGAAATCTCAAATCCATCTCACCCTCAGCAATCACTGCCTCCATTACCTGCAAGATGTCTGTCTCCCCCCCCCCACTTTCTGAAAACCCATCTGAACTTGTGGACTATTATAACAGCACCCTCTCCTTCTGTCTCAATGAACTGGCCCCCACAAAAACAAAAAATGTCTCTTTCATACACTCCGCCCCCTGGTATACCCCTGAACTCCGCCAAATGAAATCAAGGAAACGTCAACTTGAACGCCAACACAAGAAAACCACACTAACAGTCCATCTTCAAATCTACAAAGACTATCTCCAGCAGTACAGTAATGCACTCAAAGCAGCCCGGTCTAATTGCTACTCACAACTCATTCAGTCTGGCTCCAGCAACCCCAAGCGTCTGTTCTCCACCATCAGCAAACTTCTCAAACCCTGTGACAACGCCACCTTATCCTTCACCACCGAACAGTGCAACTCCTTCCTCTCGTTTTTCCAAACCAAAATCAGCAACATTTACAGCAATCTGACACCCTCATCAGCACCCCCCACCTCCCCTCCTGGCTCCCCCCCCCTTCACCTCACAGCCCCTGTCCCACTTCTCCCCTGTGACCCCCATGTAACTGTCCGACTTCATGACTGGAATTAACTCCACCTGCACACTTGACCCAATGCCCTCCGAATTTGTTCAAGAGAGCCTCCCTGCCATCTCCCAACTCATCGCCACCATCATTAACTCCTCCCTCAGATCTGGATCAGTTCCCCCCTCTCTCAAACTGGCTGCTGTCACACCCATTCTCAAAAGACCTGGACTCACACCTGATATCATGTCCAACTTCCGGCCCATCTCAAATCTCCCCTTTCTGTCAAAAATACTTGAACGTGTCATTGCCTCACAACTAAAATCCCACCTCAGCTCCAATGACCTCTTTGAGCCATTTCAATCCGGTTTCCGATCAAAACACAGCACAGAAACAGCTCTTCTGAAAATCACAAATGACCTCCTCCTCTCCTCTGATTCAGGCAACCTGAACATCCTCATCCTCCTCGACCTCACCGCAGCATTCGACACCATCAACCACACCATCCTGCTGTCCCTCCTCGAATCATCACTCAACATCACCGACACTGCACTCTCCTGGCTGAAATCCTACCTCACCGACAGACATTCAAATTCAAAAGCTTTTATTGTCATTGTACAGAATACAACGAGATTTATAGTCACTTCTCCAGCGAGTGCTTTAAAAACAGACATATTCAAACACAGATTAAAAGGTCAGACAGTTTCGACAAGTAGTGCACACAGTTTATTAACATCAACAACTGCTCCTCCTCCACTGCTCCTCTGTCCCAAGGCGTCCCCCAGGGTTCGGTGCTTGGCCCCCTCCTCTTCATCCTCTACATGCTCCCCCTTGGCAAAATAATTTGTCGCCACAACCTTCAATTTCACTGCTACGCCGATGACATCCAACTTTATATCTCAACAAAAAACATCATCCCCACAACACACTCCACTCTCACCAACTGTCTCTCAGAAATAAAAGCATGGATGCAAACAAACTATCTCCAACTGAACAGTGTCAAATCAGACATCATCATCATCGGCCCCCCATCCCGTATCAAAGACATCCAGAATTTCAACTTCACCATTGACAGCCACACTCTATCTCCCCCCCCTCACATCCGCAACCTCGGAGTCATTTTCGACAGTCAGCTCAAATTCAACCACCAGGACCGCCTTTTTCCACCTCAAAAACATTGCCCGTCTCCGCCCATCACTCTCCTCCTCTGCTGCTGAAACCCTGATTCATGCATTCATCACTTCACGACTCGACTACTGCAATAGCATCCTCTACGGCATACCATCCAACCTCCTCAATAAACTCCAACATATCCAGAACTCTGCTGCCCGCCTCCTCACCCACACCTGCTCCCGAGACCACATCACTCCCGTCCTCCAGAACCTCCACTGGCTCCCCGTCCGTCAAAGAATCCACTTCGAAGTCCTCCTCATTACTTACAAAGCCCTCAACAATCAGGCCCCCCACTACCTCACAGACCTGCTGCACCACCACACCCCTTCCCACTGCCTCCGCTCATCAGAAGCCAACCTCCTATCCATCCCCACCCGCACCAATCACCGGACCTGGGGGGACAGAGCCTTCTCCGTCGCTGCCCCCTCCCTCTGGAACTCACTCCCACAACCCATCAGAGACTGCACTGACCTCACCACCTTAAAAAAACTTACAAAAACTCACCTCTTCAATCTGGCTTTTAATGTGTGATTGTTTTTGTATTATTTGACTCTAACTTTAACTATATATTTATTTGTTGTTCCTTTCTTTTCTCTTTTCTTTTCTCTTCACTATATCTGTAAAGCGTCTTTGAGCACCTGTAAAAGCGCTAACAAATAAAATCTATTATTATTATTAATTACGTAGACGCATTAATAACATCCATATGATAATTGCCTGACAATGGTCAGGGCGACACCCTTCTATCTGAGAACATTTCATAGGGAGGAAACCTATATATATTGAATCACTGTAAATTCCCATCATAAAGATAACCAAGTCAGTTTTTAGTGGGCTGCCTCGATCATTAATTGAAAATTCAACAACATTAGGATTTGGCTCCGGTAATTCTAGAATATACCGATCCCCTTGAGAACACACGCTAAGGTGTGCTAAATGTTTTAGTTTGCACGTCAATAAGAGACAGACTCTCAAACAGAGCATGTAGGGTGAAGGATACATACAGGTATATTCAGACATACATTATGAGATATATAATAGAGTGAACATAGTGAGTTTCTTTAACAATTAACAATGTCACACGCGAATGAAAAAATATAAATGCAAGGATGGGCCATAAAGAGTGTCTCGGCACAGATATTAATAGAACCTTTAAAGCTTTACTTTAAACAAATCAGAAAATAATAATTGGATTCATTTAATAAACTTTGAATGTGCCTGCTCTTTACTAAAAGCAGATTGTGTTCCGATCCAATACCAAAATATTCGCATAATTGTTACATTTCAGCCAACCTGACATTTACCAATCACAGCACGTTCCCAAGCTTTGCCAACGTTTGTGAAGCAGGAAAACAAAACATTTTTTCCTCACTGGTTAAAATACTGCCACTGCATATGTAAGGCACAATAAATGAGTCACAGCTGCATCTAGTTAACCCTGTCTTTAGAAATTACTGTACATTTACATTCTGCTAATTAGAAACAGCAAACCTGTTATTAAAGGGACATAGCAATGCTGCCTGATTAAGTTGTTAATTAACATTAGGAAACGCGATTAACAAACTATTTCTTTCATTGGGTTTCTCTGCGATATCCACTCATGGTGACTTAATTGTCATGTTTAGGCACTCATAATCTGTATACTTTGTTTATAACGGGGGGGAATTGGGTTTTGACAGTTGTACCATATTAGAATACAAAAAAATGATTTAAATACTGACGGATTCATTAAAATAATGATAGAAACACAAGAAGTTGATCTAAAAAACAAGGCAGGACGCATGCCACAGGAAAGAGAACCCCTGAAGACTCATGATGAAGACCCAGACTCAAGGTGAAGACATGATGAAGACTCAGACTCAAGGTGAAGA
>CALSBZ010000088.1:86386-145257 GCA_943591055.1 Gobionotothen gibberifrons
GGGGCTTCTCTAAGCTGTTGACCAATCACAACAGAGCCGGCCAGCTAACCAATCAGAGCAGACTGGGCTCTGGTTTCAGACAGAGGGTGAACATAGGTGCTGCAGAAAAATAAAGAGCTTTTTGAACATTAAAGCACGTTAACATGTCACAGTAGAGACACAACATACAGATATGAAGCTGACCATTAGCATAACATGTCCTCTTTAAAACCAGACTTTCTTTACTGTATTTTTAAATCTCTTTGCAGATCTATGCAAAGAACTTCACCCATCCCCTGCAGGCTGCATCCGTACAACATTCTCTATGGTTTATTGGCTCAATAACAGACCTGCAGTCTTTTCATTAATAGATTTTTTAACAAAAGGAAAATAATTAAGACCAGGGTGACACATTTTTATAATTGGACATGAGCTCCTGTAAAAACAAATAAAGGGGTCGTGTGAAGACTGCGTGACATCTGTTGTAAATTGAAGCTTACCGTTATTTATTTATCTTGGGACAAGCTGGGCAGCATCATCGTTGACAGAAAAGCAAGTATGATTTAATATTCACAACAGCATGCAGCATTTGGGATTGGTTTGTCAGGAACATAATATGGCGCCATATTACTCACATGACAAACTCACATGAAATAAACTGTAGCTGATTGACACAACAAATAACAGTCTTTAGAATTCAGCTGTGAAATGAATAGCCAGTACAGAGTCTGTGTTTGTGAGAATGGGTTTCTGAAAGTACTGTTAAGGGAGTACACTTAGAATATTACATCAATACAGTATGAAGGTTTAAAGTGTCAAAACATTGCACTATGGGATTTTTAAAAGCAACCATTTTCTCCTCAGTCTTGACTATTGTGAGGTAACACTAGAAATACCCTGTTGTTTTGTGAAAAAAAACGAGACACATTATGATGTGCTGACCTTGTGTTTTGCATACTGTGATTATGCATACTGTTTAAGAGCAAAGAGAAATGAACAAGTCTTAGAAACAGTACAACAAGCTAGTAATCCAAGCAAAGATGAATGAAAACAAGAAAATAAGCAAATCCTTAAGATTAAAATGCATAATGCAACATTATTTGATTTGCCAAATAGTGTGACATATAACTGATGATATGACAACATGATGTTATATTTGAGACATCAATATTCTTAGTTAGGGTTAGGGTTAAGCTGCATTCACATGATACAAGATTTGCTCTAGGTTGGGCACAGAGCCTTGTGGGAAAAATAGCTATTTTGATTTGTTTCTATGTTTACGTCCCCTGCGTGCCATCTTGCGCACCTACATACAGCTGTCATCTGATTGATTGCGCCTCGAACGGTCAGCGGTTAATGAGGTAAAAGTATAAATGACTTAAGTAAGAGTAACGCTCAGCAACACTTTCATGCGATGTGCGAATCCAATGGTGGCACTTCTGTCTGGTCCAGTCTCTCCATTAAACTACAATGGCAACGTCAGCACAGAGCCATTTTACCGCGTATCATGTGAATGCAGCTTTAGGGTTAGGGTCAAGGTGAGTCCTTATAATTAGCAATATTTAAGAAAAAAACTCACAATACATGAAAATAACATGCATATTTCCAAAATATGTGCAATGTGGGAGTGTAAATCAATGAAAGGTGAATTTAAATCACAACAGGAGTTTTTGTTAGTGCTTAAAGCTACAATTATCAAGATGGGTTATCTCAAAAGTACAGAGCATATTTTTGAACATTTCAAAATAGTTTTTATACATATTATTTATTGTTTGGTTGATTTTCTGTGTGGAAACCTGCTTGTTTAAAAATGACAGTTTATTCATTTGAAATGTTGCAATAATAATAGACAAGAGATCCAGCTTTCATTGGGTTGATTTATACATCAACAAACAAGTAAATGTGGATACTACGGACATCTCAACTTGGGTCTTGTACTTTTAAAATTGTTTATCTGCAAAATATTTGTTGTTTAAAGGTCCCATGTCATGGCCATTTCTACTGATCATAATTCCATTGTTGAGGTCTACTAAAATAGATTGTTATTGTGCAATTTTCCAAACTCACATTGGTTTCTCATACAGCATCTCTGTAAAGTATGTGCATTCACTCTCTGTCCTAAACAGCTTGTTGGAGCTCCTGCCCCCCCCCCTCCCTGTGAGCCCAGTGTGCTCTGATTGGTCGGGATGTTGTGAGGCTCGCTGCTCAGTGAGCTGGCTTACTGGTGTGGTTTCCGAGTCGGCGATACAGTGGGACAGCGCGAAACTCATCCTGAGCACACACAAACACTCACAGCCGGGAGCTCTATGCAAGTCAATGGGACTCCCTGTTAGTTGAACATTTACGTTAAAGGTCCTGGTGTGTGAGGAGCTCCACGGATTGGTCCATTTTGGTTCCGGGAACCGCATGACGTCATGCGGTTCCCGGAAGAAACAAAGGGAAAAAGCGAAATCTCCAACGAGGCGTTCTGGGGCAGCATAGACAGGTCTTTTCTGTGTTAGAGTTTTACTCGCTACAGGGTGTACTTTGAGGGTTTTTGACTCTGCAGACCGTTTACATGCAGAAAAAGCTACATAACACACAAGGGGACGGGTAATAACCAGAAAAGCATGACATGGGACCTTTAATTGGTTTTCTGCTTGGAACCCTGCTCGTTCATATTTGACATTTTATTCATTTGTATTGATGCAATAACAATAAACAAGAGATCCAGCTCTCATTGGTTTGATTAGTGATTTATACATCAACAAACAAGTAAATGTGGTTACCACGGTGGTTGGAATCAAAGAAAAAGCACGGCGATGTGAAAAACATGGATAGTCCACAGAGGCAAAAAACAATTAGTTGTGGTTCAAAAGGATAGGCGACCATGAGAGATGATCAAAGTGTGAAGCCGAAACGCATTAGTTGGGACAGGAAAGGCTGCGGGGAGGTGCTGTTGGTTTCAGGGTAAGAGATGAAAAAGCTCTCTGTAGTTTCAGGCATCTTCTGGCAGCCAGAGAAAGGATGTCACATTACTTCTTCTGTGCTTTCCCAGCAGCTGCAGGGAGAATGTAGTCTGTCAACAGCTGCAGCAGCAGTCAATCTCTTCCCAAAGCCCCAGAGCGCAGACAAAGAAAAGGCTTTGGAGAGTAGGAGTCTGTGTGTATAGAAGCTTCATCAGTCTGGTTTGTTGTATAAAGGCTGTTCATGCCAAACATCTCTGCCAATGATGCTTGACATGTTCAAAACTCAAGGTTATTACAGCACAGTACACAATACTGACTGAAGGCCAGATTCACTGAGGATTTAGCACCTAATTAGGGTCGAGCACAAGACCCATTTCATGTCAAAACGGACACCAATTCATGCTGCTTTTATTCCTCATGAAAACTGCATTGCAAACAACTTCTGGCTGGGAAGTTAAATAGAGCCCAAGGATATAATACTGTTCAGAAAATCAATAAACTTCAGGGAAAATAAAATAAATCTTACTACAGAAAGGAGTTAAAATGAATATGCATCCCTGGTATGTAAGAATAGAAAGCAAATTAAAATGTGGATTTAGTCAAAGCAGTTAAGCTTTTTTCTTTAAAGGGGCCCTATAACACATTTGTATTATTTGCCTAAACTGTGACATTTTGACATGCGTTAATGTTCAAAAAGTGCTTTAAATAACCTCTTAGAGATGTCCCGCCCCTTAGTCTATCACATTAAATGTTGGACAATGTGTTGGAGCGCTAACCAATAGCGCGAGTGTTATGTAGTGATGTCACTTGTGACGGGGCTCTATTGTCCGTTCAAAAAACACAGGCCTAGTCGGTTGGGTTAAGCTCCAAACACTTTAATAACAGCAGCAAAAAATTAAATAATGAACCAGCACAACTTAAAAAAATTAAATGAATGTCAAAATCAAACCGTCCATCACTCATCAGAGTAAACATGCTCTGGGTTGCCTTCTCTGCAACCAACTCCCAAACATGTCCCAGCTGTTGCCTTCATTGCAACATTCTTCCGAGTCTCCTCTCCAGGGCCAAAACCGTCCATTTTGAACCAATAGCCCCTCCCACAGGCTTACCGTCAACAGGTGACGCAATTAGGCCTACCTCAAAACCACATTTCAACAAAAAAATCCGACCCAAACATAAACAGGTTAACCACCTCTTAACATAATCATTTAATAAATTAACAAACGCACAATAAATAATAAATGGTTCATTTTTAGGAAGAGAGCAGGAAATGTTTGGTGTGTGTGTGTGTGTCGGCTGTCAGAGTCAGTCACTCTGTGACCCGCTCCGTCACATCACTATGTTAAAGAAGGAGTCCAATGGAGGCGTTTCAGCTAGCTCCAAACAAAAACAAACATAATGTTAGCCTTTGCAGACCACAAAAACCTATGTGATAAATCTACAGGAAAGGGAAAGCAAAATAATGTAGGGCCTCTTTAAACCCTTTACAATTATAGCACAGGATAGAATTTAAAATTCTTCTTCTCGCCTACAAAGCCCTTAATGGGCAGGCGCCATCTTACCTTAAAGAACTCATTATACCCTACTGTCCTACTAGGGCATTGCGTTCCAAGAACGCAGGGTTGTTGGTTGTTGGTTGTTCCTAGAGTCTCTAAAAGTACAATGGGAGCCAGAGCCTTTTCTTATCAAGCTCCACATTTGTGGAATCAGCTTCCAGTTTGTGTTCGGGCGGCAGACAGCCTATCCGTTTTTAAGAGTGCGCTTAAGACCTTCCTTTTTGATAAAGCCTATAGTTAGGGCTGATTAGATTCAGCCCCTAGTTTTGCTGATATAGGCTTAGTTTGTCGGGGGACATCTTACTTCTTCCTTCTCTCTGTCTGTACCTGTGTACTCTCATGTTCCGATTAACCCAGCTTCCCCAAATTTCTTTCTTTTTGGTGTCTATATACGCCGGGATCCGGAGTCATGGATGATCCTGTTGCTGCAGTCCTGTGTCCTGGATCACGAGTCGTGGCTGTTACTGTGGTCCTGGATCATAAGTCCTAGATGGATGTCCTCATGGATTCATCTTCCTATTATACACACATGCATTTCCAAACATTTGGACTACCTATGTTGTAAATGTATTATCTTTTTAATTTACACACGGCATCTATTGCACGTCTGTCCGTCCTGGGAGAGGGATCCCTCCTCTGTTGCTCTCCCTGAGGTTTCTCCCATGTTCCCCCTTTAAACTCTGGGTTTTCTCTGGAAGTGTTTCCTTGTACGATGTGAGGGTCTAAGGACAGAGGGTGTCGTATTGTCATACTGATATTCTGTACAAACTGTGAAGACCACTGAGACACATTTAACATTTGTGATATTGGGCTATATAAATAAACATTGATTGATTGATTGATTGATTGATAACACTACTTTATCATTTGCAGGTTTATTAGGCAAACTCTTTCCTCTGCAAACAGCTACCTCAACCTAACCTAAGAGTCAACAGCTTAAGCATTATGTGAATATAAACTCTTATATCAGTAACAAACAAGTACATAACAGTGACCACAAATATACACTTAAATAAACGATTTTAATATCAGATTAAAGAAAACTAAAAGAATGAGCCAGTTATGCGGCACAATATTTAAATAACTCAACCATAAGTGCTGAGAGAATCACCTTCACTCCTCCTCAGTTCATCCGTTGAAAGAAATGAAGCCAGATGATGAATTTCTTAGTAAAGTAATTGCATGATAGACAGCAACATCACTTACAATACACATATAATGCTTATAATCATTTTATATTTGTTCCACGTCAGCCAAAGACAGCGAAGGAGCAGGTGGTTCAAGGAACACCGTGAACACCGTGTCCATATGCCTTTCACACATCGTTAGGAAATCTTTTGATGCACAGTTGTATGTGCTGGTGCGTATAATACACACACAAACACACACGCTCACATAATAGGGTAGATAGTTGCAACTGTTTGACATGAGTAATTTATAGTCAGAGGCAACATGCGGTTCTGATGCAGATCGGTGATGTGATGTTTATGCAATGCCATGTAAAGTGAAGCAGAGGAGGTCGGCGTGAAGGTTTTCGCCTTCAGCATCCTGGTTACCTGTCATGTGTCAAAGCAGTTTAAACTCGCAACCTAAACTTCATTTATTTTTAAAGAGGACATCTCATGCTCATTTTCAGCATTGTATTGCGTGCCTCTGCTGTGACATGTCTCCACGCTTTAATGTTCAAAAAGCTCTTTAGTTTTCTCATACTGTGCTGCAGCACCTCTTTTCACCCTCTGTCTGAAACCAGAGCCCAGTCTGCTCTGATTGGTTAGCTGGCCGGCCCTGTTTTGATTGGTCAACCGCTTAGAGATGTCCCGCCCCTTAGCCTATCACGTACAATGTGTTGGAGCGCTAGCCAATAGAAGCGCAAGTGTCACTATGTAACTGAAGTAAACATAGGAGTCCAATTTAGCCTTTGCAGACCATTTATATGCACAAAACACGACAAGAAAGGGAAACCCTAAAAGCATAATAGGGTCTCTTTGAAGGGCTTTGTGGGCAAGTTGTAATACAATACAATTACAATACAAATAGAACAATACAATCTACAAATTACAGTAAAAGAGGCTTTACAACATATTCATACATATTAAGTCAATTCAGATCAGGAAAGTTATTGGGAAAAAATACTTTCTAAGTTTTCGTTTTTTTATAGATTCTGAAGACCTAAGCTTTTCTTTCAGGCTATTCCAGAGGCAAGGACCAGAGACACTCAAATCTGCCTTCCTGAATGTGTTTGTCCTCTCACTGGGAATAATTAAAAGGCCATTGTCCAAGGACCTGAGGGATCTAGGGGGAGCAAAGATGGAGCGCACGTCTGCCAATTATTCAGGCACTAGCCCACAGATAAAACTGAAGAAAAGGTCTTAAACCAATGAAGGGACGCAAGGACAGATTACATGTGTGCTATCTCTCTGCTGGTTTGTACACAAGCTGCTGTATTTTGTGTGATCAGTACCTTATTCATATCTTTTTTTAGCAAGAGAAGAAAGTAGAGCACTGCATAAATCAAGCCTTTAGTAATAAACGCGTGCATAAGTCTCTTAAATCTGCCTGGGAGATAAATGGTTACACTTTAGCAACATTTCTAAGGTGGTAAAAAGCTGTTTTCGATTTACTGAGGTGGGATCCAAAATCAAAATCCGAGTTCAGAAGCAAGCCAATTTATTTTTATCTGAGGGCTCGGCATTTGGCGCCATTGGATTTAAAGTTAGTGCACAGCATCTGTCTGTGCACCTTTTGCTCTGATCATTAGACATCTTTGTCACCCCACTGTCGACATTTGTAATGAGGGTTTTTTTGGGGCAGCAGAGCAAGAGAAAGACAAAACTGTAGACAGTGGAGGCAGATAGGGACAGTTTAGCAATGTATTAACTTAAGAAAAGATACCACACAGAACTTGTATTAAGTCCAAGGCATGGGGGAGACGGAGAAGGAAAGTGCACTCAGTTAATGAGGGAAGCATAGATTAAAAATGCAGATGCCCCTGGGCAGAAAGTCTTGATGGAAATTGTAAACTAAACATTGGAGAAATGATATTGTTAAAAAGTAATAGATTAGTAATAGTGCAGCCAGAACTGGTACCATACCCAGCAGCAGTTTCCTGCTTCCTACAGATGAAAGAGTATCTTAAATGCTGCTGGTTCAAGATTCAAGATTCAAGGATTGTGTACACGGCTACAGTGTAGATATATCAATGGAAATCTTAGGTCACAGGCTCCAGTGCAAAAGTTGAGGAGGAAAAACTGAGCAAGTGGCTGATTGGTTACTTTCCTATTATTCCGTATCATTGTCCTTGCCAGGTTTTCTGATAGCAAGACAATTAAAAACCATGTTTGAGATAACCTGCTCAACTGTTATCTTGTCCATGTTTGTTAGATAGCAGCTAGCAACTTTAAGCTCTCATGAGTCAAACTTTCCAACTCTTGCTGCTACCGACTCTACGGTCAACTATAATAATAATAATAATAATAATAAAGGTTTATTTATATAGCACTTGTCATACATCACATGCAGCTCAAAGCGCTTTACAAAATCACACATCACAAGTTAAAAACAAACATCAAGAAATTCCCCTCAGATCATCTGCCAAGAACTTTGAAACATAACATCTGACCAGGGCCCTGTACTACGAAGCTGTTTCAACCTAACCTGGATATGTTTGAGTTAGCCGGTTGGCCTAATCCAAAACATACGCGCTCTCGCTAAACGGTACTACGACACGGGTTACCAAGTGGATCGCTCAAGCCAGCCGTGCCCTATCTAGTTAGGTGCGCGTTCACATGAAAGGGGTGGTATTTGGAGCATTCGACCAATCACAAACATGGAGAAGCGTACTGACAGCGCAGCGTCATACTTCCTCAATGAAAAGTCAACTATATAATTAGACAAATATGAAGACGTTAAACTTTAAACATCCATGACTTAAACACTTTATCCAGGATCAAAGCCACATAGCTGCACCTGCAAGGTGAATACAGCTGGTAAAAGAAAAAGTGTTTGAATGCGTACATTAACAGGTTTATGATATCACTGCCCGTAAGACACGATCTGACTTTAATTAATTAATAATTGACTCGAGTGTTTCGTCAACTTAATGTGTTGCTTAAAATAATACTTCTGCATAGAGTATGTGGCACTGTGAGTGTTGCACGGCCAGACACAGCTCAGCTGACTGACGTGCAATATATTCCGTGTGTAAATCGAAGAGATAATACATTTTACAGCATATAGACCGTAACTTTGATCCAGTTACTTATGTTGTGGCAGATATTTAAGTAAGCTTTCTTAACGCTAATGTTATAATAGTCAGATTGCTCTGAAGATGGGAGGTGATATTCTATTAATGTTCACGTTCACACAGTCGGTGATTTTTTCCTGGCCGGCTTTCCTGCAACGGCAGTTTAAACTGTATTTCCTTTCTCCTGTAATGTGACTTGATCGCTTTAAACTCTGCACCCCGCTCCGCACACGGAGCTCTGATTGGTCAGCAGGCAGTGCTTTCACTGAGTTGAGCTCTTAGCCTGCAACCTAACCTGGTCCTGACCAGGGGGGTATACTACGAAGCAGGATTTTCGTTTAGCAAGATAACATCTGGGATTTCCGGTACTACGAAGCTGATTCACTTTTTAGCGGGCTAGATCTCCATGGTGACTTATCCTGGAACCTAGTCTGTGCTCCGACGCAGGATATGTTCGAGGATAAGGGATCAACTGTGCGGAGTTCTTCTTCTTCTTTTCTTTAATGGCGAATCGCTTGCACTTGGAGCATATATCGCCAGCTACTGTTGATTTATTAAACAGCCCGTATTGTTCATGTAGAACAGTGTTCACGTAAGCCTGCACATTGATTTTATTTTTGTAACATTACGTAGCCCACAGTCTGCGGCACTGTGAGTGTATCACATCATAATATATCATATATTTCCTTATCTGAGTCAGCTTATTGAGCCGTATTTGGCCGTGCAACGCTTACAGAGTCACATAGGCTACTGTATGCAGAAGTATTATTTTAAGCAACACATTAAGTTGACGAAACACTCGGAGCATATATCGCCACCTACTGTTGATTTATGTAATGTATAAACTGCCCGTATTGTTCATGTAGAACAGTGCAAGCCTGCACATTGATTTTATTTTGTATTGAATGTAACTGTTTCAATAAGGATACATCTATTACAGGTTGAGGTAGAAACCATGGTGGAACAGCTGATAACAACAGTGTGCAGAGTTTAAAGCGATCAAGTCATATTACAGGATAAAGGAAATACAGTTTAAACTGCCGTTGCAGTTCAAATCACCGACTGTGTGAACGTGAAAATGAATAGAATATCACCTCCCATCTTCAGAGCAATCTGACTATTATAACATTAGCGTTAAGAAAGCTTACTTCAATATCTGCCACAACATAAGTAACCGAATCAAAGTAACAGCACAGTCCGCGGCATATCACATTGTATCATATATGTCCTTATCTGAGTCAGCTGAGCCGTATCTGGCCGCGCAACACTCAGTGTCACATACTGTATGCAGAAGTATTATTTTAAGCAACACATTAAGTTGACGAAACACTTTTTCTTTTACCAGCTGTATTCACCTTGCAGTTGCAGCTATGTGGCTTTGATCCTGGATAAAGTGTTTAAGTCATGGATGTTTAAAGTTTAACTTCTTCATATTTGTCTAATATTATAGTTGACTTTTCATTCAGGAAGTATGACGCTGCGCTGTCAGTACGCTTCTCCATGTTTGTGATTGGTCGAATGCTCCAGATACCACCCCTTTTATGTGAACGCGCACCTAACTAGATAGGATGCGGCTGGCTTGAGCAAATGAGTTGATAACCAGCGTTGTAGGACAGTTTAGCGAGAGCGGCTTCTTTTTGGATTAAGTCAACCGGATAAGTCAAAACATATCCAGGATAGGTTGAACTAGTTTTGTAGTATACCCCCCAGGTTAGCCGCTAAGCATAAGTTACCATGGAAATCTAGCCTGCTAAAAAGAGAACCAGCTTTATAGAACCGGAAAGCCGGAGTTTTCCCTGAATTTAGCCGGCTAAGCGAAAATCCTGCTTCGTGACATACCCCCCTGGCCAACGAAAACTATGTCAACATCTACGTCATCGTTCGGAGAGCAGCCATCAAACCAACTGAGGTTTATTTTGTCTTATTTGCCAAGACAAATATCCATTTAATGCAAATAAAATAAAATCTGATCCTAATTCATGTTCTGTAGGCTTGAAAACTGCCACATGGCAACCTTAATTAACTGAAGAATGACTGGTGAAAATGGGGCTGGTATTTGTACTGCAGGGCTGATGAGGGCAAGTGGGGACAGGTGTGAAGATGGGGGGGTGCCGTCAGGTGATGGAGAAACGAGGGAAAGTAGGAGGGCACCTGGTGGATGGAGGAAAATAGATACAATGAGGATACTGTGGAGATGTGGCTGAAGAGGAGGTCAAACATGACAACCTTAACCAAGGGATTTGTGAGATTTATGGATTTGTGTTGTGCTACAGCTACAGTATGTATCACTATGTGTATCATACTGGTGCAGATATTGATAATAATAATAATTTTTTTATTTTATTTTACAAAGTCACAGTATAAGCACAAGTGTGAATAATGTAATTAATAGAGATGTAATCTTTCCTTTGATGGTTTATTAAATAAATTATTTTATTATTCATTTTGTATATATTTATTATTTTACCGTTTTCATTCATAACCACCACAATAAAAACATATATTTTAGTCTATGCTGATGTACCGTATGACAAATTGCAATTCAAATTGAACATCAATAAATAAAATACAATCTTTACAAAACAAAAGATGGCTGAATTATCTTCAGCTGTTTGGCATATTGTGCATTCTGGCTCTCTTTCATGCTTTTCTAGGACAATGAGATATAACAAGAGCCCTGGTTAACGTTATTAGTAACACCTGTGCTTTCCCCGCTATGTTAAGTCGACATGCCTGCTGTGAAAAAAGGGTCTTTCAGTTTCCCTCATTTCCGGAGAACAAATATCGTGCAATCTGTTCTTCAGATCACAGCGGCGACCTCTCGTCTAACAGGCAGGCAATCTCTCTGAGGTGCTGTTAAATAACAAGAAGATGGACAGAGATGGAGGAGCACAGTTCACAGGTTTCAGAGGACCCCACCGCACAAACAGCCATATATCATCATCATTATTCTGAAGGGCTGGAGATCAGTGACAGTGGGGCATACAGCCATATCACATTACAAGTGACATGATAACACAACAACAGAGAGAGGTCATCACAGCGGGGAATGTGCGCAGCTGCAAATTACCGTGCAGAATAAAACTCAAAATCATGTTCGTCTGATTCATAAACATTAATGAAACAATTAAATGTAGGGCAGTGGTCATGGGGCTTCAATAAATGATGTCAAGGATCTGGCAAAATTGCTTTTTCTTCTCATTTCGCACGGGTCACACATCCCACTTATGGGCTTTGATTTAATTGGACGGTGACAGCAGATTCAGGTATTTCTTTAAATATCTCCGGCTAACGAGACGAGGCGTGTGATGTGCCTCAGACAAAGGGCTGAGGTCGGCTGCGGCTGGTGTAACACATTGAAGTATGATTCTTTCATGAGCGGGGTTTTTTGCTTATTTTATATTCCAGTTATATACTGATATGGCTCTTTTATACCTCTTTTATTGAACCATACTGTATGTTCTGGAAATCAAATGTTTTAACATATTTCAGAACAAGGCAACGTTTGTGCTGGACTACAGGTCAATGCAAATTGTGTACTGTTGATTTTGCCATATTTAAATGACTGTGTGGGGCGAACCAAATAGGAGTAACTTAAAACTTGAAAATGTCAGTGACAATTATTCATAATGAACGTCCACAATAACACACAAATACACTGTTTATTGATTCACGGCTGTTAAACTAAAATATTTAATTGAATTATAGACTAACAGTTGTGTGCAGATCAAAAACAGAGTATTAAGCGTCTTTCTGTTTTTAGAAAAGCCCTATATAAGTGTCATGTATTATTATTATTATTATTATTACCAGAAAATATATAGAATTGTTTTGTCTTAATATGTTTTAAAATGTTTAATATATGTTGCTTCTGTGAGTTTGTTAAGTAACTGCAGCTGTGACAACAGACCAGCTACTCTTAAGTAAGGGGCAGGTAAAATAAAAGTTTCAAAGTGTACAGGTGTTTTTTTATGGTGGAACAAATACATGAATTAAAAGATAGTTTAATATATATATACATACTTCAACCTTTAATACTTGTACAGATGTAGCACTTCATTTCGGACTCCAGCTTACCTGTTCCTGCCTATGACCTGCCTACGCCCGGTTTCGAGGAAGGTCAAGCCCTCCCACTATTTTCCAAGAGGGCGTTGCCAGATTTTCAATTTCAGGTTTTCAATGATCCATTGCAGCTGGCTTCATTATAATTACATGTATTTATAACAGGGGCAGTCTCAAGTCAAGCTGGAGGCTTTCCCTTGAGCGAGGGCAGACCACTTACCAATCACTGCCCTTGCGTTTCAAACTGTCCGAAATTAAGTGCTTCATCTGTACATGGCTGCTATAGTGCTAAACTGTTACTGGTAATGGATGGGTATTTTTTTAATTGTGTTATTTATCTTATTTATATGTATATGGATGCTTCTTGAGTGGTACTAAGCTTTGGCTCTCTACTTGCTGTAACAAATGTACATTTCCCCTCTGTAGGACCAATAAAGGTATTCTGATTCTGAAATGAAAACATCAGCCAAGATCGAATCGCACATATCTCGAAAATGATCACTTATATATATTTTTATAATTTGCCATACAAAATAATGGCATAATTCACATTTTAACGGTTATATTCAGGCACTAAAGGCACTTGAATGAATATCGACACACACACACACACACACACACAAACCAAACATGTGTGTCTGTCTTCAAGGTCAAACTCCTGCTTTGTATGCCTTGTGTGTTGTGAAAACAACAAATAGCACGTCTTTTATTAGAAAAGTTATTTCCACTGAACCAAATCCAGACACCAATTATGTTTCATTCAAAATGTATTTGGGAAAACAAATTATTAATGAATAAACATAATTTATAGGAGACAGGGTTTCTTCCATGAGATAGTAAAAACTTTCTCCTCAGACGTTGTTCCTAAATAAATATGCCTTTTCAAACCATTCGCTTTGTGAATATTATGATGAAGGGGAAATCCAGGAAGGATGCCAAGCTGTTTGTAAGATAAAGCTTGTTTTTAATATTGTGTGCCTTGCTGCGTTCTCCGTTGGCTTTACTTAACTAGAATTAGTGCCGATTTTACTGTGGATTTTCCAAAAACAGCTGCCACTCTCGTCTGCTACAGTGCAGATGCTTGAAATAATCCTCAGATGAGAAGAATCCATCACAGTGAATATCTTTGATCTCATCTCTTCTCTTTGATCACAAGTTTTTGAGAGTTATAGCTGCAGAGCCAGGTCACATTGACTGTCTTCTATTTTCCTCAGCGAGATAGCATGTCAAAAGCAAAGAGCTGTTGTATCTCATTTGATATAGAACTCCTTATCAAAAGAAAACCCAGAACGAAAGAGAAAAATAACAACCATGTAATAACTCTCTCCTAATGGACAGGCTGGCTCCCAGAGGGTCTGGGGGCCATCCCAATGTGAGGAGCCGGGGGTGACCTACAGTACATCTGCTCCTCTGCGAAGGCGTGGGGGCGGCCGAAAGCAACGACACCCAGGAGAGAAAGATAAGAGAAATAAGGAGACACAAATCCTCCTCTGCAGACTTCCTCCCAGGCAGCACCGAAGCCCCGTTGGTTTTATCAGAAATGCTATATCGTACATCTGTATTGGTGTATGTGTGCACCTAGGAATGTAAATGTAAGGCAAGTTTATTTATATAGCACCTTTCAACACAAGGCTTTTCAAAGTGCTTTACAACAATGAAAGACATTAAGACAATGGCATTTAAAAACAGTCAAAACATTAAAATAAAAAACACCTGAATAAAAGTTACAGTGCAGTTTAAGATATGAATAGTTCAACTAAAAGCAGCGGCAAACAGATGTAAGTCATCTACCTTTCCTCCAACATCAGTGAACAATCCTCTGATCACAGTTTGAATATTAGGTGTGAAAATAATATGACACACTTACACAATATATTTGTATACATACACTCAAACATTTTAAATATTTCCATGAACAAAAACAAGAGGAAATATGTATCATTTTCAAATCTCTAAACTTATATTTTTTCATTACATTCGTATTTCTTCAATATTTGCTCTTATTTGTCTTCTTCTTATGTAAATGTCAGCTCCAGCAACATATTAACCTGCTTATATGTGAAAACCTACCTGACATTAAACACATTTGTTTTACATTATTATTGGTCTTATTTGCAACTGTTTCTACTACTGTATGTCGCAATAAAAAATATTTATAAATATTATAAATTATTAGAATAGATGATTATGGAACGATATTTGCATCACCATTCATGATAGTGGTTTCAATTGTATTATTTACATTTATGACAGTTTTCAATTACACTGTAAGGGCATGTTTGAGAAAATCTAAATTGCCATCAGAAATGTCATATCATATACGTATTGTGTGCACCTGTACTTTCATCACCCGGTCCCTTTTCTCACACATTCCTCTGATCACAGTCAGGCATGTTTGAATATATGACACACTTGCAACATACGTACAACATCTGTCCGTCCTGTTTCACACCTGCTTGTGCTATATCACAATAAAAATGTATATGAATACCTATATTTCATTATAAGAAAAGGTGATCATACAACATTCATTGCATCAGAATGCACAACATAGAACAATATTTGATGTATGACCGATTACAATTATAATGACAGTTTTGAGTATCCCTGGTCGACAGGGTTTATTGCGTCATAAATTCATCGAGGCCTTTATAGTCTTGAGACAGCATCACAATATTGCCGTCTGTGGTCACACCTTAATGATCTGAGTGCTTTCTGAAGGCCTCAGTACCTCACCACTCATCCGTCAGCATGCAGCATCAGGCTGTGACAGCACAGCGTTTCTGTTTTGAAGGTCACTTACCAGTTTAAAGTGACAGGGGAAAAGTGAGGGTCCTGTGTGTCATTCCAGGCCAACACCAGTTTGACATCTGCTTCCCTTGACGCTCAATCACTGTGATTTTCTGTTTCCCACTCAGGCTTTGTGGTTCTGCAGACCCGGCTCGAGCCAGGCAGGTGGGAAGTGATGAATGTGGCTCAGGCTCAAGCAGGAGGAAAATGATGAATGGCAACAATCACACCTGACCATCAATGGAGGCTGCACAAAGCTGCATCACAAAGAAACTGATTACTAAAGGAGTTCTTTTAAGGAGTAACTCATTTATGATATTGTATATATATATATATATATATATATCCCTTTTTCGTTCAACCTTGATGAACTTTTCACTTCTTCCTACTTTCCTGGATTGTCTTCCCACATTGTAGTGTCTATATTGCCACTGACAGGAGGGGACGTTTTCACAGTAAATCCAAACTGTGTTTCGCTCAGCAGAAAGTCCCCATGATCTCTAGCCTTCCTCAATCCTTTGTTTGTTCTGGCTGTAGTCATGTTGTGATGTGTGCATGTCCTGAAAATGCCTCTGGAAATTGTAGCAAAGCTTCCAAGAGAAACTGAAGTGTCTCAATGTAGTTCAAGCAATACAACCCTTTTTAAATTGGTATTTTCACATTGATCTTGTAAGATGTTTGTTGTTTTTACATTGTTTTACATTGCCAATTGTGTTTGTTGACTTGTGAAGCCCTCTGAGACAAATTGGATTTGTGATTTTGGGCTATATAAATACACTTGAATTGAATTGAATTGAATTGAATTGAACCCTAAAGTTTTCATTCAAGTTTGTCAAATAATAAAAAACATGTGCAAACTGTAAATCCTTTGTACTGTAGACAAAATCAAAATAGTCTATTTGCGTGAGAGCATGAATTTGCTCAGCTGTTGCTGTGTGCATTATGAGCCATCTTGTGTGCAACGTTTCTTGAGTTTGGCACCAGAGGAAAGTGAGTTTAGAAAAAAAAAAATAGAAATGGAAAGGTTTAATTCTCCTGGCAGCATGGATGTGAAGCACACATTTACATCTTTGTTGTGTTTACACATTTTCGCCAGATGGTGCAACAGAAGAAAGATCAGGGAGTAACCGAAATCATCAGGGTTCATTCTCGAGGTAACAACAACTCACTGCAGATCTCATGGAAATCTGGCTCGTAGTTTTCGTATATACCTCGTTGTGAACCAAAGATGTGGTAAAGGTGAGTTTCTGATCAGTTTCTGGAACCAAGAAAGGTTGTTTCAGCTTCTTGTGTGAACAGAAGATTAACTAACAATCTGCTTAGGAGTTATTGCAACATCATGCTTCAGACCAGAATTGTCCTTTAACTCCGGGTAAAATTCAGTATTTCCGGTATTTTTTTCAAAACCAGCAACATGAAAATGTATCTCCAAAAGCTATGCACATGATAACGGATTGCAGAGCCCTCCTCAAGCAGCTTTGGCGCCTCTTGAAAAAAGAGCAATCTCCAAATGCGTGATTATCTCACCCAGTTACATTTTAAAATTCCACAGTCTCATCTCAATCTCCCCCCAACCTGAGATTGATGCTTGCAGCAGGAGAACTGGCAGGACTCTGCTAGTCATATTTCTCTGGCATGCAAAGCAATGATTTATTTCCAAGGCAATTTTTTTCCCCGTATTTCACACAGTTTGGATCTGTTTACTGGAAGATATTTTTAGTGGCTCTCAATCGTCTAACTGCTTTAAAACTATTTATTGCAGAGTCATTGAGCAGTGAACGGTCATCGATGGAAAAATACATGTTTTTCACTTTCTCTGCATAAAGTTCCCCACAGTACCGCAGAATAAAACAACCCAGACTCATTTACAGCAATGTCTACAAGTGATAGATGTAGCCCATAGCTGCTGAGAATTACAGTGTGGCTTTTTAGGGAAACACTATAAGTGTATGTCTTCAATAAGTGTGTATAAGTCTGGGAGGTAGTACATAACACCACATCCTTTATAATGAAAATACATTGTAAAATAACTTGTGGTGGTATGGAAGAGTGGCACAAATTGCCAATTACTGTGTGAGATTCAATCGGAAAAACCGCCCCTCACAAATGGTGCCTTTGAGGGAGCTTAGTGTCTCATTCAGGGAAAGCTGAATTAACAGATTCAACATTGAGCCTGAGGACACTTGTAAATATTAATCCTAACTATCATTTAGGAGTCTGGCACACTATAATCAATACTGAATAAATGACAAATTAGGGTCCCCAAAGTAATTAAAATCCAAACAGCATAGATAGATGGAGAAGCAGTAATTCTATCTAACTCTTAGAAAGTATCATAAAATGTTGAGTCACTATATTTGCTCACAGCAACGAAAGCATTATTACGGTTTTATATGTAATCGTTTTTGTGCTTGAAGCATTTGTTCGAGTTAAATAGTCCCTGAAGACGCCCTGATAATCGTGTACATGTGTCCTGATGTTGGGTGTGGTTACAAGTTAGAGTCAAGAGTCAAAATCAAGGACAGAGGAGTCGAGGAGGACATTGGGATGAACCTTTGAAACAAACCAAACCCCCAGGAATTGAGGCACATTTTCAAGTGTCCAAACTGTGAAACTACAATGCTTGTCAGATCACCAGATAATCAGGGTATTTTTGTTCACAAGAGTCATTTTCACTTAATGCTCAACTAACTTCCATAGAAATGAACAGGGCACACCGCCAATGCTGTATCAAGTTCCTCCATGGGACCTATGGACAGGGCAGTGTTAATTTCGTCAACGAAAACTATGACGAAAAATGTTCGTCAACAACCTTTTTTACATGACTAAAACGAGACGATGACGAGCTAAAAATAGATTCTTGATAACGAAAACTATGCCGAAATGTATATTTAGTTTTCGTAGACGAGACGAGACGGGACTAAGGTGTTAATGGTGGACTATCGGACATTCAAAATGCAGCATATTTTCCCCCAAGTGTCCGTCTTGTCTGTCAAAATGCATCTTACGTTTCTAACTTGCAATATCATTATTTCCGCTCTCTTCACTCCAGAAGAGCGATCTCCCTGTGTCTCTCTGTGTGCGGGGCCTAACTCTCTCCCTGTGTCTCTCTGTGTGCGGGGGGCGGGGCCTAACAGACATGCTGCAGCGGACACAGAGATCTGCCAGGGACGGAGCGTTCAGAGAGTATAGAGACACATTTTGACTAAAAGTTGACTAAACATGTAATTTTTCATCGACTAAAAGTTGACTAAAACGTTTTGAGTTTTCGTCGACTAAAACTAGACTAACACGTTTTGAGTTTTCGTCGACTAAAACTAGACTAAAACTACGAAGGATAGGAATGACTCAAATGTGACTAAAACTAATAACCATTTTCGTCTAAAGACTAAGACTAAGACTAAATCAAAAACAGCTGCCAAACACTGGGACAGGGCAGCAAAACTAGTGTTTAAGAGGCTCTATTATGCCATAATTATAAAAATAAATAAATAAGCATAATAGGGCCCCTTTAAGGTATGTAAGCATCTAAAGCTTTGTCAAGCATCCACGTCATTCAGCTGGCACTAAACACTGGCATTTAACATTATCCAGGCAACAAGATTGTTGCACGGCATATTGACATTTACATTATAATGCAGACAAACAAACAGCAAAATATTGTTTTATAAACGTCTTTTTGAAAAAGTTAAGATGATGAAAAAAAAGGTTAGGGTTAAGATTAGGATTAGGCCCTTCATTGTGTACCTTATATATAAAGTAGTACATGATTGCAAAGTGGATTTCACAGCTCTGATGTCCATGTACTTTTTTTTTCAAAACCTCATTATCTTTTCCTGAGTCATGTTTGTGAACACATGCAGTTTCAGAGTTGTGTTTGCAGCAAATGTGAGCACGCCTCTGTCTCCTACTTTAGTTCAGAGAAGATAACTGTTTTGTTTTGATTCAGCAATAATGGTACATTTATGCCACTTCATCTTAATTTGCGAGCCCTGTTATGCATATGATCCCTTCAATATCCGTTGATATTTAAATAATGTTGCTGTCCTGTGTTTTCTTTAATTTAATCTCTTATATAAGGTGCTTCAAGCTAATATTATCTTGCTATTATTCTTGCTTAAGGAGGCTGTGGCTCAAAATGACTCCTGATAGATGCTTGTTTTCGGCTTTGGATAAAAGCACTGCATAAATGCAAACCAGTTCTTCATCTATTTGGCTATACATGAAGAGAGAAATTGCTACACTATGTGTTTGACCCTGGGTTGTTAGGAACCAACCACAACATGTCTTTAACTTGTGTTTCTTGGACACTTTTAAGACTTTTTTGTTACTCATGATGACAGGTGGAAACACAATTGTAACTTCTTGCCAAAATGTGTACCGAAGTCAAACTGTGCCACCTGTTCTGCATAAACACAACATGAGTTACCCCTCCCACCTGCCCAAGCAGTCGTGTTAGGAGCCAGGAAATGACCAAAACCGCACATTTAAATTGTCACTGTTTGTGCTCAAGCTGAAAATACACTGGCATTAAAAAAGGTTCCCAAAAGTTTTCTGTTAAACTTTTTTCCATCCATCTGTTTTCAAATGTAATCTTATATATTAAAATAGCCTTTTGTTTCTACCTCACAATACATGATGAGGTAACACTTCTCTGACTCTTACGGTATACGTCCACACAGCGGCTTTGGAAAAAGCTTGCTGGCGGGCGTGTCTGAAGCTCGACCAACAACCAATCACATGAATCTCCCGCCCCTGACACACAAGCAGCGGTTTGATTGGCTAGAGCTTGTACTGGCATATTATTTGATTGGCTGACGCTTCCACAAAAGCTTCAGAAGCTTCAAAAGTTGAACATTGCTCAACTTTTGAAGCCTGAGATGCCTGGAAATCTCTGCTTTGCTTCCCACAATGCAGTTCGGCGAAAAGTGAGGCAATGTGACGTCACCCCATTCAAAGTGAATGTTGGAAGATTTTTTTAACGCTGCTGTGTGGACGTACCATTAAGGGCGCAGTGTTTTTACAATTGGGACAGTTATGTTTGAATACCTAAAATAGAAACCTAAATGGCACCAAACTGTTGAACAAAACACAAGAATATAACCGTTGAAATCCTTCGAAGATTGGCTTTAACGTATTTTGTTTATGAGACATGAGGGATTTCTGATTTGTTCTCTTTTATGAGCCAATTAAATGAAATCGCATGAAGCACTCTTGAATTAGTCCTGTAGTCCCACTGGCTCAGACAATGCATTTCAGAGTGAAAAACACCTTCACCCTAGTGAATGACTCAAAGCAAACACTGCAATTACACTACTGTTTCAGCAAGATGTGCCTCGCAGTACACCAGGACGGTAAGATTGCTCTTTCTTGCTAAAATGATATTACTTTTTTTTCTTGCAGAGGTAATTTAACTTTAAGTGTCTGGCTCAGGCTAGGTGTGCTATGTGATATGATACATGAGCTCGCTACCTTGGCTGGTTTTGGAGGTTATTGGAGTTTCAGCTCTGATGATACACCATTCTCATTGTACTCTTAGACATGCAGCACTTTGAGATTGAAACCGAGAGCTCCTTTGCAGTTAGCAAGCCTCACAATCTACAAGCTTTGCAACTTTTTAATAACATTTCCTACTCTGCAAGATGTGCAGTATTGGATAATATACCACCAGCTTTATCCATAAGAGGATGATTAAAACCTGCCGTGGGAGCTGATAGCATTAAGCAGTCACCACTATGATGAATGACCTTCACATCCATCCATGTTATTGTCAAAAAAAAGGGAAAATATTTAGTCATAATGTTATTAGCAAGGCTGAGAGAGGAGGATGAGACAATGCAGGAGCACGTCAGAGGGTTTCAATGGAAGCATTAGCAGAGATCCCTCTCGAAGGTCATTTGTTTAACGTTGTATCTACAATTCAGAACAGTCAGATTTGTTCGTGATGACCTTCCCTTCATCATATTCACACCACTAAGGCACATTGATCTGAAACGTTGCACAGTGCACTGTCTTTAGATAAACACCGACAGCTTACCGCGCTTTACTGATGATCCTCTCTTCACAAACTGCAGGCTCTTGACTTGAAAATACCAGATTGAATTTCTAATGATGAACAAGCACTACTGTGGACCTTTGGTGTTACCTTTCTATTTCAGAAAAATGGTTCACACAATCCCACAAAAGTGATGAATGCCATCTGTCATCCAAAGGAATTATTAACATGCAGGTCTTGTAGAAAATAGCATCAAAGCTGGTATGACCGCAAATCTGTCGGTATTTCTTTGTGAACAATATGATCACACCAAAATAAGTGTGACACATATAGATCTATCATAATTATCAATGCTTCCAGAACTTACTATCTATAATAGTCTCTCCCACTCTTCAAAGGGGAGTGGACATCTTTTCCACCTTGTTTATCATGTGTAAGATTTTTCGAAAAATATGAGCTTATCCGAGGTCATGCCCAGCTTGATTGAAAGGATGTGTCAACTCTGGACACAAAAGGTATTTTTTAAGACTCGAAGACCTTAACAAACCTTACATTTTGTGTAGCAATCACAATGAATTCTGCTTTTGCTTCACCGCACTCACCCCGCTGTGGGATGAGTTCCTGACCCTAAATGTTAGCACTGCTGAAAATGTTGTTCCAACTCCAAGTTCATCCAGAAACAACAGCTGGTCTGAAACACTGCACCTAAATAAATAAATAAATCATGACATGTTTTGTATAAGTACTGCAAGGGAGTTTTGCATTATACATAAATGAATGTTTGGATTCAGTACAATTGATGTCCGTTTCACTTCTTTGGATTTGTCAGTGTAAAGGCGCTATGGATGTTAAAGTTTGATTAGATTTCAAAGTCACTTTTGTGTGACATTGGTCATTTCCAAATCTTGATTCAGTAGTGACCCATTTCTTTCCCATCTTTCAAGATCAAACAATGTAATGCCAACATTTAAAAAAAAACCTGAGAAGCAATTATTTTGTCTTTTCACTTACTCGTCTCCTATACTAAATGCAAGAGAAACCAGATGTTTGTGACAGTATGGAGACTAGAGAGAGAGGACTAGCAGCAGCCAACATTTCCCGAAGGAGGCGCACATCCCTGGAGAGCTGGTCAGCGGGGAGGAAGCTGCTGCACATCTCACAAACTCTCATGTTGGTCCCTTCTGTATCAAAGGCTCCTCTGTTAATTAAACTACATACTAACATTTGAAAGTTGTTTAAAGCAAACATAAAAGGAAATCTATGTCATGTTCTAATGTTAACCCTCCCACAAATGAAGCTCAGCGCAAGTTCAACCAGGAAGACCGTCTTTACTCTTCATGTATTTCTATTCCCATGTTACTACTCTCCCTCCTCTTAATAAGTGACCGGGGGCGTCACTCTTCAGCTTAACCAATCACTTCGCTCTATTCCCAAGAGCCTATCATAACGCTCTGTCAAACCTTTTAAATCTGCACTTCCCCCTCTGACAGCTGTTATTTCAGGTGACTCGACGCAACCCTCCTCCCCCCCTTTTCACCTCCCGTCCCGCTGAATCCAGGGTCAAGCTAATCCACTCCCCTTCAGACCGACCCAACTATCCATTCACCACCACCAGTGTCTAGACCCCAGGGGGGTTTCATCGGATCGGCTCTACCTTCCCGAATGATACTTCAAGTTAACGGGGCCTAATCGCCCAAATTACATTACATTCATTTGTGCATCTGCGCAAAAAATATGTATTCTTACATCAAAACCGTCTCTCCTGATTGAACTGCACTCGGCGAGCATAAACAAATTGTGATGGTCAGTGTTACTTTTCTTTGAGTTTTGGTAATTTATCTTACTGGTTAGAGTTCACTGGTGACTAACTGTGATAATTCAATCACCTACGAAGCATTTTTTGAAAGTGATTGCCCTTTTTTTTTAGACAATAAGTCTAGATAAGGCTTCTCAGATTGTTCGATGTAAGATGTAGCAAACATCCTGTGCTTCAGGTTCAACTTTTTACATTTTGTTTTTGCTATAGATGGACACTATTAACCAACAGTGCATGAAGGAAGTAAGAGGAGCTTTTTATAGATGCAACTAATTCAAATAAAGTGAGTATGATGTTGCGACATATATTGAAATATTGCCATACATTTTTAAACACTTTATTTTGGTTTTGTGTTTTTTTGTATTTGCAGTGGCTTTCCATCTTCACTGTTTGATACCTGTCGTCGCACCGGCTGGGTCCTTTCATTTCAACCAAATAATGTCTTAATGTTAAGGGGACACTATACTAAATATGCAACCATTTGAAGAATTGGGTGCAATAAGTGTTTTAAAAGAAAAGCTTTGGGTATTGACTAGAAGTTTAATGGCAAGTGCCTGTTAAACTACTTGACATGGTTGCTCAGGTATCTAAATGCTTGAGTGTCTAAAGGTTTCGAAAAGTATGTTTATTCCCATGCTTAATTGCGGTGGAAAATAAAAAAGCTTATTTACAGTAGCTTGCTGTTTTTGGTTCAGTATGTGCTTTGTTCAATGTTAAAGACATGTACGACTCAATCTTTAAATAGCATTTATGTTCTAACAAGTTAGAAAATTCAAAGGCTAAAAAAAATAATCACAGCTCCAATTTGCAGGGCTAAATTAAGCCCTTGTGGTTAAACACCTAATCTCTCGCTTATTTATTTTATGTAGTTGAGAAGCGCTTAAAAGAAGCCTGTTTTACTGTAATGGCTGTCTCGTGTTTACATAATGAGCAAACAAAGCCAGTCATATTGCCAACTAACTCTGACAAGTAGACCACTGAGAAGAAGAATGGCGGTGCAGAGGGAACAGGCAGTCAGACTGTTAGCTCTTTGTTGACTGAAACAGTAGTTTAACTTCACAACGAGACCATTTGTCAGTTTAATTGTTATTCACCGAAAGTGGAGTTATCATGATGTACAATTCCTTTTAAAAGGAAATTGAGGCTATTATTTAATCTGTACTGTATGTGTGTTTGTGGGTGGGGGGGTATTGTATACACAGCTTTGATTTATTTGTTTAACTTGACTTAATCTTCATATTCCGAGTTATCCTCACAATACCTTGCAGGCATGTGGCAGTTGCAGACAATGTCATGCAAGGTGCTCAGAGGAGGAGTACATTTGAAAAACGGTGTCTTTATCTTTGGAGACCAGACAAACAATATTTCAGTGTGGTCGTACCCAGCAAACTCAGCCACCTTCATATCTAGACTCTCTCCCTATAAACAGAGCTAGTTCACGGTAATGGCTTCCTGAGGGACCGATAGGAAACAGACCCTACAGAGGGAGATAGTCCTCCTCTCACAAGTCCCATCGTCTTGTAAATTTGCAGCCGTCTCAACGGGGTGATAAAACAGATGCACAATTTACAAGCTGTGGGACAGTCACAACACACATTTGAGTTATTACAGAGAGCACACATTTGGTGCAGGAGTCATGTTTTATGCAAACAGCTAATGCGACCCTGTCTACCTGAAGTATTCATGTTTGCCAATCCAAAGATACTTTATTGTTTGAGGAAACAACGCTGGAAAAATAACGCCTATCATTCAGTCTGAATATTTCGAAATAATACAATATTTAGTCTTGTGGCAATCTCTGAATAATGTTTGCTGTTTAAAGGGACATATTGTGCTCATTGTCAGGATCATATTTGTATGTTGTGCTTCTACTGTGACATGTTTTAATGCTAAAAAAGGTCAATACACTATATCAAAAACTGCCTGTGCTGCAGCACCTCTTTTCACCCTCTGTCCGAACCCAGAGTCCCGTCTGCTCTGATTCTGACTCTGCTGTGATTGGTCAACCACTTACAGATGTCCCGCCCCTTTTTACCATGTACAATATGTTGGAGCGCTAGCCAATAGAAGTGTGAGTTTTACATAGTGATGTCAAAACCGCTAAACTATCTTACGAAAGTAAATAAAGGCCTTTGGGGATTTAAGCCTTTGCAGACCATTTACATGCACACAAATATATGAAACATTGCAGGAAGGGGAAAACCCAAAAGCATAATAGGGCCCCTTTGAGTCATGTGTCTGTTGTTATGTTGCTATCTGTCTATGTTTGATTACACTGACACTGCTATATTGAGCTTACCCGTGCTACACTAAAAGCAAATTCATCCGACCTTCATCTGGTCATTAATAAATGATTAATTGACTGATTGATTGATTGAATGGTCTAAAGTGAGGTTTAAAAAGTAACCTGTGTCTTAAGGTTGGCTCTAGAGGAAAGGCAATGAGGTCATTAAGATTGCAATTCCTTAATGGGGTTTAATAAATGTGCTTATCAAACCTCACAGCAAACTTAAATAAAAGGCTCTACATAGAAAACTGCTACTACAGTTGCAGGAACAGATAACAGCTGAGAGACAAGTTTCTAATTCCTTCTTCATGCAATCTCTCTTTGTATATTAAAAAGTGGATCATTAAAAAAGAAACCCCATTAGAAAAGAGTGTTTAATTAACCCAGATGTTTGAAAAGCACCGGGGCTTTGGGCTAGATGCTATTGCCAGAATGTCAACTTGGTCACAATGAAAATGTAAACACATCAAAGTTTGTCCATCCAAATTAAATACATCTTACAGCTCTTCAACAGTCAATATATTGATTTATTACCTCTGCCAAGGTCTTGTCTTGTCTCCGTTTGTCTGTCTTTCTTTCAGCTGCATAACAGAAAAGCTATTGGAGTCAATTTAGATTATACTTGGTAAAGTCCACGGGCTAATAAAGAACCCATTTAATTTTAAAGCGGATTAGAATCTGTGATTTGTACTGCATTCATTTCTCGTCGAGATAATAACTTAATAACAACTTAAAGCTCATGAACACACTAAAGTCGGAAGAACAACTTCCCAACTTGGGAAATGGGACCTTAATAGTTATCTTAGTGGTATCCTTATTCTTCTTAAAGCGGTCCTTTTATGCTTTTAGCGGTTTTGACATCAGTGTGTAGCACTGGCGCTTCTATTGACTAGTACTTCAACACATTCTACGTGATAGGGGCGGGCAGGGGCGGACTGGCCATCGGGACGTTCGGGACGTTTCCCGATGGGCCGGTACTGAAGTACGGATCTTTCTATATGGAACAACATAGCCGACTACCTGTCGACCAACCTTGTATAAAAGGGATGAGTGATACACCTGTGACTGTCGGTTGAAGGGTCCGTTTTTATGTTAAGTACTGTGGTGGAACATTACGGGACATAATTCACTGTGGTATATAGTGTGTGTTGCACCACGGACCGCAGGGGTCTCAAACTCAAGGCCCGGGGGCCAAATCCGGCCCGCGACTTCATTTTATGTGGCCCAGCAAGAGCTTGCAAAGAATATAATACGTTTATTATACGGTTACATGCCACTTTACAGAAGCAGGTTGCCCATAAACTACATGTCCCACAATGCATCTAGTTTTGTGCGCACTGAAGAGATTTGCAATGATTTGCCCTTGACTTCTGCTTTCAGACATAGTTAATTACTAATTTATAACCCTATCCCATAATAATCCAATTCAGAGGCAATAATGTAATATAATACATTATTTTATATATATATATATATATTATATATTTATATAGTTACAACCGGCCCTTTGAGTGCAATCTTTATGCGAATGTGGCCCGCGATGAAATTGAGTTTGACACCCCTGAGAGTGAGAGTTAGAGAGTGTACCTGGTAGTTGTTGTCATTCTAGCTTGAGTAGCATGTATGCAAGTTATTCTTCCCTTCTGTAAACCTAATGGAAAATAAAGTGTGGAGTTCCATACTCAACACGCCGCCTCCGACTCCCATTCGTCGGCTCTACAGTACATATATTGTACCTCACTGTATCGTGTCATACCAACTCTAATGATTCTCCACATTGAATTATATCAAGTCTTCTCATTAACAGAGTCTTTCTTTGAGTTAGGGGGGATTGATTATCGGTAGCTCAATGAAAACAACCGGACAGGCACCACAACTTCAGTATCGACACTCTGGTGCTGAGATGAGCTTATTTCAAGTCAGAGTATTGCTCCCTGTCAGAGAGAGTGCTTGAGATTCTACAATCATTATGTTTAGTCCCATACTAGGAGGGACAGCATGTGGTGAAGGGACTCTTCGATAAGTCCGTGTGTCAATCAATCAAAATATCGTGTGCTTTGCAAGAAGCTGATGGGTAATCTGGGCATGTGGATGTAAAGAAACAGGATTTCTTACCTGGTGCTACACAACATCTTCACATTGCCTCCAGTATGTGACGATCAATATATATACAACAAACTTCATCAATGTCACATATGATTAATGCAAAGGGAGACATATACTCTGCTTTAGATTGACTGTTTTTTAAGTAGGACCCTATGAATACCATCACATGTTCCATCACTCAGGCTTTCAGACTTAGGGGATTCAGCAGTATCTCTCTTTAGTTAGACACAACTTCCTTTGAGCCCATGTGTCTTTTGTTTATAAAACCTGGTTGGCTTTTATACCTACAATGAATAAAGAAAAGGAAAAAAAGTCACGTTTACACCAGCGGTTTCGTTGCTTTCAAGGTCGAATTGAAAACTCCAAATAGAGCCCGAGGGCCTCCAAATGTTTCTTTCTATCATTACGCAGGTGGTTTCACATCTGGAATGATACTCAAACTGCCCCTAAAGGTACAATCTGTTCCATATGCATAAATCTCAAACAACAACTAGCTCCTGTTTTGACAGGTTTGAGAATGTAGGTTATGTTACTGTTGTTCATGTTAATTGTGGTTGGGTCTTTTCAGTTTACCACTGCAAAGATGCTTGGAATGAGGCACTGCTCTGCATTGTTCTAGGGGGATTTGCTGTAATTGGCTGCCTTTGAGTTTTGTAAAGATGACAGCTGAACGTGTGTTTTGTCTGTTTGGCTCCATTAGCGTAATGGTCCATTTGTACCTGTGATATGCTGATATGAGCACAGACAAGGTTTATGGAACATAACTTGTATTTTCTTGGCTTGTTGGCAGCATCCTACTGCTGTCATCAAAGGCACTTGTTTTTCAAATAATGGAAAAAAAGAGAAAAGGCAAGGCTGACATGAAATTTCTAAAGATAAATACAATATTTTCACCCGGGAGAATGATATTCATGCCCTGTGTTTTTGCTAAGTTTTGTTTCAACAATGTCAACAAAATGATTTAAAGTTGGACTGGTTTGCAAAACACATCACACATGAGGAAAGTATACAACTGTTCCTTCTGTTATTCAGGCTATTTCAAAAAGAGGAAGTCTACTGAAGGAAATCAAGGTGGATTTGGAATCTCTGGATCAATATCTTCAAACTGTGACAGTGAACAAACACTATATCTTAACATCTACTGTAAGAACCCACAAAGAGTCTCCCAAACAAAATAAATCATTAGTCATATTAGCAAAACAACATATGTTTAAGAGTGAAAACCCTCGGTGGGTGTAGTTGTTATGATGCTAGCAAAGAAGGAGGTCAGATGAGGCCATTGTTGAGCAACAAAATGCAGAAGTAGGAGAAATAAAGGAGGATGAATGGGTTGGCTAAATGTGCTTTTGCTATCAGAAATGGAAGATTGGTGAAAAAAATACTGCTAACAACGATTAAGAAAACAATTAGATGTCTTTTATTGGACATCTTGGTATTATAATGTTGAGAGTTAGGGAGGGATGTGTTGAAAAAGCCTGAAGCTGAAGTTAAAAACAAAATGGCAGTAAACATTAGCTTGCACTCCTGATTGTTTTGCCAATTAAATTCAACATAGAAACGATGTTTTTACAAATTAAATATTAAGCAACCTAGGTAAAAACAAGAAGGCAGAAAACGTAAAGCTTGCACGATATTTTTGCAGTGCTAACCCTAACCCTAACCCTAACCCATGAGGGCTGTTCCCAGGTTCCTCCTACGCTATACATATTCTTTGTATTGTATTTTAATACACAGTTAATTATTAATGTTTAAATATCTTTGCTGCATTTAATTCATGTCAACCCTTATTCATAATTTGAATAATGCTCTAAGTTATAAACCCTGGGATTTCTACTCAATCTTTGTCGGTAACAACCTTCTTCACCTTGTGAGGTTTTATTCACTTTAACTTATATTATTCTGTGAGTTAAGGAGATCATTGAAACGGTGTCAGATCCTGCTGTTTCCCCTTGAGTTCTCCGGGGTCAAAGAGGTGTTGGAGCGTCCCCTCTGATCCAGGATGGCGGCTCACCGCGGGGATCTGGCAGCATGACCTGCCTGGCAGCCATGATAGATACACTGGGACTGGCCTGACCTCTCTGGCTGACATCCACAAGCTCAATGTGGCCCCGGTCATCATCTCTGGGTTAAGGTGACTGTTTGGAAATGGGAACGGCCCATTCCTGCTGGACTCCTGAATCTCTTCTTTGTGTGCCAGAAAAAGATGTGTGCTCTGAAGATGACTTAACGTATCTCAGTATCTACTCAACATTACAAAGTCGTTGTTTGGATTGTTGTTAAGTTTTGTTTCAACAATGTCAATAAAATGATTTAAAGGTAGAATGGTTTGTCACGATCTGTCTGTGTTGTGTTTTTTATTGTCTAGATCTGTCTTTTGTTTTCTGTCTGCGTTGTGTTTTGTCTTGTTTAGATCTTTCCTTGGTTTCCTGTCTGTGGTTGCGGTCGGATAGTTTGAAAATCAGCTCCTAAGTTCTAACCCTATCGTCTATTCCTTGACCTCTGAGTGAAACGTCACAGGGTTAAGGGATAGTGCATAGGAGAATAAAAAAGGATTTAGGAGAAGAGACTGCAGTACTTTAGAGAATCCGACTGCACTTTCACTATCCAACGTGTTTATGATGCCCCAGCGGACGTCCTTTTGTGCGTCTGCTGCTGTGGGGAAACCATGGAAACCACAGTTTTCTATACAGCGGACTACAACATGGATGTTTAATAAGAACGAGGGACTATTGTAAACTCATCTAGAGACTCTGCACCGTGCTCTGATGCTGTTGCTTTATGCTTTATGAACGTGGACAACAGAGAAACATATTCTTCATGACCAAAGTTGGAAATGAAATAAAAAAGGAAAGTGAAACTTATGCTCGTCACCCTCTCCCTCCGGTCCACATTAATACAAATGATCCCAATACGTATGATTGTATGAAAAGATCTTAAAATAAATACAAATGTATTTATTATAAACGTTAGTCCTTAACATCTATCACTGTGTATATCACCATTCAAACATCTTTTAAAAGTTGAACAAAACCCACACAGCTCTGTGAAATGTTGACTTTATTTGATAATATTTCTCTTTTTGATTATAATACTGATGAACGTTAAAAACAAAGCACTTTGGCAACTTACCACATACGTTTTAAAAAGCTTAATAAGCACCGTAACTTTCATGATATAATTTCTCCGTCATAATCGTTTGTTTCCGTGTACGGCCGGCTGTTGTGTGACGGCAAATGCAGCCCTGCAAGGCATTGTGGGGCAGCATTTTCTCCTCGCCTTTCGGTTAGGGAGGTCCAGTGGTTCCTAAGCTAAAGGAGGCTATAAAGGAAGTTTGAAACCTCCTTTCCTATCATGTAGACGAATTCGAACGGCACTTATCATGGCTGCCACTGAGGGACTTCCGGGTCATTTCACTCGGTTAGGAAGGTTCCTAAGCTAAATGGACTATTCGACTTCAGCCTGTGTGTGTTCCCTCCTACCTGTTCCCTCCTACCTGTTTAATTGATTGTGTTCACCTGGTGTCCCTGTGTTTTTCCTCCTGTCGTTAGTTTCCCTGGTGTGTCTAGTTGTCTGATTGTGTTCACCTGTGGCCCATGTGTTTCTCCTCCCCTGCCCAGCTGTTTCTCGTCTTGTGATTACCACTCCCTGTATTTAGTCTTGTCTCTTCCTGTGTTCAGTGTCGGTTCATTGTTTGTTTGTCCTCCCGTCACGTCACGCTTAGTGTTTGTCTTTCCTGTCTCCCTCCATGTTGGTCAGGTCAGTTTTTGTATTGGATGCTACCTCGTACCTGTTTTTGGATTACCTCGTACCTGTTTTTGGATTCTTGTTTTTGTTCAGCTTTTGTTAAATAAAGCTCGCCTTTTGTTTCTTTTTGAAACCTGCTCTCCTCATTTTGCATTTGGGTCCTAATATTCCCGGACCGTAACAGAATGAACCGACCAAATATGGGCACAGCCGCGCCGGAAATAAAAGAGCTGCTAGGAAGCCATGAAAGTTTCATGAAAACTTTTCTACACAGATGCAACAGCTGACTGCACAGATTAATCATTTGTTCACTTACCTACGGACTGCTCCAGTACCGGCCCCAGTAGCCATGGTCTCAACTCCATGTCCTGTGCCGTTGGAGGTCCCGCCAACTATTCTTCTGCCGGGGGTCCTGCCAACCCTGTGTCCTGTCCCGTTGGGGGTCCCGCCGACTATTCTTCTGCCGGGGGTCCTGCCAACCCTGTGTCCTGTGCCGCTGGGGGTCCCGCCGACAACTCTTCTGCCGGGGGTCCTGCCAACCCCATGTCCTGTTCCATTGGAGGCCCCGCCGTCACCTGTCTCGCCGGGGGTCCTGCCAACTCCTTGTCCTCTTCTGTGGGGGATCCTGCCGACACCTGTCCCGCCGGGGGTCCTGCCGGCCCTGTGTCCTGTGCCGTTGGGGGTCCCGCCGACTGCTCTTCGGCCGGGGGTCCTGCCAGCCCTGTGTCCTGTGCCTCTGGGGGTCCCACTGACGGCTCTTCTGCCGGGGGTCTTGCCGGCCCCTTGTCCTGTTCCGTTGGAGGCCCCGCCATCACCTGTCTCGCCGGGGGTCTTGCCAACTCCCGGTCCTCTTCCGTGGGGGATCCAGCCGAAGCCTGTCCCACCGTCTCTGGTTCCTGTTCGGCCGACACCGGGCCCTGCCCGGCCTCCGGAGCTATCTGGTCTTCACCCTCGAGCCCGGCCCCCTGAGAGCCGCGGTCTTCGCCCTCGAGCCCCGCCCCCTGAGAGCCCGGCCCCCTGAGAGCTGCGGTCTTCGCCCTCGGGCTCGGCCCCCTGACTTTCCCAGCCGCGGTCCTCGCCCTCGCCCTCGGGCTCGGCCCCCTGACTCTTCCTGCCGCGGCCTTCGCCCCTCCATGGACTCTGCCTTGCCCCCGGGCCGTCCGCTCGGGATCCTTTCCGGGTCCTCCGCTGTGCCCCTGGGCTGTCAGCTCAGTCCCGTCCTCCTGACCCCCGCCACCCACCCTGGTGGCCTAGTGATGCGTAACTCGGCCCCTCCTTTGCAGGGGGGAGTGGTCAGCTGCAGCGCATGCAAAGACAGGGTGGAGGAGAGGAAAATAAAGCAAAATGAGGCATGGCTAAAATGCATGATCTGTTTGGTATTTTGAAGTAAAAAAACGTATAAATATACCTTATATAGGTATGGCCCTACAATATATTATTCAAATATAGCATGATAGGTCTCCTTTAAAGTAACTCAGTATCTATGTGTCCAAAAGGCCACTGAGGAGCAATATGTCCCTTTCAATTCTGTGCATATGTGGGTCAAATAAGCAAAATCCAGCAAAAGGAATGAAAACATTCTTCTGGAAGATACGCTAAGATGAGACCAGACCTCCCGCATAGACCGGGGGGAACACAGAGCAACAGAACCCTTTGAACCATGACGGTCTGCCCATAAATGTCACTGAACCCTCTTTCTCATGTGTAGTTTAGGAGTCTTCCTCCCTGTTGAAAGTCAATCAGTTGTGGCTCCAGGGATGAGTGTTGGTCCCTCAGTCCATCACTTCCATCACCAACAATAATCATTTAATGTTTCCCAAACAATGAATCCTACCTACTTTAGTGATCCTAGAGGTCTTATTTTGTCCTTTTTGTATGGTTATTGAAAAATCTATAGGATTTGAGTAAAAAGAGTAATGTCCCCTTCAGAGTTTCAATCCTTTGGTGATCTACTGACTTCTCATGCAGCTCCATCATCAGGTAAAATGTTAATATTTGATTAAATACCTGCACATTTTTTTATTTTACCACTTCAGCTGCAACAATTATCATTAACTAGGTTAGTTAGTTAGTTAGTTTCTGAAAAACCTAAAACGATATATTTTGATCAACAACATTTAACATGAATTAAAAAATTAAAACAAATGTAAAAAATAATGAAACCTTTGGCAGATCCTACCCTTGATCATATGCATTCAAATACAAATCAGTTTAGTCTTATAACAAAAAGTATAATGTGTGAATTCTGCATGCATAAAACTAAATGTATTAATCCAGCGAGAGGTGCCGTAGACTTTTGACTTTCTATTTAATAATGTGCTAATGCGTAGGACAAATGATCTCTGAAATATAATTTGGGTGCCTTGTGGCAGTCTCAAGTGTGTTTCTGAGCGGAAGCAATGAACATTTATGAAAATGAAGTGAAAAAATGGGAATCTAATACAAATGATGGACATTACAGTTGAATAAAGAGATCAAATATAACATATCAAATAACTACAATCAGACGTGCACATGTACAGTTATAACAATATTGATGAAGTGAATGTCAACAGGAATGTAGTCAATGTGTGTGCATGATGAATGAATTACTTAAAATATCAAGTTTTACGTCGTGATGTCACTCTGTTACTGAAGCAAACACAAGTCAAATTAGGCGTTTCAGTCAGGGGGGAGTGGGTGGGAGAGAAACCTCTGGAGAGAACACAGGGATTTTGCACAAAAAAACGATATATCATTACATGGGAAAGGGAAAAAAAAACAAAAGCACAATAGGGCCTCTTTAAATATTAAACCTTCATCAATATGTTAACATGCTTGTTGTGTGCATGCTAACAAGCTGACATGAGCGTTTTCACTGCGACTAAGTACAGCATCACAGGGCGGTAGACTCTTTTAAAAGTAAAAGACTTCAAATAAACAATGTGCAGGTCCACCATTTAAAGAGCTTGGGGGTCATTTTAGATTCTGACCCGCATCACGAGAGTCACAAAAACATTGTTAGAGGTCGATCCTTCCTGACCCCCGGTGATGCAAAAATAAACTAATTCATGCCTTCATTTCAAGCAGACTAGACTAGTGTAATGCATTATTCATTCACAGGCCCTCTGAAAAACTCTCCACCATCTCTGATAGATTGCTAACGAAAACAAAAAACATGTCAAGCCAGTTTTGGCCAGGCTCCACTGGCTTCCACTCAAACACAAAGCTGTTAAGCTCCGTATTTCAGATTCTGTTTTATGCCCCATCATGCACTCTCAGATCATCTCTGCCAAACACTGGATATATCCACTCTCAGAGGAAACTGTCATAACTTATGCTTCAAAACAATAGAGCACTTTCTATACATCAAAACTTGTATTCTTGGATTTTGCATATTTAATGAACTTTTCAATGTAATTTATATAGCTGTTTAAATCAAATGGACTCTTTAAGTTTATTATCATTATTCTCTGTGTTGTATTCATATTTGTATGTATTTATTACTTGATTAGTGTGTTTATGACTGAACTGAATTCAGTGCAATATAAATAAAATGTAGACTGTTATTACTGTAATTACTTTGATTAAATTATAGCTCAGCTTTCATCCTTCATGATAGAGTTTGCTCCTGCCTCTCCTCCTCCCCTTTGTCTTTGTCCCCTTGACAACCACTTTCTGCTCTGTGGAACAAAGTGAAAATGATTGAAAAGTCAACAGTGGCTTTCTCCACCGTGTATTCAGGCATACTGAACACCCACCGGTCAGTCAAAAGCTTTGTTCTGCAGCCGACTCCCACATGCTGTCAGTGCCAGAAACACTTGGAAAATATTATAGGAAATGATACACATACACTGGTGGACATCTAGGAAAGCACTCCACCCACCACAGGAACCCAAAGACCCTGAAGATGTTAGAATCATTTTGCTGCACAGCTCATCTCACACATGCACAATCTAAAAGTATTGATTCAGTCAGCCAGTCAATAAAATACATTCATTTCTCCTGCCGTCTTTGCTCTGCTGAAACATAAATGCTCTTGTTTCAAAGTAAATCAACGGGTGCACATTTATAACATGTTTGCATCTGGTGGACAATGCTTTTCCACGGTTGCTATAATAACAATATACTTGTATACTTCTACTCCCATCATTCTACCGTGTTACAAAATGATTGATATATTGTTTATTTGCAACTTTCAACAGCATCTGAATCTCTTGGTCATGAGGAGGAAGGCAGATATGGAAATGATAGTGTGGGGTTTATAAGTTGAGCAAGACAAGCCTTTAGCAAACTTGTTCTCTTGTGCTTACACTCAAATATAAACTAACAAATCAAATCATTCTGCTGGATGACGCATTAATCCAGGCTTTTTCCAAACACTATATTGCTGAAAAGCCACGTGAGGAGTTAGTCATGTCACAGTTTTTTCTATGAGACACATTTCAAGGTAAGACAAATGTCGCCAAGTGTAAATCTATAGTTGTTTTTTAAAGGTCCCCTATTATACTTTTTTTCATCAATATATTACAGGTCTCAGATATATACAAAACATGTCTCTGAAGTGTTTGGCTCCAAACACCAAACAGATCATTGCAGCATCCCATAATCCCCTCTGTTTCAGCCCTGTTTCCAAAGTGCTGATTCTTTGTCTGTTACTTTAGATGAAAATAAGGAGCCCCTCCCCATGCCCCTCTGAGAGATATTTGGTTAAAAAGAACTCAATGGTGCTCTAGGAGGAGATTCAGGTGATAGGGGGGGGTGGGGGGGTCACCTTGGTTAGTGATTGGCTAATGGTTACACAAGCCACAACATCGTTATGACATCATACAATCTGATCAGCTCATTTTCAGACATGTTTTTATATAAATGGATCAGGACAAAAAGTGAGAGAATCTTTTTTCCTGAAACTTTCAGAATCTCTTTACACAGAGGGGACACATGGTGATGTATAAAATACATGACAAAGTGGATTTTGAATAATAGGTGACGTTTACATTTTTAGTTACTTTAATTTAGTTTTTTAATACATTTTAGTTTTTAGAATTGTGATCTGAAGGTGGAACATGTTTGGATGTTTTCAGTGTATTTCCTAGTTGGTATTGGCCTGAAACTAACAACATTTAATTGCCCTAGTTTACAAAAAACACAAACTTGATATCTGCTGTAAGTGTAACAACAATTAGAGTTGAAGCACCAAGCTGTCCTATATAAGCCATCAAATTCCAATCAAAAAGTATCCGTGTGCTAAAAGACTGCTGATGTTATGTAGCACGGCAGTGAGAGTGTGACCTCTTTGCCTAACAGACAAGATCAATAAATATGTAGGCAGAAAACAGTCTGAGGATTAGTCTGTCTGAACAGAACTAGGAAAGTCTCATCCTCAGCAGCTGTGTATTTATTCCCTGCCCGAGATAATATCAACCGTGCTGTCATTCGGTTTGCCTTCTCTAATTCTCGCTTCCCACAGCTTGGAAGGTATCCAAAGCAGAAACTCTCCTTCATAATCCAGCAAAGCAGATTTGAAAGGGGTTTCTAGCATTCTCCATCAACACCTGCACAGCATTAGCAATTCATATCAATTTATAAGCTACAGTTACTATAATTATCATGTAAACGTACTACTGTACTACTTTAAAAATGTATTCCGCTACAATTACTTTTTACATAATAACAAATATAATCAGAAACCTAATCAAAGATATTGAAGTGACTGTTATTTTGTATATTTTGTCTTAATGTGTGCATATTACATTACATTACATTTGTTAGACGCTTTTATCCAAAGCGACTTACATACATTGAGTAGTGTGGCCTATGCACACTGGAGCAATTTGGGGTGAAGTGTCTTGCCCAGGGACACAACGACATGCTGACTGCAGTGGGACTCGAACTTGCTATCCCCTGATTCAAAGTCCATCACACTACCCACTGAGCCACATCCTCCCATATATATGTATAAATGTGTATTTTGATTGTGTATATATAGGTATATACATATTTGTATACATCTTTTTTTATACATTTGTTTTTGTAATCGGGATTCGGTATGTCGGTCTCTGTCTGTACACACACACTGAAAGATCGACAATAAACTCTGACTTTTGACGAATCTTAGTATCACTCCATAAAGTAACGTTACCTAATTACGTTCTGTTCTCTTTTAGATACCTCAATATCAAATGCAATGCCAATAAATAGAAAAACAATAAATGTTATTAAGATGCTTTACTTACTGTAAAGGGGCTCTCTTATGCTAATTTCCAGGTTCATACACATATATATATTTTTGTGTCCTGATTGTAATCAGTTATTTGTAATACATTACTTCCCTATCCTGAACATGGTACTGACTACTGACTGATTTCATTCATTTTGTCCAGGATATATGCAGAGTTCAACCTTTTACGATCTAATAAAAATGAAGCTGTTCCTACATGTCTTTAGGGAGGGTCGTGTTGGCATGGGTGGGCAATTTCTTAATGGACTGTAGAAAGACCAGATTAGTTCATTGACATGTCTGACTCGCTTCCTTAAATTCAATTATCTCCTCCCTTGAATTAAATTATCACCTTCTTGTCAGGACAGATGTGTTGCTGTTGTAGATGGAGAAGGTAAGGAGCGTAATTAGATGTATAATTTATGTGTGTGTGTGTGTGTGTGAGTGTGTGAGTGTGTGTGTGTGTATGTGTGTATGTGTGTGTGTGTGTGTGTGTGTGTGTGTGTGTGTGTGTGCGTGCGTGCGTGTGTGTGTGTGTGTGTGTGTGTGTGTGTGTGTGTGTGTGTGTGTGTGTGTGTGTGTTTGAAGAAATTCAAACAAATTGGAACAAAACGCACAGTTTTTCAGCCTAACTTTGGAGGTTATTATCCAGATGAAAAGGGGAGATTAATTCATTCAAATGTGCAGTTAAATAATTCAATTACTCTGGGATTAGGTAATATTTGCTTAAGATGTGGGCCATCTAGATATCCTGCATAATTAATTCTATGTAATGGAGGCTATTTTTATGGAGGTGACATTTGCATTTTGTCCTTTGCTGCCATGGAGTGCCATAAAGATTGACATTTTGAGCAGCTGTGATGCTTGAGGCAGTGATGGAGTGGAGCCATTTATCTTTGACTGTAGAGACAGATCACAGCTTCAGCCTCAAACTCATCTTATATATCTTCCAAAATGTGTATAAATTATATTTATTTTGAATATACATTTACACGTTGTTTTTTATTGAATACTGAATTAATAATTTAAATTGTTTAAAACTAAAACCATTGATTTACACCCAGGTTGGTGTTATCCGACACTGGCTTCAAATTGTATTTCAATTTGAAATTTTTATTTGAGATCATTTGTGGGTTTGGCCTCCTATTCGGACTCCTTTTAAAGGTGTCCTATCATGCAAAAGGCACTTTTTGATGTATTTTATACATAAATATGTGTCTCCGGTGTGTCAGGAAACTCACAAAGTGTCAGAAAACAAAACCCTCTCTCTTTTCCTCCGTACCCAAATCTCTAAAGACGGGGGTACAACGAAGCTGATCCAGATTTGCGTCCGATATGACATAATATCGGAAATGTGGACCCACGACCCTATCAGAAACGTTGCTATCAGAAACAATGCACAACGTGTTTTGGAAGTAATATGGTCTTTGTTTACATTAGCAAGCCTCGCTAACACTCAGAGCCAACCTGTACTGGAGAGATTACATGTGTAAAAAAGCAGGAAATAAAGAAAGGAACTCACCTTGTAGTAAACCCGCAAGACAAAAAGCATTTGAGCTCCATACTGTTTCAGAAATAATCCTTGATGTGGTTTGGAACATGATGGCGTTTAATCACGGCAGAATTTAACTGTGGCTGCCGGGTAATTCTGAGCAGGCATCCTCCTCTTTTTTTTTTTTTACCCAGATCAGCAGGGCTGAAATAGAGGGATATGAGGGATGTCTAAAATGCATGATCTGTTTGGTATTTTGTGCAAAACACATCATAGACATGTTTTTTATATATTTGTATATATCTGAGACCCATAATATATGACTAAAATAGCATGATAGGAGACCTTTAAATCTGCTTCGTTCCCCAATACTACGTTTCATAACCCTAACATAAGTCTATATGCTCCCTTAAAAACAACTTAACTAATTGATATTTATCGATAACAATCATTCTGTTACGGTGGCAGTCACTGGCTGGATATTACCTATTTTTAGCACAACCAATATTCATGTAAATCAATTATTGAGAGTTGTATGGTTTTAAATCTCAACTCTCTAACAGGTTGGTGGCAGAAGAGCACATAAAATAGCTCGGAAAAAAATGTTGTTGACAGGAAATTACTTGCCACAACTGTCTGTGCTGCACCAGTGATTTATGTCACAGGATATCCCTGAGTCAGACGATAAATCTTCATTTGATGGAGGGCTTCATGACACTCCGGTGTTTTACATGGATACCCGAGCATACTGCAGGCTGGGAGAGATGTGCTTTATGGAGCCTGGCAGGTAGCAGGAGGAAAACTAAAGAAATGTGTCCTTGAACTACAAAGTCATTCCTTTAAATTATTTCTTTCTTTCGGTGCAGATTGACAATTATCACTATCTATAATGCATAACACACATTACACAATGTTGTTTTAAAAGTGAAATCCAAGTATCTTATCCAAACAAAACGGCATTGAATCCAAGCTGCTGAGTTAGATTACATTTACCCTGTAATGACAGCTTTCATTGTTTATTTTCCACTGATTCTGGGTAAACAATGTTATCCGCAAACATCACTGATAACAGCTGAAGCACTGGTAAAAAAAAAAAATCCAATAGTGCATCATAACTGCATGCAACTTTCCATCAATGTGTACTTTTCAAGCATTTGTTATTTAACTTATGGTTCATATTTGCATCCATTTTCAATGTCTATGTGTCATTGTATCCGAATAAAATGGCGACCGGATCAAAAGTCCCATGTCTCATCTGCTCCTTTATTTAAAAGGAGACATATTTCTTAACATTAATGACATTAACCATATTAGGATTGTACTTCCTGTCTCATGTCTTCTATCTCTCTGTTTGTTTTTCTGTGTCGCTGTTTTAAACAATGTGAAGGCAGACGGTGCCACGGTCGGCTGTGCTTGTTCAAATTACAGAGAAATGTTTCAAAGAGGAGGTTGGATCTACTGATGAAAAATTCACAAACATTCAGCCTTTGGCTTCAATGCATGTTTGTCTATTAAGGGCTGCTGCTGGTGGAGAGATTGGCAACTCTGCCTCTTTGACTGCGGATTTCTCCCTGTGTGATTGAGTGCTTATGTAAGATGGCAAGTCAAGAATGAAAGAGGCTTTGCTCTTTAAAATCAGGTTGTTGAAAAGCTTTCAGTCACATTGCCTTCGTAAATAAAAAGAAATACACGACCAAACATCACACATACTGAAAGACAGGTGCAGCACCCAAGAGCAGTTCTTGGTGTGAAGAGTAATTTATTCCTTCAAAGCAGATTACATAAGTAGTAAAAAGGGGGGAATCTCCATTGCTAATACACAAAAGGACACTAATAAAAGGTTTGGAACACCATTAAGGGGAACTACATATTTCCCTGTGAGTGCCGAACTAAACCATAAAGTGTCATTGAAAAACCATCATGGCTGCACATATGAGGAAAATAACTTTTCCATTTGGTGGGACTAAAGTTGCTGAGTGCAGAGTCGACTAAAACCACTTTCTGTTTTAGGGATGGCTTCAAATCTGCCCCTGCTTAGACGCACCATTTATCCATTTATGCCATTCATCACAGCAATTCATCATCGCCTTTAAAATACAATTCAACAATAGTGGATATCTAGCAGAATAGCACAAATAGTGGGATTGGATTCAATGATAAAGATTTGACAAATGAGAAGAAAAGCTTTGGCAGGCAAAAATGTTATGGAATATCTCCTCTGCAGCGGTGCATTGACACAATCTTTAGCTGTGAAGAAGGATTAAAGTCTAAATGCTGCTCAGTGTACTTGATGCTGTTTCTCTGCATCACCAGAGGAAATGCAAAGTCAATTGTTGCCAGCGCTATGCAGATTTTAAGAAAAACCAGTTTGAGGTATCCGTCCAATCTCCTTTTAATAGTTTTTGGAATTTTCAACCCATATTTTATATACAAAGCCCGCGCCAGTGCAGGAATGAGTCAGCGCTTTGAAAGCTAGGCTAAAAGGGGTTGTGGGTAATGGATATGTGTAACGCAGTGATCAATTCACCACAGACCAGAGTTCAACTAATGTTGGAGTTTTACAAGCAAAATCTCAATCTTTTATACCCTTTTCCCTTACTCACCGTTTTGTTTGTTGCTATAGTTCATTCAAACTTTGAATCATTTTAACATGTAATACTCTTCAATAGGGCTATTGCAATACTGTCAATTTGTAAGGGAAACTTCTGTAGCAATGGAGAGTCAGGACTCAGTGAGACACGAGGAGAGCAGGAGTTTTGATGTCAAACACTGATGGTTTATTACAAGTATCGGCCGGAGAATTCACATCACAAGTCACAGCAGCCAGAGGTTCTGACTGCACCAGAGAGTTGCCACGTCAATTCTGCAGTGCCTCCCTCCTGCTAGACCTTTTAACTGCTTACAGAGTGCAATCAACATATTGAGGGAGATAGCGAAAGGGCGAAAAGGTTAGATACCTAGGAGTAAGGGAGAATTATTCTCTAACACTGTACGTATGAAATATTTTGTAATTTAATTCAGGGAAAATGTCATAGTATAAAGATCACTATGCACTATGTGGTCTAGGCTAGGAAACAACATTACATGAAGTTACATCCAGCTCCTCCTCAATAAACAATGAAGGCTTTGCACATGCATTAGTAGTAACAACCCACTAATGTCAGACTGAATAAGATACTAGTCACGATAGAAATGTAATTGCAAACCCAGTATTCCATTTTTGTATTCTTAAATTCAATTTTATTTTGAATGCAATACCTTTTTAGACGTTCATACTTTTTCCAGCACTGTTTAACAAACAGGCTGGGCTAGCAAACATGGCTGTAAACGTTGCAGGTGTCAACATATTCAACTAATACAGTAAGCTTTAGAAATGTGGAAGGAAAAAAAACAATTTGTTTCTTAGGCCTCAAGGATGCACACATTGAATTTGTGGTGAATAGCACTGAATGTAAACAGAAGTGTTTGTTTACAAGAACTCCACCATGTGGCCTTTTATTGCAGTTTATTTTTGACAGATGCCAGTCGACTTTAGCTGTGCTGCACAAACAGAAAATGTAATAGACAGCAAAATAACCAACAACACAAGAGTTTGTTGATGGCGACGGATTCTCAAACGTGAAGGCCAACAGATGATAGAAGAAAAACGTGGTGACACATACAGTATGTTGATTTTATGGCTGCTGTATCATATTTTCCTCACGTGCTTCTTTCCTATTTATTCATCCTTTTTTGTTTCTTATGCATTTGTTTCTTCTCTTTCCCTAACCCTAACCCTTTCTCTACAGCTCATACTATTCTTGCTGCTTCTAATTTCACAGATGATTAAATACTAATTTGGTGCTCTCACTAATATATGCGTATTTCTTAAAAGAAGATTTCAAGTTCTTATTAATCTGACAAGAATCCTTTTTAAACTTTGCTCTAAAAACTCAGTTTGAGCTTGAGTTTATAAACCCTAATTGTGTCCATATGAAGCCCAAACCCTTTTCCCACTCGTGGTTTGATCTGTAGATAGCTTAGATTTACAATCTAACGAGCTAGATAGTTTACGTTTGCTAAATATCTATCCAGTTAGCTCGTGTAGAGTAGCTGCCCATGTAACAAGCTGAATGTTAGCTATCCAACTAATTTCCCCCAAATCGGAGGCTCTCATAATTGTAATTGGAATGATTGTTAAACACCCTTTGGTTTAAAGTAACAACCTGTTCCTACCATTCAAGCAACGAGAATAATTATAAATACATTGTTGATTTGTTTTTCAAAGCAGACTGGGCACAAACATCTCGGTAAATAGTCCAATATACAATCTCATATTGGTGATCAAAATGGTGTGTTTCTTGCTTGAAAAACTGTTATAACTTAATAATAGTTCATTCATGCTAAACAAAGTAATAGCAATGATGCCTTAACCAAAAATGCGATGACATTATACCACAATGTGGAAATGCCCGAGAGCAGGCGAAGCACAAGGTGAATAGTCCTTGAAATGTGTTTGTGTAAATCCTAATTGAACCAAATCTGACAAACTTTTGTTATAATCACCGTCTCACAGACACATGCTGACGTTATGAGGTATTCTTGGTGTATTACACTACATGTGTCAGTAATGTATAGAGAGGCCACCAGGGGAACAATTCAGTCCCTCTCCTGGAGGGAAATCTTGTGCGGGACAAAATGATTATTTTTCTTTCTTCTTCCCCTGTAGATTTTTAATTATTTAGACACATTTCTTTTGACATGCTGTGCTTCAGCTTGTTACAGTAAATCCATGAATGATTAATAGCAATACATTAATTATAGTGTTCTATTTTTAGTGAGTCCCTCTACTCAGATCACTGAAACACAAAACAGCCATGATAAAAGCTGCCATCACACATAGAAAACACTGTTTAAATGTTAAAGAGCTCTTTCCACCTGTCTCAGTACTGCACTGAAATGTCTAAAGCGGCTGAGGCGAATGAGGAGGCGAATGAGAAGGCTTCTGTCGTTGTCCGAGGAAACACAGGAGTGAGTGTCAGGATAGCTGTGTTTTCAGTGTCCGTATGCCAGTTTAAGAGAGATGCATTAACACCCCCTTTGGATAAGAGCAAGTGCACTTCATGGGCTGAAAACATTACAATGTCCACACCCGATGGGGAAATCAATTAGCAATTAAATGGAAATGTTTGTCTTTCACTTGACTGAACAAATAATTTTTTCTTGAGGCTCTGGCCATTCTGCTAGAACATTCCCTATAGTGTTTATTTGTGTTTAACTTCCCTTTGTGTTCCCAGTGCTCCTTTGGCTGTATCGCAGTATGCTAATGTTTTGTTTGTGTTTGTAGCCGTGGTCTGCCTTCATTCTGCTGTCTGCCGGCTCGGCTCATCACCTCTCAAAGTGCGCTCACTCGCCTCTCATCAGCTTGCAGAATATCTACCCCAGCTCTTCAACCATTCTTCACCAGATTGAGATGCCAAATCGCATATCTTAAAGTCGGGTGGGTTTAGCTGTCCTTATTCGGCGGGGCAACATAGAGGTTTTGAACTCATGTAAAATGTATCATCTCTATTCTTCCCTGCTTCCACCAGCCCTTCAACCAGATCCTCCTCTTCAACACGAAAAGGAAATGAAGACTGCAAGATAGAAAACTTGGATGTGAAATATGATTTCAAGTAATCAAAATGAAGTTGCACACCCTTTCCTCAGATGTTGTGTATGTAGCAGCTAGAATTTCTTTGGAAAACCTTTTTTCTAAGTTAATATACAATTCCCTCTTTGCAATTTCAAGGGCTGTGTTTCCTTCCTGAGGGATGGTGGACAGATACGTGCTGACAGTCATATTATGCTTTTACCTCTAAGAAACCTGCATGCAACTTCCCATGCTAAAATACCTGCTCTTTTTGGATAACTGAGACCTTCATACATACATTATTTTGTGTGCATTGTATCAGCTAATTCAGTTTATATTGTTCTAAATATTGTAATATTATCACACAGAACGCGAATATTATTCAGAGAAATGTAATTTAGCTATTGGGACAAATTCGTTTTTTCCCTGAGTCTTCGCACTGAGGCATCAACCTTTCACGTTGTAAGGAAAGAGCAACAAAACAGCATTAGCTCTAAACCTAGAAGGCAACGTTGATTACTCTGTTTGACCTTGACAAAAGCAACGCATACCAAACCCTCCTTTTCCAATCTTACCTTCACAGTTTAAGTCCTACATATATTCACTGCACTAACGGGTTACCAGAGGGAACTGGAATTCAGACAATTTACATCAAAAGAAAAATAGCTTAGAGTACCTTGCTGTGCAAGAATTCACCGCAAACTGACACAGCTATGCAGTTCAGTATGATCCTAGTAGTTTGTCAACAGACTGTGCAAATATATCAAAACCTTTATATTGAGAAAGTTCACAAATTCACATTGCTGCCGGTATGAACCGTTTTGAGGCAAAATATTTGAAGGCGAGGATTTTGTATTTTGTGTCACGGCCCGGTGTCTAAAAGCCTTACAGCCTTGTATAAGCTTTTGATAAACTTTAGATTGTTTTTCTGTAAGGAAAATACTGTAGATTTCTTACTGCAGCCACACTATGAGGGATCGCTTCATGGTCAGCATAGAGAAGAGGATTACTTACAGAAACCAATAATTCTTTCAATGAATCTTGCCTTAACTGTAGAAATAACAAATGATACTTATAAATAAACGTACATGTTTGACCTAGTGTACCACAAATAATGTTAAACTTCTGCTGTTAAACTGGATCATTTACTTTAATTTGGACTGTATTGTGCCGTGTAAATTGCTTTCACATATCAGCTTTACATACTGTACAGCACCAAGTAACAACATTAAAGTATGGCAGCTGTTGGAATAGAGTGGTCACATCACCCCAGTCCTCAACGACCTCCACTGGCTTCCTGTCTCCCATCGCATCAACTACATAATTCTGGTCCTCACCTACAAAGCACTCCACCATCTGGCCCCCCCCCTTATCTCACAAACCTTCTCACTCCTTATCAACCCCCACGGTCCCTCAGATCCACCGCAGCCGGACTCCTATCCATTCCCACATCCACACTCTGCAGCTTTGGGGACAGAGCCTTCTCAGTGGCAGCTCCTAGGCTCTGGAATTCCCTCCCCCAAGATCTTCGCGACTCTGAGTCCCTCACAGTCTTTCAGTCCCGCCTCAAAACACATATTTTCAACTCTGTCTACCCATAAGCACCCCCCCCCCCCCTCTCAATCAACTTCCTCTTGACTGTTGTTTTTATTTTATTTTATTTTACTATACTTACTTGTTTGCCTGTCTTTGTTTGTCTACCCTCCCTCATACTGTAAAGCGTCTTTGAGTTGTGAAAAGCGCTATATAAATAAAATGCATTATTATTATTAGAGTCTTAAAACCTGGAAATGAGCTAGTTTTTTTACAACTTACGCTTCCCTCGTCTCTATAACAAAAAGAACGTCAGTAAATACCCAATTGGTTAATATCTGAAGCTTCTTTGTGTCGTAAAAAACAGCGGTTTGTAACAAGTGACTGAATAAAGCACTCAACATCAACACGTAATAACACGTGACAAGAGTCTGCCTTCAGCGAAGAGGTGGTGACACGCAGTTATGCAACCTGGATGTAGATCGTCTTAACGTTAGCTTTTTACTTCTGGATGATTGCATTTGCACTTCAAAAATCTCAAAGTTGTGTTAATATGTGGAGATTATCATGCTGAACAAAACATGCTAAGTATCCTTAACGCGTGTTTGCCCCAGAGCTTATTTTGGCATTAGTGATTAGCTCGGTTGTTGGGTGTTGAAGCGGCCAATTATCTCATCAGCAGTGTTGGTTATTATGTGTGAGTTTGGCCGTTTAGTATGGATCACATGCTAAGGAAGCTGTTTAGTATTACTGGTCAACAACAGGAGGAGATGGGGTGGTAACATAGAGTGTTTTATATTTATTTTTCCTTTTTACGATATCATTAAATGGTACACTTAGTATCTTATCAACCTAGAGCTTATTTCCCATGTTTTGGGGTCTAAATAACACATTTTGAAATTGGAGCAAGAATGGTTAATGGCAGCTGGATGCAATGTTATGGCTGGGAGCAATGGGCGCAAGGCCAATGTTTGTCCACTTAAAAGTGCTTGTTTTTCCCTCTGACAGGCTAAGATGTTTACAATATGAAGTGTCTGACAACATTATGGAAAGGACCTATGAGAAATACAAGTATTTTCTTCAACTGTTGCTATGTTTGTTATTGTGTTATGTGGCTTGTAGCCGGAAGACGGAAAATGTCAAAATGTGAGTGAGAGTTGGAAAAAGGAGGGCCAGTGGAATCAGTATTTGTTTTGTTCGAGTTTAAAATCCCCATTGTAACTTTGTGTTATCTGAAATATTGTGATGCTGAATATGTAACTGATTTCAACAATGTGTATGCAATGTTAGACTTCAGAATGTGACCAGATTAGATGAAGTGGAAAGTGATGAAGGTTTTGTCTGCATGTCTGAGGGAAATGATGATGACGGACTGGTGCAGTCATTGGTGTAAAGTGTACAAGAATGGGCTCAACAACCCTGCTGCGCTCACTGTGAGGGGTCAGTGAGGGTGATTGGGTCGCACCCACCCACACAGCGTGCAATCTGTCACTCAGAAAACTCTGCACGAGATTGATCAGACGGGGAGGGGGCTCAGCACAGCATCCTCTTTATTAATTATACTCATCTCTGACTATAAAGGATAAATCGTCTAAAATAAATAGCTACTATAGTGTCTGATGTCTGCCCTCTGTGCAGGACAAGCAGATTTCAGGGCCAAATATATTTATCTTAAGGTGGCTGAACCTTCCAGCGTCTTCATGACATTAGAGTTTCTATGTAGTTGCATCTATTAACAGAAATATCCACACTTCTGAGACGCTTATTACAATAATGAGCAGAACGGAGATACTGATTTGCATCAAGCAGCTACCCACAGTGAAGCCTTTGAAAACAGTAATGCAGCTGCCTACTACAAACAAGCCGGGGGGAGGAGGGGTGAGCCGGCGAGGACAACGGCACATTCTCTGCTCAGAGATGAAAGAGAGCAAAGTACCAAACTTTGTTTTGATAAATGAGAGAATGAAACTCCGGTAATCTGTGCAATAACTTATTCCGGTGATTAATAAAACATGTGAATTAGTTAGATGAAAAGAAAAGTCACATTTAAACATCGCTATATATAATGTAAAACTATAATGCCCATATGGATAAACGCTCCTTACTCCTGTATTGCTCAGAAAGAAGCGTTTTCCTGCAGGCCATGATACATCCTCTACCATATTAATGTAAGAAAGCTAACAAGGCTAATCATCCTTTTTTCTCTTTGATCTGTTACAGTATATTGGAATATTTAATAACATCATAATTAACACTAATTCCTAATTTCTCTCATCTAATAAATATTAATACGTTAAAGTTGTGAATGCATAATATGTTGGTGCAAGTCAAGCTAGCTCCCACACACATAAGAGGTGTTGCTATGAGGCACACACAGTGCGGTGCGATGGCTTTCTTTGTAAAGTCATGTTCTTGTGCTCAAGACTAATTAAGTCAAGGAGGAATATGAATCTTAATTTAAATGATGACTATAACTTGATTATGTATTAATCTTGGAGCTAAAGGTGTCACAATTGAACGGAAGACCAAAATGCAACACACGGAAAACCAGGGATCGTTGATAACCAGCTTTATTATAAGCAAAAGACTGGTTGTATACAACACGGCAGATCGAAGGCAAGATGGGAGTCGCAGGTACCAACCGGTCAGGGAGCAGGCAAGGCAGAATAATCCGAGTTCAGGCAGGGTCAGGAAACAGACGAGACAGGATGGTCTGGGACAGGCAGGGTCGAAACCGGGAGAGCAATCTGGAGGTAATACGGGAAAGACTGGCATAATGCAAAGTACGATCTGGCCCTGATGTGAAAGTGAAGTGAGCCTAAATACTAAATGGCCTAATGGGTGAAACAGAGTGAGAGAGATACAGGGTGTGGCTACAGGTGAGACAGGTGAACGGAAAACTACTGGTGAATGATGGAGCAGACTGTGACAAAAGGATGTATAGATGTACAGTATTATGAACGATAGAGGGAAAAGAGTTGCAGTGAATACTTTGATTACTAACTTTAAAAGTTTTCCACACCAAGAGAAGAGACATTTGATTTACTCAGTGAATGTTATTACAAGGAAGTTCACTTTTTTAATACTTTATTCCTCTAGTAGTTATATAAAAATGAAATCCAACCCAAGTCTGAGTTTCCCCCATGTGCCTGTTACACTGAGTATAATTTTATTTTCCTTTCCCATAATATAATGTCAAAACAACTCGTGGTACAAAGAAGCCCACAGCTAGAAGTGATGCAGTGTAGGTGATGCACCTGACAGAAATCAGAGATTATGGGGTGTTATTTTGGGTGTGCAGTGCCTAATGTGCCAAAGGCATGCTAATGCATTTTTTGTATTTGTGTTGCGAGAGGGTTACGCTCAGAACACGAGGTGGAATATGTCAGAATCCATTATCATACATTATTTAGGGTGTGTAGCCTGTTAAACTAAATCTCACCTGCTTCTTTTTAATCCCATTTTAAAGCATGTCCTCTCCCTGCCACGACATGCACTGACAATTTGGGGATTGAGTGCAGATTTTTTTAACCAGTTTCCATTAGAGAAAACTATTATTCTTATCTGGAATGTGCAGAAATTGAAGTCACATTTCTGGCATTAATGAAAATCCGACAGTCCAAAAAAGTTTATGATCCAAAACATAGAGCATAGATGGAAATGTACCAACAAAAAAAAACTAGGACCGCTTTTATGTGAAATGGAACCAAGTCTCAAATATATTTTCAGCTGAATGTACCGTGTGAGGATGGATGTAGCTCACATAATGAGTTTGTTTGTGTGGGGGATTTTAAGCATCAGATCTAACACATCTCTGCCAGTTATTCTGCAGGGGATTGCAAGAGTTAAATGCATTCAGCTTCAAATAGTCTGTAGTTTGTAACAAGCTGAAACTCCGTGGCCTCACATGGGCAAAGACCTTGTCACTCTTCTATTTTGGTGACAAACGGGGACATGCACCAACACACCATCTGTGCAGCATTAAGGCGCTATAGAGGCTGTCATGATTGACAAAACTGGTAACAGCGACACCCATTCCAAACTCCTGTCTGGCTTTGGGTCGCTGGAGATGAAGAGTGATGGCCTGTCACTCGGGCTCTCAGCACACGACTAGGGGTTTGGCGTCTGACGGGGGAGGAAACAAGCTCATCTCTGATGTGGATGAAAACATGCCACATGCTTGATAATAGCCCCCCTCAGCTCAGGGAATAAACAGAGGGATGTTTATAATGAGATTGTGCTGAAGGGCTTCTGATGGTCCCACGCTGCAGGAGTCTGAACACACCATTTAGTTTGCATGCTTGCACTATAATATATAAGCCCGAACCCTTTTTGAAGATCTTTATTTATCTGCACAGAGAGGTGTTACAGGGAAGATAGGAGAAAGTATCAGGGGGATAACATCAATCGAGTTGTGCAGGTAAATACAGACACATGGGTACAAGAAGTGAATGCTCAATGCACAATCCCTGCGTTGGCATTTAACCATCGTCATGCTCTTTAAAACATCAATAAAGTTTAATGAGAGAGAAGAAGAGAGAGTTTGTAGAACTAGGAGAATAATTGTTGCAGCAGTGGCAATGGGAATTGCAAAACTATTTAAAACATTTAAAACATAATGGGGATGTCATGAAATATGCAACATACATTTTATTGTAGATCACAGAGACGATTCTCTTTCTTTTACATAACTACAATTTCACAGATTTTCTCTTGGATGAAACAAAATAGGACTCTTTTGCTTAAACGGTTGCCTGACATTTTAAAGCAAATACATGATTCATAACTCTCTTTGCTTTCTAAAAATACTTTCTTCGGCTGATTTCCTCATCATTCCAATTGGTTTAATCATATTACACTAATGAACTTAATTGGTTAGAGCTTGGGTTATGGAGCAAACAAATCCAATTTAAATAAGTCATCAAGACATCTTAAAGAGTTCTTGTTGGTTATCTGCCTGAGAATTGCAAGCTGTTTTTTTTTATGGCAAATGATGATTAGAACGGACATTTCCGGAAACAGTATAGAAAAATGACTTACTGTCATAACCAGAGTTCATGACATCCTACTGCTTATTGCTGCATTAGGTCTCAAGTGTTGTTTGATGATGCTTTTGGTGATAACATGGTATCAGAAATGAAGTGATGGTCCAGTTCACCCAATATAAAATCATTTGAGCAAATGCCTGCTGAATTATTCATATTCTCGTAGTGGGATGAGTCAACAAAACGTTTGATTTTGACCTGGGAGACTGGCGGTTGCTTCCTGTTACTGTTGGTTCAACCTAACTATCTTCACAATCCCCTCAACACTTAAACACATACTTTCTATCTTGATTGTAATAGCAAACATAACACTAACGGTCTGTGCTTCAGTCGCTGCTCTCTTTAATCCCTTTTATTGCATTTTCTTTATTTCATTTCATTTTTTAACACAGACCAAACAGGGCTTTTATAAACTTGTTTTGGTTTTATTGAGTTTTTTAACAGGTTTTTAAACAAAAATACTTACCCGAGAGCCCGTGCTCCCCAACACCTTAACCTGGATCTAATAATCTAAGCTAGCCAAGGAAACATTATCATAGTCAGATCTCAAAACAGTTGTAGAGTCTATTTTGAGGTTTGCTGGAAATAAAATACATTATTCAACAACCCTCTGAAAATGATCATTTATTTTATGCCTTCCGGCTATAGTGTAACATTAACGGCCCCTACGCACGCCACCGTGTGTATGGGCCGTAACAATACATCAATTGTATGCAAACATGGGAGAATACAGCACATGTCATAATAAGCTTGAGTCACGTTTTAAAAGAAAATGTTCAAAAGGACACCACAAACTGAAAGCACATTTACAGAAACCACAATGCAATTGTGAAGCTGACAATTGAGCGGCCCGACCAAGCCAGGAGGCAGAGGCAGAACGTCCAAATACAACCCGGTGTGGGCATTTATTTAATCATAAATATATGACACAGCCTCAATCTGCTGCCCATGTGAACACAGTCACCAGCCACCACAAGGATCTCACACACACTACCCCCAGCCCAACAAGAAAACAGACAGGGCAACAGGTGCACACAATCAGCAGCCACAGACATGGGGAAGTGATATGTCAACTTTACACAATTAACAATTAATGCAACTTAACGTCATGATTAATACACCCTCAACATATTATTTGCACCCCGATTATTCTCAACCGCTGTCATTCTTACAATAGCATAAATACTTTCGGCGCTCTCGCTAACTCCCCTATCTTTTCAGGCGGAGCCGAGGACCCGACCAGCACCTGCCAGACGACATTCCAATCAATACGGTTTAATCAGTTAATAAATACTACCTCAATAATTAGTATAAATGATATAAAATGTGCAAATATGCAATGCCAAACTGTACTGTGCAATCACGCTAATAAAGTTCCAACTGTTCACTAAAGTGCTGAGTTACAAGGCCCCGAAGCCGTCAGTCCACAGTGATGAAGTTACCTACGTCACAGCAATGTTTTGCATTTGTTCAAACACAGAAGATGTATTGTCCTATTTATGGCATCAGAAGCAGTAGCAGAGTAGCATCTCTACACTGTTTCAACCCTTATTGTGAGAAATGCCATATGCATATCTGTCTGCATATGAATAATGTTGAAACATTTAATTACAACACAGAGGCCCCTTGGGATACACCCTGTACTTGTGTTTAAATTAATTCTTCAGATGCCCTCTGCTTGACATTTCTGTGAGGAGGCAGGAACCCCATCAGGCTATCGCTGTTGAAATCCGCCCCATGGGGCAGAGCCAGAGCAAAAAAAGATATTCCACCAGCTCTACCCGCTCTTCCCTGTACCCTACCTGTAACAGAGCATCCCCAAGGTGTCCTTCTCCCTGTTTACTGACAGACCAGAGGCCTCAGATGATTAATCACTGCAGAGACACACTAGTTCACTAGTTAAAACAACAGCAGCTCCCAGCTCCTTCACCTCTACCAAGGTTAATTAGCATCAGTGTCTCACTCTTAATTACATTACCAGTTTCCAGGGAGCTGATAAGAATAATCATAAAGATCTCTGACAGAGCCAATTGCCTTTTAACTTATTCACAAATAAGGGATTGGCTTAAGAAAACATTCAATTATTAAGCAGGTGTCGCCTAAAATACTTTGTGGTTATAATTTGCATGTGCTTGAGAATAATATTCCCAAGATGTGTTATGCGCTGTACTTTAACGCAATTCCAATTCCCTTTACGAAGCGCAAATGTTTCTAAATATTGCACCTTTGTTTGGAGACATTTCATTATGTTTTGTACATGCAATTCACGGTCCCCAGAGGATGAATCCAAATGTCTTCACTGACTGTGAGGACTAGACGGTTGGCATTTGTTGGTTTATAAAATGCCTCAGCCACTGTTTGATGGATAATCAGCCATTTAGTAAAGATATTTATGGTATCAAATCAGGTATACAATTGAAATGAATCCAATAGTGTGGAAATACCAGATGTGGAAACAAGTACTCACACCCTTTACTAAGGTAAAAGTAGAAATACTATGGTCCTTAAACACTCCATGTCCTGAACTCAAAATCTTACTTCAGTAGAAATAGAGAAGTATTATCAGCTAATTGTTATAAAGTATCACAAGTAATTATAATCAATATGCAGAATGGCTCTCTAACAACATTTTGTCATATCATTTGATATGAACATTTTCATTTTCATATCATATCATTTTGTCATATCATTCCAAAGTGGAGCCAATCTTAGATACAGTGCAGTTTATCATGTGTTTGTAAATGCAAGGAGTAACAATGACTAAATGTAATGGAGGACAAGTACAATACAATCCTCTAAAATGTAGTGGATTAGAAATATATAATACTCTTGCTGATACGGCTCGTTTCTATGGTTGTGCAACTGTAAAAATAAGCTTTAATGGAAAAGAACATTTTCAACCATCAAGCATTTCCTGACATTTCTACTAGAAGCAATGGAGAAAAAAACATATACAGAAATAATTTACATTTGACATTCATCAAACTGAACCTAATTGTCTGGAAACTGTAATTATGACAGAATATAGTTAATTGCCCATTAATTAGAATAACATTGCTACCAGCAACCCTCTCTCCATACGTTCATGTGACCCCCGAGGGTGGTTAGACAGGAATAGATTAGAACATAACTTCACAGCGATCGGAAACTGCCGAAAGAGACGGTTTCTGCCACCTTGCTCAGGCATCTCAGCTAAATGTCACTCCTGGCATCTGCCTGCTCTAAAAATAAGCCTTGCTTGTTCCCGCAGTATGAATATGAGATTGTCATATCACTACCCCTACCCATAACAATTAATCAAGTGATGAAATGACGTTAGCCTTTCCCCAGGAATCAGAATGGCTGACGCTATTGTGAGGAAATTGCCTTTTGAGAAATGGCTATAACCCCCTCTACAATATCCCAGTCAGTCCTGAGAGGATCGTTTTCTCTCTGCAGCGGGCTTGTGCCAACAGATTCTGGTCGCATTTTCATTTTTATTATTTCAGGCTGAGGGATGCATGTTTGCTGGCAGCTTGAAGAGGAACATAAACCAATGAATCAGCGCTCAATACGTTCACCATCAATCTATGCTTCTCGGAACCCTCTTCCCGTTGATGAGTGTTTATAACACCTAAACACTAACTATTCCCGCAAACATCAAACAGCTCAGTGGTGTCACTCACATAACGTCTGTGTTTACTCGAGAGAGATAAAACAAACCTTACTAAGTATCTGCGACTGTGGCAATCTATTTGGCACAATTTGGGTAATTTAGCCAGATTTGTGCTAATTAACTGACTTTCAACGACTGCCCTTGGTGGTTTTCGTCAAACTACTTTAAAATTATATACAAGCATTGGATATCAGTGCGACAGACTTTAAATTGGATGTCTAAATTCAATTACAAAGACTTTATCCTTCTCTTTATTGCACCTTCTGCTGCTGAAAATTAGCCCTCCTTAGGAAAAATAAATAATTATACAGCAATGTGCAGGGCTAATGCACATTTAGCCTTACCACACTTATTAGAATATGATTGACAGCAGGAAAGGAACGGATGTAGGGAAGAAGCCAAATCAAAGAGAACATGAGAGGCTGTCAGCAGCAGAGATTGCTAAAGTAAACAGTGACACTTGCGGTAATTGAGATGCATCAAGATGGCTCGGGAGATGATCTGTCAGAGATAAGATATGGAGGTGTATATCACATAGGGACGCAGTGAAATCCACATTTCCTCATAGTTTGGTTTGTGAATGCATGGAGGTATCTTGGCAGTCAGCAATATTCCATCTAAATGAGTTTGCTCTCCTCTCCGGGATGCCAAATCTATAAAGCAGTTACTTTGGCATTTAGAAAATCCATTTACCATGATTGAAACTATCCAGCTGAAACCACTACAGTCAGTCTTTTCATTCTCGAGAGCCGGTACATCTCACATATGATTTTTATGAAGTACATTGAGAAGAGAGGCAATCTCCATATCAATACAAAAAATGACATTGTTGCTATTATGCCAACAGAGTATTGAATCTTTGATACTCGTACGCATGGGACTGCAGGAGTGACAGCAAGGTTTTAAGCACATGACTTAGTGAATGCATCGCCACGGCGACGCTCATTCTGCCGGGGACTGAATGCACAATCCCATTTTTTTGTGTGTGTTTTGGCAAGCGTAACGTTCTGCACAAAAACATCACTTTAATATTGGTAGGGTTTAGTAGAGGATTCACATAAGACTGCAACACCAGATTATAAGAAATGTGGAACTACAGGTACATTGTGTGATTTTTATAATGGTTTGCATACAAGTATGTGTTAAAATGCAGATCAAACCGAGATTTACCTGGATTTGATTGTCCTATGCATAATTAAGTTGTAGTTTTAAGAGAGAAACCATTTATTGGTGTTTGCCGGAGTGGTGTGTTTAATGGTTTATGATTTTCATTTCTTATTTTCATTTGCAACAGTTACATTAAACAGTCTTTGGCGTGAACAATCTCATGAAGGATCACATGCGCCCTGTAAAAATGCTTATAACATTTATTTTTTTAAGAATAACCGGTAGAAAAATGAGTGCAGAAGTCATACTGGTATCAGTGAGCACATGGACATATAAAGAGTTTAAGTAGATGACAAAAATAACATATTAATCACATTCAATTCTCCTGCAGATATAGAGGGGGTAGGATTGTCAATTCATTCATGAAAAATATTGTTTATACCTCCTTTTATAGAATTGAATGGGGAAATAGTATAAGCTGCAAGGATGGAGGGCAGCTGCTTGGTAGTAAAGACTGTGATAACAGTAAGGCGTTTGATAAGAAGCTGTAAAAATTAACAACTTGGTGGCCTGCTGTTGTAAGCCTGTTAGCATGCTAGCTCTCTCAGTTTATGTTAACAACTCTACCCACGCCAATTTTTGTGTCTGCTGCTTTCCCCTTGGAATGATTTAAAACTTTCGAAAGTACTAAAATCCTTTTCTGTAGGATCTCAAATCATTGTGTAGTGTATTGAAGTCTGATTAGCCACACAACTTATTTATGTGTTACTTAAGGCAAGGCAATTTTATTTATGTAGCACTTTTCAGCACGTGGCGATTCAAAGTGCTTTACAGATTAAAAGCAAAAGACATTTAAGAACAAATACAGCATAAATACATTATTAAAAAGGCATTTAAAAACAGGCATAATAAGCAAAGGTAATGAAATAAAATAAATAAATAAACACAGCAGGTACAGAATACATGACTAAAAAGGCATACTGTAGTGTGAGTATGGGCAGCTCAATTAAAAGCAGCGGCAAATAAGTGCGTTTTTAAAGGGGCCCTATTGTGGTTTTCCCTTTCCTGTAGTGTGTTATATAGGTTATTTGTGCATGTACATGGTTTGCAAAGGCTACAATCCCAGGCAGTATGAGTAGAATAAAGACCTTTCTGAACTTAAAAGATTGTAAACATGTCACAGTAGTCGAGGCACGCAATACAAATATGAACCTGAAAATGAGCATAACCAACCCAGTCTCACAAAAAAACGTGTAATAGCTACGTTGGTCGACAGGGCAAAACGTAGTATATTCACAAATAACCCTCTCAAGACGTGACATCATACTCGCCAACCTTGAGACCTCAGAAATAGGGAGCATTTCAAAACCCCCTGGGGGGGGGGGTATTAGATTAACATTAACATGCTGATTGTAGTTGTAAGTGCACTGTCTTGAAAGGAGTGAGCAGAGGGTAGAGTTGTCGATCCTTGTTCTGTTTTCTGTGACTATATGCCTCACCCTCTCAGACTTTCAGTTGCGCGCGCTACTAAAGAGACGCGCTACCATGGAAACCAAACAATGGTGTAGCTGTATTAAAGTCCGAGTGGAAACAGTCCTGAGTAAATCTGATTTTGTCAGAAATCGGGAGAAATGCGGGAGAAATATGACCCCGGGAGGAAACCGGGAGAGGGCAATGAAATCGGGAGTCTCTCGCGGAAATCTGGAGGGTTGGCAAGTATGTGTGTCATGGATACAATATTTTGTAAAAAAAAACATGGAGCTCAAATGATCTTCGTAATATCTATCACACTATGGATCTTACACATCCACTGGACGTAGAATCTAAAAGTACAATATAAACTTCTCGCTAGAAATGTAATCAAAAAGCATTATAATGGCCAAACTATCCTACAATTTAGGATGTTCTACTAAAAATAAATCGGGTGTCCGCCATGTTTTTTTTTTCTCACTGGGAAAGTTTGCGATCACATGACATGGACACTGGTCATTAGAAATGAATAGGAAAACATATTGCATCCATGTCACGTCTTTTTCGCCCTGTCGACCAACGTAGCTATTACACGTTTTTTTTCTGAGACTGGGTTGGGACAACTTGTCCTCTTTAAAATGGCCTTCACAGATCTCACGTTATGTCCTTACGGTACCTGAAGAATCCACAAAGCTTCTCTCTGTTGTTTAATGCTGTTTCCTGTGAGAGCACGGTCTCTCATTCACGTTGTCTGTGAGTGAGATTTAAGGCAAATTGGAATTCAAACAATGGGTCAGAGTGTTTTGATCCGTCGGAGAGTGATGGATAAGATGCTTGTTTTTCGACGTCTCTTTGATGGTGTGTCTTTGTGTCTATGCATTTGAAATCTGAAGTTGTTTTATTTACCATTTAAGTTGTTTCTCATCTATCAAGTGTTTTACTCTTTCAAAGGAAGGGGCAGTAAACAAGGTCATCTGGCTGTTAGAACTAAAGCTGTTTAGCTGTCATTATGTTCCTAAATGTTCTTGATCTCCATACCGTTGTTAAGAGTGAAAAGATGCAGGTAGCTGATTTTTCCATTTTTAAAAGTTTGCATCTTTCTCACTATCAAGAAGTTTTGTCTTGGATCTGAAACACAACAGCAAAAAATAACTTAGGATGTAGATGTGTGTCAAAACACTTTAGTGTGTGTGTGTGTGTGTGTGTGTGTGTGTGTGTGTGTGTGTGTGTGTG
>CALSBZ010000088.1:145267-164395 GCA_943591055.1 Gobionotothen gibberifrons
GTGTGTGTGTGTGTGTGTGTGTGTGTGTGTGTGTGTGTGTGTGTGTGCTTGTATCTTTCTCTTAGTTGAGAACACTAAACAGGTGGCATTCTCACGTGTGAAAACCCACAGTGTAAAAAAAGAAGTGGTAACACAAAGATTGCAGATGTTACAATAAATTATTCATGAATTGGATGCACTTGATGAATAAATGAATGAATATGTATAACACATGTTTTTATCAAATCTGAGCTAATTTATAATTTAATATTTTCCATTGTGCTTTATTTACCCCCAATTCTCAGTTTAATTATGGAAATGTGTCATTGTATAACTGGGACTGTCTGCATTGATTTTTGAATGGTTTCATTTGGGGTGGATCCTCCGAATGTCCTAAGATTTGACTTTTGACTTTTTATTCTCTCACCACAGTAACAAGGGAGGTTACTTGAGGTTAAGACTTGAGGTCTATCTGACTCACTCATCTCTGCTTCTTTCAGTCATGGCCTGTATTGGCAAGTTTACGTAAGGTTCAGATTCAGATTAGTATTTTGCGCCTTTACTGTAACTTGCTTTATTTTTCTTATACTGCCTGTGCTGCACCACCTCTTTTCTCCCCATTGATTTTAGAGAAGTGGATACAGTGGTGGAGGCGGGGCACGTTCATTCCTATGAATGTTGCTCAGTGGTGCATGAAGCTAAAATTACCTGACTCTCGAGACAAACAGTACCCATATGTCGGCACATACTGTAGAGACTTGCGTTTTTCTCAAGCTCAGCCTCCGACCTCCCCCTCTAGGCTGAGTCCAATGAATGGAAAGAGAAACTGGATTCAGCTTTGAGCACGTTACAACTTTTAGAGCCTAATAATTTAAATACGTGCTATAAAAGTGTTCATACTGGGTAGTTGATTTAGTTTTGTTTTTTAAACATCCTCTGATTTACTGACATCTATTTCCCGATGTAAGTAATTGGGAACAATTATTTTTGGGCCACTTGACGTCACGGACTGACACATACGTGGTAGTACCTCCGTTTGGCCACAAAGAAAATGTGCCTTATCGTCCGGCGCCGAAACCAGAGCCCTGTCTGCTCTGATTGGTTAAGTGTCCGACTCCGTTGTGATTGGTCAACCCGTTAGAGATGTCCCTCCCCTTAGCACGTACAGTGTGTTGGAGCACTAGCCAATAGAAAAGTGAGTGTTACATAGTGATATCATTATGTTACAGAAATAAACAAACGAGTCAAATTGAGCCATTTCAGACAGTGTGTGGGAGAGACACTCCCTCTGGAGGAAACTTTGGGATTTTAGCCTTTGCAGACCATTTAAATGCAGAAAAATATATATCACACGCACCAAAATAAGCAAAGTAAGGCTCATTCAAGTAACAATAATTTCTAAGTAAGAACTATTTTGCATGGTTCAACACAGTTTTAATTAACTGACACATAAACCCCCATTAGTTGTGAGACTAAGTTTGAATTACAACGAGCAGGTGCTGCTGGCAGCTGGCCCATTGGCAAGTATAGCTCGATGTTGCCTAGCAACAAAATCATCAGGAATTCTCAGGTACAGCTTCTCTTTTTCATGAAGGCCACGCAGTTTAATTTATAAAGCATGTTGTATACAGAGGTACTACAATGCTTTACAGAGAAACACTTAAAACAAAAGTGGAAAAAAACTAGTTTTCACGTAAACTTTCAAAGGGCTTGGAAGATCACTTTAGTTAAAAATTAGTTACATGATAAAACTATTTGTAAGTAACCTCATCTGACTATCAAAATGTAATTGTAATTAAGTAAGTAATGTAACGTGATTACTTTTGGATTACCTTATTATCAAATTCAACACAAAAAAAGACACTACAAAATAAATGTTAGATTATGTTTTTTACTGAGGTGTATTATGTAGGACAACAGAACAATGTAACCTAAGAAAATAAGAAACCCAGACACTGCTCAGAGATTTTAATAATAGGAAATCTTTCCTTTCATTAAGCTATATTCAGGCAGCAGTTAATATACCAACAATGAAAGACATGAGCACAACAATAAAAATGAAAACTGAGATAACAGAAAATGCCCCGTTTTAGTTTTAAACAAACAGTTAAGCTCACACACAGTAAATTATGAACATAGGTTCACCTTCTGAATTAAGAACAAATGAACCAAAGAAAGAGAAAACCATGAAGCAAATGCAGCTAGTAGGCATATAGATTGACTCTTAAAGTATTAGCCTAAAGAAAAGTACAGTTTACAAACAAGAAAGAAAATCTGCTCCTTTAACAACATACACAATATGCTCTTTTTTGTTTTTTTGTAACATTGCTATCGTGCTAATAATCCCCAATGTAATCCTGTTGCTCCATCACTCCCAAAGCTTGAGGATAGGAGACATTGAGATACTGCCTATTACTATGTCTGACCATGCACCGTTGTACTTATACTAATGAGATACGGGCCATAGACCAACCTCCAATCAATGTAGACTTAATGCATCTCTTCTTAATGATAATAAATCTACCTTCGTCATCACAGCAGAGCTCAGGAAATACTCAGATACCAATACCTCGCCTGAAATAACCCCTCTCACTGTGGGAATGTGCTAAAGCATACATTATAGCGGCTGCATATTCATTTACATGTGCTGGGGGAAGGATGCTAAACAGCGGGGTTTGGGAGATAAAATAAAAGGGTTTGAACATAAACATAAAAAACCTGAGTCGACAACTCCCATAAATAATCCTCACTGAGAGTTTAATAGTTTACTATCAGATAAGATTGAGGAACACTTAAGAATGACTAACCAAAGATATTATAAATATGGCAACAGGGCAATCGACTTTATTAGCATTTAGATTGAGAGAACAGCAGTCATCTAATATAGTTCAGAGAATAAAATCCCAAGACGCCTTTGTCAGAAAACCAGATAAAATTGTGGAATGCTTTGCAGCGTTTTACATATCTTAATATCTTAATATGAACACTTCAACGACTAAAGAGCTGCATAAGCAAATAGAGGAATTTGATATTAAGCAGGTGATCTCTCTTAAAAACAATAAAAGCCCAGGGATAGGTGGAAATATTCATGAATTCTATAAAAAGATGTGTTTTCTCCTCTGATATTAAAAGCATACCATTCAACTTTGATGAAATGGCAGCATTTCTGGAAATTCATATTACATAAAGAGAGAAAATACCCCACTTTGACGGCAGTACAAAGCCAATATCACTTCTAAATGGGGATTTATGTATGCTAACAGCAATTTTGGCTTGACGAGAAAATCACTCAAATGATTCATCCTGACCAGATCTATCACTAAAATATATGATAGGGATAATCTACTTAACATAATATTATATCATAAAGATAAGAATCCCGAATCCATGATTGTATCCCTCGATGCTCAATGGGCATTTGATCTGGTATCATGGCAATTTATACACGGTTCAGATTTGGTCCTATCAAATTGGAGACAGTCTGTCTCTGAAGGCTGTCAAAGTCAATGGTTATAGATCAGAGAGATTTACATTGGATGAAGACAAGATGTCTCTTTTTCACCTCTGCTAATCGCTATCAGTGTCGTAACTGTTGGCATTAGAAATTAAACTGGTATTAAATGAATTTTGATAAATAAAGAAGCTTAAATGATCATTTATGCAGATAATGTGTTGTTATATCTGTACCTACGTCAATAATAATGCATTCAAAGAGGCTTATTTCAGAATGGGTATTAGTAAGCATACAAGGTTTATTTTTAGGAGCAACCTACAAGTATTTTTTAGGTCATTTTTTGCATTTCTATAGTGCAATAAAGATAAAATAAGATGTATAAACATACACATTTAAAACAAAATGTTTGAATAAATAATAAAATTAAAATAAATAACAATTATAAAATATTATTTAAACATAAGAAGTTAAAAAATGTCAAATAAAAGGTAAAATAAAATATAAAGAATACAAAAATATATAAACATAAGAAGTAAGAATTTGGGGGGAAAAATATCAAATGAAATAAAGTAAAATACAATAAAATTATAAATAAAAGGTTTAAAACTCATATAATTGATAACATATAAACTAAAGAAGTGAACTCCCAACTATTTTCTAAATGCCCATAGACACAAGTTGGCATTTGGACTAAGATCCCTTAAAATGTGATAAAAGGCAGACAGCTTTTGGGCTACCAATGCTAAACTCATTATTATTGGTATTTGTTTGGGGAACTGTCAAACAGTGAAGGCAGAGATAATCAGAATAAAAAGGCTTTGGATTTTATGATATATTTAGATATCCACTTTAGAAAACGGCTCGATCATGGTCTGGTTTATGTTTTCCAGTTACACAAAACACACCTCATCTTATGTTGGAGAAACTGTGAAACATACCGCCAATCACTCCCATATACTGTGGTTATTTCATAAGCTAAGTGTATTCTGGGGAAAGGTATTTCATGCCCAACATGAATTCCCCCTGACCTCACAGTGGTTCTCCTGGGAATAATACCGAAAGGCCTGGACAGGAGGGCATAGGAATATCTTTAAATATATTCCTCACAGCAGCCTTGAAGTGAACAGCCATTACTGGGTTGACTCTCCTATATAAAATAATGGCCTTGAAAAAGGAGGCACCTTTATCAGATGGAGCAATTACATGCTTATTAAGGCTCCAAAAATCCACCTTTACTAAGCGATGGAGCCCTGTCATGGCTTCAATAATAAGAAAAGATAGTTATTGATGCTCTGCCCTCCTGCCTGTACATTCTCTATATACACTCATCACATACCATCCCAAATATTGCACCTTTTTCCTATAGACTATGCTCATATACGTTTAACTATAGTTCTCATTCATAACACTCCGTTCGATGTCTCACTATGGGATGCGCCTCATCGCGTAGCAAACAGAAGCATCAATCTCATTACGCCAATCCTGATTGGCTGGTGATCTTGACGTCAGCGTCAGGGAATCCACCCATCCTTTAAGTAGCTTGCGCCACGTCGCAGCGTCATTCAAACACCTCTTCTCGTTTCAGAGCACATCTCGATATATCAGTAGCCGGGCTAGCTTAACAGTCCACAGACTGAACCCAAAGCTAACTTTCGGTCGACGGGAGCTCGCCGGCTACTTTTCTACTTCGCAAGAAGACTGTTAATACTAACACACCAGTTAGTATTGCAATCGACCTCGCCGTTTCTTTCTTCGGAAATAAAGGTAAGGTTTTGATTTTTCAAGCTAGTAACACACCTTTTGCTAGCTTGCCTTCCCTCACTACCGACACCACGATAGCGAGGACGTTTTTTCTTTCTCTCTCTCACACCAGAGGAGAAGAAGATAAAAAGGTATTAACACACCAGATAATATTCTTTGAGAATAAAATCTACACCGTCGCTTTTTCTCCGGATTAACGACAGGTTGGAAAAGATTTTTTCTCAGCAACGTACCTGTTACGAGCGGGTCCTCTCCACGCCGTCACCACGGCGAACAAGATGGATGCTTCTCTCCCTCACACCAGAGGAGTCAGGGACTCGGAGGCTCGGCTCTGCGGCTGCGGGTTGAAGATATCAGGCACAGACTCACACCAGGTCTGCTCGTCCTGCCTCGGGCTGGAACACGCCCAGGAGGCTATCGACAACCCCGGCTCGTGCGGGCATTGTGCCCGCTTCACCATCAAGAGCCTCCACCGACGGCTAGCACGCCAAGCTAGCTTGTCGGGACAGGACCCCCTCATGTCCGCAGATTCGCCGGATGGCAATCAAGACACGGGGGCGTCCGCCGCAGAGATTGAGCACCGCACTGTGTCTGTCTGGGGCTCAACAACAGCGGCAGCTGCAGAACCAGAGTCCCGCGCCACGTCAGGCTGGGACACGGTGGTGGCAAGAGACGCGAGAGCGGAGCCCCGCGCTATACCAAGCTGGGGCTCCCGGCTGGACCTCACCATGGTCTCGCCCGCGGAGGATGTCCTGGAGTTGGACTATATGGAGGACGAAGAGGATGCCTCTGAGTTCCTCCTGTCTGACTCGGATGAGCAAGAAGATGATATCTTCGTGTCGTCAGCTCAAGCTGCAAAGCCGGGAGCGATGGCTGCTCTCCCGGGCGATAGCACACCAGCTTCGCCCTGTCTGAGCATGGACCTGCAGGCCGCGTGTCAACGCGCCGCGTCCAGGCTGGACATCCCATGGCCTGAAATGGCCAAGGAGACCTCCAGGTCTCGCTACGAGGGGAATAATTTGCCCCAAGCAGTGAGGACAAAGAGGCAGCTCCTTCCAGTCTTCCCGGAGATGCTGGACGAGGTGTCGGTCTCGTGGAGAGACCGCCCCTTCAGTAATAAGCCACCAATCCAGGGTGCCTCCTCCCTGGACTGTGACGGTATGGAGAGGCTCGGCCTGCTCCGCATACCGCCCATGGAACCGCTGGTGGCAGCCCACCTCCAACCGAGGCTGGCTCAGACACCGAGCAGGAACCCCACGCTACCGGTGAAGGTGGACCGATTTCAGTCAACGATGACTGAACTGGCCTATAAAGCCGCAGCGTTGTCCGCCAGGGCACTCAACGTATCCTCACTGCTGACCGCCTACCAGGCGGAGCTCTGCGAGGATCTGTCGAGCAAACCTGGGCCGGCCGTGTGGGACGAGATCGCAGCGATCACGGACATTTGCCTCCGTGTGCAGCGCTGTGCAGTCCAGGCCACGGGCAAAGCAATGGGCATAATGGTGGTACAGGAGAGAGCCAGGTGGCTCAACCTGACCAACCTCCCAGACCGGGAAAAGGAGGATGTTCTCGACATGCCTATCGTTCCCGAGGGTATTTTCGTCTCCGCTCTAGTCTCGATGCAGCGGAGATGTGAGTCGAAAAAGAAGGAAGACGAGGCCCTCCACCTCTGTCTCCCCCGAAGGGTCCAGCCGCTACCTGCAACGGTCTCGCGGCAGTCCTTCGCCCAAGTTGCCTCACGTCCTGCCCGGTTCAAATTACCGAGACAGCAGAGGCCACAGCCCGCCCCGAGTCCCCAGCCCAGGCAGGAGACGAGGACGAGCTGGCCGAGAAAATCTCCGGTTCCGGCAGCAGCCGCTCAGGCACAGCCGACCCAGGTTTTCAGCCACCAGACGAGGAAGAAGAAGCGGGCGGCCTGACAGCCTCCTCTCCTCGGTGACAGAGCTGGAAGTTCCCTGTTCCCCAGCTCCAGATGTGTTTTCGGGGTGCCACCATGTTGTCAACCTGGGGTACCACCATGTTCAGACACTAGAGGGCCCCATAACAAAACAAATAGAGACTCAGAGGGAAAGAGACGTGACATCTCCTCTTACTTTAAAGAGCGAAAAGTGGAAGATGCTCACAGCTTCTGCTTGGGTTTTCAAGACAGTAACACGGGGCTACAGGCTCCAATTCGCTGTCACCCCCCCTCGCTTCTCGGGCATTCTGTATTCACAAGCCCGAGGAGAGTCAGCCCATATTCTAGAGCGAGAGATTCTCTCGCTACTAGAAAAGAAGGCTATATCTATAATACCCGCCGAACAGAGTCAGAGCGGCTTTTATTCCAAGTATTTCCTCGTTCCCAAACGGGGAGGGAACAGAATTCGGCCAATACTAGATTTGAGAGCTCTGAACAAATTCAGAATGCTCACTCACACATCTCTGCTACGTCTCGTGCGACAAAACGACTGGTTCACATCAGTCGACCTGAAAGATGCGTATTTCCACATCCCAGTATATTACCCACACAGGAAATATCTGAGGTTCGCATTTCAGGGTGTCTGTTACGAGTACAGAGTACTTCCCTTCGGTCTGTCTCTCAGTCCAAGAGTGTTTGTACGATGTACGGAAGCCGCGATAGCCCCGTTAAGACAACAGGGTATTCGCCTGGCAACCTACCTGGACGACTGGCTGCTTCTCGCACAGTCGGAACAGGAGGCTATTACGCAGACAAATGTCCTTGTGAAACACCTGCTCGACCTGGGTTTCATAATAAACACAGAAAAGAGCATGTTGTCCCCAGCCCAGACTGTACTCTTCCTGGGTCTACACCTGAACTCGGTGCCCTTTACAGCCCGCCTGTCAGCAGAAAGAGTGAAAGCTTTCAGAACTTGTCTCGCTCATTTCCGGCTACGCAAATATGTTCTCTTCAGATCATGTTCTGCCTTTTCTCAGAGGACACCATGTCCTCGTGAGGACAGACAATACGACCACAATATCGTATATTAACCGTCAAGGGGGTTTGCGTTCTCTCCAGTTACACATGCTGGCACGCAAACTGATCTGGTGGAGCTGCGGTCGCCTCCTCTCTCTGAGAGCGACGCACGTACCAGGAGTGATGAACCTCGGGGCAGACCTGCTGTCCAGAGGTGTACCACTATATGCAGACTGGACTCTACATCCAATGGTTGTGAGTCAGCTGTGGGTGCGTTACGGCTGAGCCGCGGTAGATCTGTTCGCATCAAAAGAAAATGCTCATTGTCAGCTGTTCTTTTCAATGCGCGATCTAAACGCACCGTTAGGCGTGGACGCGCTCGCGCACGTTTGGCCTCCGGTCCTCCTGTACGCGTTCCCACCCCTGGCTCTGATACCCCCAACTCTGGCCAGAGTGAGAGAACAGCGCCACACACTGATCCTGATAGCTCCGCACTGGCCTGCAATGTACTGGCTGGCGGAGATTTATCAGCTGCTGTGCGGACAGCCGTGGCAGCTCCCCCTACGCAGGGACATACTGTCTCAGGCGGGGGGGACGATCTTTCACCCACACCCGGAGCGCCTGGCCCTATGGGCCTGGCCCGTGAGTGGTACAATCTGAATACAGTGGGTCTCCCGCAGAAGGTGATAAACACTATTCAGAGTGCAAGAGCTTCCTCCACCAGGTCTCTCTATGACTGTAAGTGGAGGGTGTTTGAGGAATGGTGCCTTCAAAAAGGGCACACCTCTTTTCAATGTCCTGTTGGGGTGATTTTATCATTTCTACAGGACCTAATTGATAAACACAGAGCTTTTTCTACGATCAAAGTATACCTGGCTGCTATTGCTGCATGCCATGTGGGCTTTGAGGGTAGGATGGCCAGCCAACATCCTTTGGTCTGTCGTTTTATGAAGGGAGCTTGCAGGCTCCTCCCTGTTTCCAGGTCACTGGTGCCCTTATGGGACTTGACAGTGGTTTTAGATGGGCTCACTCGAACCCCATTTGAACCCCTGGAAGAAGCTGCCATGAAGCACCTGTCACTGAAGACAGTGCTGTTACTGGCCCTGGCATCCGCCAAGTGAGTCAGTGACATTCATGCTTGTCTGGCAATACGGGAGCTTCAATATCCCATAGTGAGACATCGAACGGAGTGTTATGAATGAGAACTATAGGTTACTTACGTAACCCCAGTTCTCAGAGTAACATGTAGTGAGATGTCTCACCAGACGGACCTCCTTGCTAAGGTGAAGCGAGAAGAGGTGCTTATTTTGAATGACGCTGCGACGTGGCGCAAGCTACTTAAAGGATGGGTGGATTCCCTGACGCTGACGTCAAGATCACCAGCCAATCAGGATTGGCGTAATGAGATTGATGCTTCTGTTTGCTACGCGATGAGGCGCATCCCATAGTGAGACATCTCACTACATGTTACTCTGAGAACTGGGGTTACGTAAGTAACCTATAGTTTTAAAATGCTTTTTATGATGGTTGCCTTATACATAAATATATTTTGATGTGGATATTTATCCACTTTTTGTTTTGTTTAATCGCTGCAGCTCTCCCCCCCCTCCCTGTGAGCCCAGTGTGCTCCGATTGGTCAGCTTGGCCCCTCTGTTCTGATTAGTCAACCACCAGAGAGGCTCCGCTCCGAAAGGTGGCTTCAGTTAGCTGCTAGCTAGCTGAAAACACCAACGGTAGCACACACCATCATATGCCAATATATACACCTTACACACCCTATAACATGTACAGATTCGAGTATAGACATTTGAGGCGTAGAACGGAAGAAGAGTACGTTATTTTTACCTGTAATAAACTACTTTGTTTGATGAAAAATCAAATCATGGTTTGCTATATATGAATGATATGTTATAGGAGCAAATACTTCAGGGAAGAAAGGCTACTAAGTATTTTCTATCAAACTTTATTTTAGAAATGTACAAAATGAACGTAAATATACATATATACACGGTATATCATCCATTCCTCCCCGCCGTCTTGCATGCTACACCCGGGGCTGAGGCATCAGAGTGGTCATCCCGGCTGGATCATGTATTGTCCGCCAGATACGGCAGGACTTTCCTGATCTGGCAGGATGAAATCAAATGCAAATCAGAAAATATTATATAATAGAAACGTAGTTGTTTTAGATTCGTTAGTAGTAGTTGTGGTAGGAGTGTGTATCTCAACACCGTTAGATATTGCCAGCTAATATGCTAACCTAGCTTCCTTGTTTACCTTGGTAGAATATGAACGTTAGCTCGGAGAAAAGGCAACTAATGTAGTGTAATAAAACCACTATGAACAAAAGCTAGTGGTTCATATTAGGCTAGCAATAACGTGTTTACAATTGCAATCTTATACAGCGGACTACGTTCGGTCATTCCTTGTAGCTGGCATGAAAACAATGTGTTTGCCTAGCATGTATAGCTAGCCTCGTTAGCACACACAGTATACTCCGGGTAATTTCCATCTCGGAGGGAAATCACCAGGAGTATGATGTAGTGTAATAAAACCACTATGAACAAAAGCTAGTGGTTCATATTAGGCTAGCAATAACGTGTTTACAATTGCAATCTTATACAGTAGTCTACTACGTTCGGTCATTCGTTGTAGCTGCCTCGTTAGCATGCACAGAGCTCCGTCGCAGCTTGGAGGAAAACCACATATAATGTACTGGCCGTAAGGGAAATCACCCGGAGTATACTGTATGAGTATTCCGTGTGTGAATGCAGACATTATCCTGCCATGACAAACATGTAAAGCCATCTGCTGACATTGTAGTTTATATGTGTAAACGTTAGCAACTGAGTTAGCTCAGTTAGCACCGTGTCAATGGCTCAGCACCCCAAAAAACGTTTACCCATTTTCACAGTTGTGGTAGATATAGCTTGCTTGTTTTAAACATCATAAATACACAAACAACAATGAATACTTACAGATTGGGTACCCGAATCTCCCGCTGGTCCAAACAAAGTAGGAACAGCATCGTCCTTCAGTGTCCTACGCTGTATATATCCGGTATGAATCGCTTCATGTTTTGTGAAGCTATTCTCCGTGAAATGCCGCAGACACAGTAAAATACCGGCTCCAACATCTGAAGGAACAGTGTTAAAAAGGAATGTCAACCACTGACTTCGTCGTGGTTCTGTCCTCGGTAAGGCATGTGTTGAACATTTCCCCTCACAGGACAGGAAGCAGACCCTCGTTGGCATGACTGGATACAGTTTTGAACTGAACCTGAGATTCCAACAGTATATAGGCTGGCAGAGGGTGCGGCCATAGCTCTGGGCGTAGCTTTGGGCGTAGCTCTGGGCGTAGCTCTGGGTGTAGCTTTGGGCGTAGCTCTGGGCGTGGCTACTGGGTGCTGTGTCGTAGGAGCACCCAGGAAGTAAAAAATGGACAATGACGTATCTCCAACAAGCCGTTTAGGGGAGGGATTTGCTGTTTTAGAGTTGTACTCACTACAGGGTGTACTTTGAGGGTTTTGACTCTGCACACCGTTTACATGCAGACAAACCTTCATAACACACAAGGGGACGGGTAATAACCGGAATAGCATGACACCTCACTTTTAAGCTTATGCATACAAATGAAGAAAGGGAATATATCAAAATGCATATATTGTGTTTGATCAAAAAAAGTAGATACACCTATATAGAAAATAAAATAAAATATTTATATATTATTAATAAATAAATATAATAGGGCCTTGGGTTCATGCATTTCAGGCATGCACAATACCATTTTTTATTTAGTTTCATAACCTGCAATCGCTGGGTTACAATTAAAAAAGCAAGATTAAAAATGTGGTGTTTTAAAAACAAAAAATATATTTGATTACAGACAGCATTTTGTTGCCAGTTGATCACGATGATATCTTCACATTGGCCTCACCCATCAATCATGGACCATTCAACTTGTCAGGAAACATCCCTTAGACCCTGTATAAATAAAGGCCAAATAATAAATCATTATTCTGAAATCCCATGGCTCATTTCTCACCTCAAATGTCCTGTTCTACTTCCAGATATTAACAGTTCAACATTATGCTTCCTTTAGCCACAACTACTGGCAACAGTTCCACCGAAGCTCAGCCGACGTCTTGTTACATTGTTACACGTCTGTTTTGTCACATTAGAAAAACATTGGCAGGCATTTTCTATCAACCTTATAAATACCCTTGTTGGGCCATTATCTGCAGTACTCCAGTTGTTACTCCAATATTTCTTTTTTTTCTGCAGGGGAAGGTCAGGGGATGGAAATAGCTGGAAAGGGTTACTGCAGAGAGAGCTGCAGCAACATAATGAATGAATGGATCTGGCTGCAGTCATGACATATATGGATATAATGTGTTCACTGGGGTTACATTTTCCTGACATGAGGGACAATGTGACTCATTTTGGTTTAATCGCATCAACTGCACCGTGTTGTTTACACTTTGATTTAGTCATGTCATTTCTGTTTTGTTTTTTTAACCCTGGCCTGAGTAGATATGTAGTGTTGAGAAATGTGTAAGGGAAACTTCTGCAGCAATGGAGAGTCAGGACTCAGAGAGACACGAGGAGAGTTGGAGCTTTGATGTCAAACAATGATGTTTATTCACAAGTATAACGGCCGGAGAATTCATATCACAAGTCACAGCAGCAAAAGGTTCTGACTGCACGGGTGGGTTGCCATGTCAATTATGCCCAGCCTATCTCTGGATAGACCTTTTAACTAGTTCAGCGAGAGTAAACAACATATTTGGGGAGATAGACTAAACAGCTGGGCACCCTGAATCATTTGCGTCTGACCCTTAATGGCCTCGAAGCCAGTGTTCCCACAGCCGTAAACCATTTCGTGACCGAGAGTTGAACTGGTTTATCAAGATAGCTGGAGCCTCCCATTCCTTAAGAGAGATAACAGGCTCAGGGTTGATCGTTAATGTCAACACACAGAAAAGGTTAAATATCTAGGAGTAAAGACAGAAATATTCTTTGACAAAATGGGTAGTGAGAATCTCCCCCTGACACCAAGCAACCCAACATTACATGAGACCCTCTTTTTGTTGGGCAAACTGTACGAACCAATGTCACAATTTAGCAAAAACCCAAGGGTGCAGGTATAAACCTTAAAATCCTCACCATTGCTCTTCGTATGATTTCCATTCGAAAAAGTACGAGGACTTGTTTTTACTAACTGTCCCAAAGCTCCACACTGAGCTGGGGGAAAGGGCATTCAGCCATGCTGCTCCATTTGCTTGAAACCTTCTGCAATATTAACTGAAACTCATTTGATCTGATCTCCCTTCACGGTTTTAAAGTGCTTCTTAATGACCGAGAAGCAGACAACTCTGTTTGTTGATGCATTGTATGATGATGTTGTTGATTGTGATATGTTCTCTGTTTTTTTTTTCTTCTGTTCTGCAACTGTGCTGCTGCTTATCTTTGCCAGGACTTCCTTTCAATCTCAATGAGACTGAAATAAAAGAAAAAAAACAAGAAGCAAGCTTTAATAAAATAAAGCTAATAACAAAACAACATGTCAACCACAACTCAGAGTCAAAACAAGACAAAGAAAAATATAAACTGAATGAGTAACACACCGAAGGCACAAGAAACAAGGACAGCAACACAAGGCAATACCATTGACGAATAAACATGCATCAGACACATTTTGTAACGTGTCCATATTAAACACAAGTGTTAACGTGTTGACTTTGAAGGCACTAGTAAAGACACAAGGGCAGCCGATTGATTACATACAGATGGAAATAATCAGGGTGGGGCAAACGATAACAACAAGCGGGAAACATCAACCTCCATCTCAACGACAGCAACACCAAGGAGCTGATTGTGGATTACAGGAAGCAGCAGAGAGAGGGACACGCCCCCATCGCCATCAATGGGACTACGGTGGAGAGAGTCAGCAGCTTCAGGTTCCTCGGGGTCCACATCACTGAGGACCTGACATGGACTCTTCACACCACCACCATCACCAAGAAAGCTCGACAGCGGCTCTTCTTCCTCCGCAGGCTGAGGAGCTTCAACATGGACTCCAGGATACTCTGCAACTTCTACAGGTGCACCATAGAGAGCATCCTGACTGGCTGCATCACGGCCTGGTACGGCAGCTGCACCGCCCTCAACCGTAAGGCTTTACAGAGGGTGGTGTAAACTGCACAGAACATCACCAGGATGGAGCTGCCATCCATGGAGGACCCTTCCTTTCTCCCAGAGGCCCAGGAAGAAAGCCCTCAGGATTATAAAAGACCCCCATCACCCCAGCCACAAACTGTTCAGTCTGCTGCCGTCTGGCAGGCGTTACCGCAGCATCCGGACTAAAGCCACCAGACTCAGGGACAGTTTCATCCCACATGTAATGCAGGGACGTGCACAGGTACGGGCTAATGTTGCCCGGGCAACGGCCCGTTTGCCATTTTTGTCTGACCTGCCCCTCTTGGAGAGAGCGAGAGTTTTTTTTCTTTTCTATTGTGGCGTCTCACTGCGATAAAAACACAACTTGTCAGCACTGTCATCTGCCCCCAGTCACGTGACTTTGTTTACAATCTGACAGCTGGAAGCAAAGGAAAGCCCTCAGAGTCCGGCCTCATATGGCTATGGTGATCACACCAAATGCCTGCCTGGCTTTAGTTTAGAGGGACAAACCAGGGGACTTTACTTCCTCTTGACACCGTCGGTTATTTACAAAAAAACACCTAAATATACTTGTTATTGTGCTTCTGTCTTTCTGTGTCTTTTCATCTGCTCCGTGAACTCCCTCGACAGGGCCGCTCACTCTCTTTTCTTGATTGCCCTCTCACGGGTGAACAGTTCAATGTCCCGCTTTATTGTAGGATTTCTGCCATGTCTCCACTTTAGTTTGACCATCTCTGTTATTAAGTTATGGAATTCTAAATAAATAAGTAATTAAATACCTTACCGGTCAAACTACATTAAAACAAATTGTCCCCATTTTTTTTTACTAGTTACTAACATTAGATATTTTAATGAGATATGGACCGCAAAACATTTGTCTGAATAACGAATTTAGCAGTTGGTCATGAAAGTCAATGAGTGTCACTTGCAATGACAGTGTTGTGTTTTTATTACATTGCATTACATGTGTCATTTGTTAGTCGCTTTTATCCAAAGCAACTTACATACTCAATACTGTGGACAATCCCCACAGGCGCAGTTTGGGGTGAAGTGTCTCAGGGACACAACGACATGCTGACTGCAGTGGGACTCGAATTTGCTACCCCTTGTTCGAAGTCCAGCACACTGCCCACTCAGCCACAGCCACCCCATTTTATTGTATGAACCTTTTACATTAAAAACAAGGGGGGAGGCCCTTTTTCCAGTTTAGAGCAATAGCCCCTCCAAATGTCTGTGCACGTCCCTGATGTAATGAGACTGTTAAACACCTGAACTTCTGAAACAACATCCACAATATTCATCTGGCTGCTACTTTAAACATATTTATCTATTTACCTAATATATCATATTTCAATGACTTGCATATAGACTCTTATTGCACTATTTCACTATTTAACCTCTTAAGCACTGAGCCTGTTTTTCAGGTTTCAGGCTCGAAAATGCCACTAACACAACAAATCATATATCCTCACTTCTAAAAGGGGTAAATTAATAATTATTTTTCTCAAAGCAAGGTTACATCTGTGAGTTGGATGTAGAAGTGTCTGAATCAATATAGATGTTTTTATTTTAAAGTAAATTCAGATGGAACATAGTAAAAACATGTAAATTCTAATGTCCGCCTAAAAAAAAACCGTTACTTATAGTGAAAACCACCCTTGCATGATGGGTTAGTAGACTAAAAGCTTTAGGAATCCAAACTATAACATATAATAAGTACCCTGTACAACAAGTACAATTTGATATTTTTAGAGAGATTTTGAAAAATAAAGTCCAGGCGGACTCACCTCTGGGTAATTTGGGAACCGTCAGTTCCATTTGACCTTTTTCACTGTAAAAATCATTGTATTACTTTGAATGTTCACTATAGGTATTCATTCCATCCAAATACAACTGTTGTTAAAAAAACATACAAAATGAAGTTTGACTCCAACTGGAGTGGTGGGGGAGGTGGGGGAGGGTGCAACGAGGATCGTCGGTAACATATCTGCATCGCTGTCAACATTAGTCACAATTTCCATTGCCTGTAAAGTACTAAGCATCTCTTTCCTGTGAGCCATTGTTTGACAAAAGTCAAAGTACAGAAAAAGTCCTAAACGCAAATATTGTAATCTGCTCTGGTATCTGCTGCCTGCTCTGTGCTCCGTGCGCTCTGGGTGCTGCTGTAATTCCTGTTTCCTTTCACGTAGTAAACAATAAGTGAAGTCAGCTGCGTAATGTTGTTACGCTGGCTGGCATTCTTTATACTTTTCGCAGGACCATATCTCTGGAACCCATTGGTCGATTCGTGTGATTTACACCTTTTTCTTAACCATCAGATGCAATAGAATCGAGGGGCAGTTCCCAAATCCACGTAAACATTACCATAGCGGACATAATAGAGACGCAAACGAAGCATATCTGAAAGTGCAAGCCTGGACTGCAAAACTTTATACCCAGTATATTGCCATAAATATAATGATGGATTATCAGTAAAAAAATCTACGTGACACAAAGACATTGGATTAACCTTGAGTGGCGTTTTTATTCCGGTGAACACAACTTTTGATCACAAATCAAAAAAGGTAAGACGTAATTATTGTAATATTTTTGAAACCGGATGTTGTTTACTTTCTCTTTTCTGGCTGATAGCTCCGCAATTCGGGGTCGTACAGTGATGACATTACATGTCTGGAATCTGTGGAGTCTCAGCTTTAAATCGTATATCTTATTTGTGCAGTTAAGATAGTAATAAGGGCGTTTCTACCGTGAGTTCTGTGTAAAAGTCTGTTAGCATTAGTTAGCATTTTGTTAGCTCAATGCTAATTCAAAGGCTTGGTATTACTCTTGTGGTTTTTTTAGCAAAAAAATGTTCATATTGTCAGTTAGCGGAGTTTATTACCTTTAAAAGGATATGGAACATTAATAGTTTCATTAATGTTAAGAAGCCCTGAGACATAGTCTCGAAAAAGAACTGTGGGAGGGGTCCACTGGGGGGACCTTCGGGCTTAAGAGGTTAAACCATTTTTATTCTTGTATTTACTCCATTTACTATTTACTTGCACTATATTTTTCTGTTTATCTGTGTTTTGTGTTGCACTGTTGGAGAAGCCTGTGACACAATATTTTCATCGACATAACTACACTGTAGACGTACACGTTCCTTTGACAAATAAAGAACCTTGAACCTTGAACCTTGAACCTTGACTGGAAGTAAAAATGGATGGGAAAAACTGTTTAAAAATCAAACGCAGACAGATCATGACAACCAAGAAGGCTTAAATACATTCAAACATCTTTGAGATTTGCATTTGTTTTCACTTAACTTGATGAATACTTTTAGAAAGTCAGGAGCCGAATGAACAGACATTGTGATAGGCAGCGTCTTCTCTTTCTGCAATGCAACATGATTCCTATAAAAACCCTTCACAGTGAAGTCTAAGGATTACCTGGAGTTAGAAGGCCATTGTGACTTCAAAGACTAGTTGCTGTCAGCTGCTGTCAAGTTTTACAAATGTCATTCTCCTTGAGATGCACAAACAAATTCCCTTACACCTGCTCCGTAATAGGATGGCAGCAGAAAATTCAGACACAAAACACCAACAACCTCAGCGGATAAAACCTTCTGCACGGTTATATACGACTTGACAGAAGTGAGGAACATGTTGTTTGTGATGTGAGTTAAGTAGCCTCTTCATAGGCAAGGGGAGCAGGGGACCAAACAGCTGCAGCACGCAGATTAATATACATACAGTACATGACTCTTCCCTACTAAATTGGATTAGTAATTGCAACTTTCACTCTGACTTGAAAAGTACATGACAGCACTGAGCTCCTAATAGCTGCTCAAAGTGGCCTCAGTGGATTAAGTGGTAAATATGGCAGATGAAAGGGAACTGACTGAGTCCTTTCTTTTGTTGGTCAATGAGAAATCATCATTATTTTGCCACACGGAACTCCCTTAGCATGGGCTAATTTTGTATGTTGCAATATATATTTTGTATTAGTTATGCTGGGAAAATATGTTTCTTCTGTGCCATGATTTGCCCGTGCGGTACAGACTCAAGTTTTAACCTCATTAAGCACAAACCTACAGACACCACTGGAGCTGTGTGAGATTTTAAACAAATTAAAAAGAAATGGTGCATCTGTGAGTAGGTGTATCTAAAACAGAGTTGCTGGTCTTGCTGTCATCCAATAGACATACCCACAAACAATAATTACTCCCGTGTTGTGTTCCTTTCAATTTCATATTATTTTTGTAAATCTTGCTCAGACGGTTAAACAAGTTGGAAGTGTTTTGTCACATACAGGAACACGGTAGACATTTTATTTATGTTGTGGTTCAATGGTGCCTTTTACAGTCTATATTTATACGTACACAATAGTTTTAAACATTCCCTACCTTTCTTAGGTGGAGCTTTGTGTCCTTGTACTTAACTGTCTTCTTCTGTGTAAGTACATTGAAAGCAGGGGGGAAAAACTGCGTGAAAGTATTTGCACACATACCGATTCTATATCAGAAATCTATATGCAGTATTTATTAATAATAATAATAATGATACTACATTTACAATACCCTCTTCATCTTCTTCTTATAAACACATTCTATTTTCTAGCTATTGGACTGTCTGACTGTATTATCTTCTTCATTAAGATGGCGTTTTATAGGGTTTCTTGTGTTTTTTTCCTATTTACTGTGGGCTTTCTTGGGGAACACCCTTTTCACCCCGGTTTCATTTGCCCTGTACGATGGGCGCTGTAAGTGATGAAAGTGGGGGATGTTGGCTTCAGGCGCCTGCTTCTCACAGCCAAAGTGCGCGAGAGAGAGAGAGAGAGAGAGAGAGAGAGAGAGAGAGAGA
>CALSBZ010000088.1:174422-219468 GCA_943591055.1 Gobionotothen gibberifrons
AGAAGAAGAAGAAGAAGAAGAAGAAGAAGAAGAAGAAGAAGAAGAAGAAGAAGAGGGTAGGAAAGTCACTTTAATCACTGTCAGGTGTCTCTTTTTCTAACTTTCATTAACTTCAACAGCTTTACAGGATGAACATCCATACAAAAAACACTTGAAATTCGGCATATGAGCAATTAAAATAGAAATTCAAAGATCTATAAATATCCGGTTATTTTTAACTTTGCTTTGCGATTCAATGCCTGCATTAAACACTAACGCTCTCTGCAGCATTCTCTCTAGTGTACCAGCTGCCAAATATAGTCTGAGTACTGCAGCTCTATCAATAACAGTCCTATCATGTTGGAATAGATGTATACATATGATGCAAAAGTATAAAAACGTATTTACTTTGACACACAGATGAAGCTTAATCATGCCACCTTTATCGCACTGATGATCACCATGCAACAGCACTTCTAAAACAGGTGGCTCCACCTGTGATGATTTAGCTGTGTCATAGTAAAGAGGGTAAGTACTTTAATTTACATACAATCATTAATTTGTTTTTGTACCTCTCCCAGGGTAGGTAAGTGATATCACAAAAACAACAGCGATGTTAGTGAACATTTGGTGGAAAATGCAGCCATATGGAGGGGAAGAATTGATTAGTTTGGGATGCTAAAAGCTCCGTCCTGAGTCCACCCACAAAGCACTTTCCATCTCAGCAACCTGGCTACTCTGAGGTTTGAAAACAACAATATTCTTCAAATTAAAGAGAGGGCTATTTTTGCTTTTCTGGGTTTTCTTTTCCTGTAGTGTTTTGTGCAGGTAAATGGTCTTCAGAGGCTAAAAGCCCACGGTTTCTTTCACACACTCCCCCCCCTGCCTGAAACGCCTCCATTGGACTCCTTTGTTTACTTCCAGAACATACTGTAGTGACATCACATTGTAACACTCACACTTCTATTGGCTTCCAACACATTGTACGTGATAGGCTAAGGGGTGGGACATCTCTAAGTGGTTGATCAATCACAACAGAGCCAGCCAGTTAACCAATCAGAGCAGACTGGGCTCTGGTTTCAGACAGAGGGTGAAAAGAGGTGCTGCAGCACAGACAGTATGAGAACAAATAACCTATAATACCTTTTTGAACCATGGAGACTATCACAGTAAAACTAACATATATAAATATATACATGAACATTAGCATAATACGACCACTTTAATACATTACAATTGTGTATATATAATATGTAAAAAGAATACCTTCGAGATTAGTCAAACCGCAATTTACTGGAATTAGTATATAACAAGTTTATTCATGACAGTAATGGATTACTCTCCACAAGCCCTTGGGGGAACTGGACATGAACACAAGTTAAAACGAGAACAAGAAACAAAGCTGTCAAGTCAAGATTTATTTATATCGAAGAGAATTTTTTCAAAAGGCACATCTCAAAGGACTGCAGAGAGAACAAGTTCACCTAGATCTGAAACGTTGAACGAGCAATGAAGTTAAAAAGGAAATCACAAATATTCCTTTCAAAGGACCCACTGTAATGTCTAACATTAAATAAGTGCATTTTTAGACCTTTGGCTTTGTTCAAATTCAGGGATTACTTTGATTCAATTGTTGCATTTTCCCCTTGCTTCATTTCGGCTCAAAATACTTTATATTTTTCTCTTAATTATAGAGAACCCCAGTTTGTATTGCTTATTGTTTTCATTGTATACACGTTTTATATAACAGCGTTTATTAAATGGACAAAATATCCAGCTCCAGCGAGCATAAACTGCGACTACAAAACATGTCCTGATGCATGTTATTAAAAAGCTGTGCCGCCTCAAGAGTTTAACGTCGGAGACACGCTCTGATGGGTGCACATACCGCCACACACTTGCATGTCAATGGTTCAAAGACAAAAACTAGAGTTAAGTCGAGCAAAGACCATCTTCTAGGCGATCTCAGCCCACTTGTTTTGCCCCTAATATCTGTGCAATTGCTGTGTTCACATAACCAAAAAATAAAAAGCCAAAACAAACAAAACCCTGTGCTGAAACAATCTATGTGCAAAAATGCAATTGACACTCACTGCATGTTAAATATACACATTGATTTATAACAATTTAATTTGTAACTGGCTCCTTCCATAATATCCGTTGTTAATTTCTTTCTTTCAAAATACTGATAATTGTGTTTTGCCACTTATTTGCTTTATTTGTACTAATATGTGCTTGTTTCTTTTACACAATAGGTAAGCCTTCTTGTTTTTCTTTAACCCTTGTCTGCTCTGTAATGCTGTAAATGTCCCCGCTGCAGAAATAAGGCTGTGCAAAGGATTTTTGATTCAGAATACACCCTAAATAGATCAGAAATGTTGAGGTTTATATATATACAATAAACAGAAGAAGCGGAGGCGTTTTCTAGCTGTTGGGTTTGTCAGGATAAAGAACCAGATTGCTGCCATATTATGCTTCAACACCTATGAACGGTGATCATTGCTCCTCCACCAGCACAGATGGTGCTTTGCACAGCCCACCTCACATTCCCTCGGGTACGTGCTGGCAGCAGTCACTGCGACCATTTCCAATACATCCCTTTTCATACCTGTTTTGACATCCTGTAGGTCTTTGTAACCTTTATGTCATTTCAAAGGTATGATTAATGCCATGTGGGGCAATTAAAGCCCATATCTTCCTTCAATTAATGACATGTGAAATAATAAACAACAGACCCAATTAGTTGTCAATCTCTCTTAGCTGTAATTCATTTCATTAAGCCATATTCATGTTCCCTACAGTATGTCTGGCATATGCCATAGTAAAGCAAAGCAAGTCAAGTTTATTTAGCACCTGACAACACAAAGTGATTTAAAGTGCTTTCGAAAAACACATATTGTCGAATTAACTGAATAACAAACATTCACTTTCACCTTAAAAAACGACTTTTAACATCTGCACAATTGTATGAGACTGTTTAAAGAAGCCCTATTATACTTTGTTCTCCCTCCCCTGTAGTGTGTTATATAGGTTTTTGTGCATGTAAAAGCATCCCTGTGTTCCCTCCAGAGGGAGTTTCTCTCTCACACACTCCCCCACTGCCTGTAACACCTCCATTGGACTCCTTTGTTTACTTCTGCACCATAATGACATCACAAGTAGCAGTCGCGCTTCTATTGGCTAGCGCTACAACACATTGTATGTGATAGGCAGAGGCGGGACATCTCCAAGTGGTTGACCAATCACAACAGAGCCGGCCAGCTAACCAATCAGAGCAGACTGGGCTCTGGTTTCAGACAGAGGGTGAAAAGAGGTGCTGCAGCACAGCAGGCAGTATGAGAAGAATAAAGAGCTTTTTGAACATTAAAGCATGGAGACATGTCCCAGTAGAGACACTACATACAGATATGAACCTGAATGTGAACATAATAAGGGCCCTTTAAATAAAGAAAAATAGATAACAAAATCCGGGTCTTCTCTTGAACCTGCTCTTTCCATTTATCCAAAAGATAAACTCTTGTGTGGTGCAGTGCTACTCCCCCGGCACTGACAGTGACACACAGAATATTTGACAGCAGAAGAACCATGTCCTCACCTTGATAAGAAAAGCACAACCTGAATATTACCTATCCGCCTTCTCAAAATGCAACAGTCTGAAGTATACTGAAATATAAAAACACTTAAAGTCCTCCACACTGCTCCCACTAAAAACAAACACTTGAAACTGGTCTGTTGTTAATGATGGTGATATGCTTGAAGCTTGCATTATAATAAGTTATTTTTTACACAGCGTTGAAGGTAACACTCCAGTCCTTCTTGTCCTCCCTTTAAACCTAATGGTACACTTTCACAGAGGCCTGTCACAGAGGTGTATAATGCACTGATAAACAAGACACCCAGCGAGGACCATTTTCACCTGTGGTCCTCCTCTCCTCAGTGCTGCTGTTATTATATCACTTTTACACATTGCTGATTCAACTTTTATCTCTGGCAGAATTGCCTCCATATGAAAAAGAAACCACTCAGGTAGTCACACTTTAACACAAAGGCATAGGTTTTTTATTTACTTGAATAAAAAAGTTTGAAAAAGAGCATATGTGTATTTATTGTGCAGACAACAAAAGAACAGAAGTTTTCCAACAATACAAAAACAATGAATGTGAGCCTCTGGATTGTTGCCTTACTTAAAGTATTGTTTTATATTAGTTCATAGACACCTAAAGATTCTGTCTAAAAATACAGTTTGAATAAAAAAGGCCAAATAATCCAATTACCTGAGTATCCTCTGCTGTTATTCTATCACATTTGGACATTGTTGATTCAACTTGTATCACTGGTCAAATTATCTTTATATACAAACTACACTCAGGTCACACTTTAAGACAACGGTTTGATTTCTAACTAATTTAATTGGGAATAAATAGAAATTGTGTATGTGTTGTTCAGTGAAAAATATACAAACAATGGTACAATGTTGGGTTCTCAACATAACAAAAAGTAGGAATGTTATTTTGACCTCTGTGTTGTTACCTTGTTTGTTTTAGTCCTTTAGATACCTCAAATGTTCTGACAAAGGATTACAAAATATCTTAAATTGAATTAGGGAAAAAAAAGATAGAGAAATATTTTCAACCAGAAATCCCTTTTTTGTGCGACCCGAGTTTCCTCAGCTGGTATATAGTTCAGCTTGTTTATTACCCCAACAACCTTCACCAAAAAGGTACGGCAGCCTATAGAGTCCAGAAATGTCCCCAAAGCACTCGCCGCACATCTTGCTGCTGCTCATTAAAAGCTTCTGGAGTTTTCTCGTAAACAAACAAAAGTAATGTTTACATTCAGGGGTTCTCACCTAAGTGCACTCTGTTTATCCCCGAGCTCTCACAAATGTGTTGAACTTGGCTCTTTGCTCATAAAACATTTACACAGCTGATTTATAATAGACGTTTTTTTAATCTGACATTGTTTCTGGAGTCTAATAATGTCCGTTAGCTAAAGTAAAGATTTAGATATGACATGAATGCAGATATTGATTACAATAACAGCTTGTAATGACATTGTTAATATCTAACTTGGTAAAAAGAACAGCGTAAACTTCACAAACACTAGTGACTTATCCGACCGGCCCACATCGTCCGACCGGCCCACACTTCATTACCGCCGGGCCGGCCCTCCTCGGTATAATGTGTATAATTAGCGCATGTAAATTGACAGCGGGGGGGGGGGGGGCTAGTGACTTATCCGACCGGCCCACATCGTCCGACCGGCCCACTTCAGTACCGGCCCATCGGGAAACGTCCTGAACGTCCCGATGGCCAATCCGCCCCTGCAGTCACATGACTTCACGTCTCCACCGCTAAGCTAAAGGCGGCTAACGTGTGCCGTGTTTGACGTTTAGTAGTAGTTAGTCTCATTCAGTCACCTGTTAGCAATGTCCATAGGGATTCGTGAATCTTTGGACAATCACTAGTGGTGTATTTACTGAAGAAAAGAGCATATGTTGAGCTTGTGTTAACCACAGACCTTGTTTCAGGCAATTAACCCAAAACATATAGAACACTTTTTAACTTAGGAACAAGGGAACCAGAAGTGATAAAATACTAAATCATGTCCATGTTTTTTGACTCACTCCTGCAGCCCTCTATTGGTTGTCTGATGAAAGCCGGTAATTTCTTTCCAGTGAAGATGATGCTTTATTAAACCTCCATTCAGCCATCACCGTGCTCATCAGCAGTCCTTTCAGCAGCTCAGTTATGTGTCAGTGTTACAGTGAAGGCAGCAGCTGCCGTCAAACCACTGTGTCTTTACCCGGGTGATGTCAGAATAGCATCTAAATTATTGATCCGGTCTGTGGACATGACAGTTTTCAAGAATAGTACATGTGTACACAGGAAGAAAAGGGGGTGCTGTTTTGATTCATTGATTCCATCCCCAGGGCTTCTGTCAATAAACTGGAAAGCTCTTAGTGAAACTGTGGAAGCCTTGATCGATTGCTGTAGATATAGTTAATTAGAAAACTAGAAAAAATGGAGGCTTATCTGTTCAGTGCGAAGGACAAGTGACAACAAAAAAGAAAAGACCAGCCAAAACACCTTTATATAATACTGCATGTTTTTTCCCAGATATTTTTATTAGGACTGGCAAACCTTTTTTTTCAGGAAGTGTGATGTTGTGGGATGGTGAGAGAACAAATATTTGTGGATGTTGTCTTGTCTCTCGTGTTATTAAATTCAGACTGTGCTTTGGGGACATTGTGGTTTTGGACAAAAGTTTTAAAATATACATGCCCCTAAACACATTACATTAGATTACTTAAAATAATCTTCCTGCTTGTATTCAGCAACAACAATAATAAGCTAATGTTTAGGTCCTTACTGGGATGGATTGTTTATTTTTATAGATTTTTGTATATCTATAAACTTTTTCAACATTATCCAGTCACGTGTTTTTTGCACAAGCTCTGTGGGTTCACTGCCGATGTGGTCTCAATAAAACCATAAACATTAATTCACAATCCGAACATCAAATACTGTATTTCCACAAACATAAACATTATTATCATAATAAATCAATACTCCTACATTATAATATGCATATAATTATAAACTCCACTTGTATTTATAGTCATATTTGATACTTAAATTCATCACACTTTAGTCACCACATACGGATGTTGAAAGAAAACTAATTACATTTGTTGACAGTAAAGGTTTTGCACATATCTTCATTGAAATATGTCCCCAAGATATATTCTGGTCAACAATGTATCTCTTTAAAAAAATGTATTTTTGGTTGTGAAATATAGGATATAATTGTTGTGTCTTGGAGACAGGGTTGCAGATGAAACGCATTGTGTTTACTCTTCTGGCAAAATCCAGCAGCATTGCCGATTATTTTTATTTGCAACACTAATAAGGCATGCTATTTCCAAAGTGTGAGGTCGTCTGAAAATAACAGCCAATTACCACTCCCCCTATATCTGTTGCCATGATGTAAATCCATACAAACTTGTGTGAGAATATTTATTTTTGAAGCAGGCGTTCCCAAAGGAGACCCTCACTCTGTGGCTGAATTACTGCTCTCCAGCTTGCATCACAGCCCTGCAGAACAAAGTGTCTTTGGCTGCCGTTGATTGGCAGATTCTCTCCTCCCTGCAGTTATCTGATCTCACAGGCCAGGCTCTAACCGACAGCCAGTCAGCAGCCGTGGAGGAGGAATCGGCAAAAACCCAACCACTTTGTCATCCAAGACGCCTCTCTCAAGTTCTTCATCTTAATCACATCTTGTAGCTGGCGTTCACTTTTCTGATAGCACATTAGGGATTCTACACACATCCCGGGCCATTTAGTGCACAACAAACCCCACAAAGAACAGAGCCTTGGCCAAGTGAAGTCAGCCTTGCAGAAAAAAACACGCTATACTTTACAGTACCTTGATGAGAAAATGTGATCATTAAGTGCGTTTATGCAAATGAAGCTGCTTTGTTAAAGTGGTGGCGGGCAGGGATCTGCAGCAGCATAATCAGGCATGTAAGGTCATGAGAAATGATGGAGCAGCAATTCTCTCTCACCCCTCTCTTTCTCTCTCCTCTACCGGAGAATAGAGCGTGCCACCTGGCTCATCTATCACAGCTGGAACTGCTGAGACGGTGAGGGCTGCCAATAAACAATCCTCACAAAAATGGAGCACACAGAAAATCCACTTACAAGCAGAGAGAGGGCCTCTGTGGCTCCCATAACATTGCATGTACAACTACCTCTACACTGCAGTCATTCACAGGTCCATTAATGCATTGCAGTGGTTGCGTTTTTAGCTCTATCAAATAAGGGATGTATGGATTTAAAAATATACAGCCAGTGACAGTTATGTTTTTTACTTGTGTATAGGCTCTCTTTTGTGACTAGGGCTTTTTCTCCCTAACATAAATCATAATGCTTCAGCTTACCATGATGTCGTAGATGCCTGACTTTGTAGCAAAGGCTTGGGGAAGGCGAGTTACTTTTTCCTGTAGTCAAAAAGAGAGTTCATAAATGTTTTTTTCTGAGTTTGGTAAGAACTTCCTCAAAGAGCGCTGGTATAAAGCCCATTGAACACCAGGCCTTATCACCCGATACCAGTGCCGACCTCACTAATGCTCTCGTGGCTGAATGAGAGCAAATCCCTGCAGGCGGGTTTCCAAAATCTTGTGCAAAGTCTTCCCAGAAGAGTGGAGGCTGTTGTAGCTGCAGATGAATTCCCATAGTTTTGTAATGATATGTTAAACAGTATGGGTGTAATGTTTGGGTGCACACCAATTGACCATGTTGTGTATGTATAGAATTCTCACAAATATAATAATTATGAAGGGGATTTGCGGTAATTATGTGTTATATAATAGATTAGCCCTGTGTTTATAATACTGGTAAACCTAATTTAAAGTGAAGGATTTTGTCAGCAAACAGAATGTAGCTTACTCTATACTTGGGGAATGGTAAATGCACTGAATTTATATAGTGCTTTTATCCAAAACGCTTCTATTTCACCCATTCCTGTTGCCATATTCTCTGAAGGTTTAGGTAACAATGGGCGGAACGGATATGCTGCATCCCGTAGCGATTCAACAGAAACACCCATGAATGAGAACTCTGTGAAATAGAACAAATAAGATAACACGGACTGCTTCTCACACATAAAGCAAGTAGCAAAGCTGCTGTTGCAGGTCAATGCTTTTAAATTATAAATGACCTCATTAATTGATTTTGTAGGAGAGTGTCAGGAGTGTGTCTGATTACGTCTGACATTCAGGTCCTACAAAGGTGTATGAATTCATCCTTGGTTTCTAAAAAAAAACTCCAAGACAATTAGTTTTCCATCCCATTTTTGGATGCATCAAAAATACTCTGTGGATGTCCTTGGAGAGAGGATCGATGAAAGAAATAAAGGATTTTCTCTCTGGAGATGCTGTTAGTATACCATGTACAAGAAAAGGCAAATTATTTTTGTTAATTTATAAAAATGTAAATAAACGATGTTCTCTTTACTTAACTAAATGGGTGTGTTGCCTGAACATTACCAAACTGTTTCTTTGCACTTTGTTATGTGTGTTACAATTTAGTGTTAGGGATAGGGTGTGTAATAATGAGAAAATAAGGGAGGGTATCATTTTCTTTCAAATTGTATTGAGAATACATTTTGCTCTGCTGGCTGACTCTGTTTCTATTGGTCAACCGCATAGAGAGTTCCCGCCCCTTAGACTATCTCGTACAATGTGTAGGAGAGCTAGCAAATAGATGCACAAGTGTGACATACAGATGTGAATATGTTCTTTCCTCCCTCTGCAGGGAACTTAGGGATTTTAGCATTTTTCTTTGTCACCAACTTAGACTTATACAGATACAAATTATATGGACAATAGACAGATTTCGTTTTTGCAGAACATTTACAGGTGGCTGTGGCTCAGTGGAGAGAGTGCTGGACTTCGAATCAGGGGGTAGCAACAAGTTCGAGTCCCACTGCAGTCAGCATGTCGTTGTGTCCCATGGGCAAGACACTTCACCTCAAATTGCTCCTGTGGGGATTGTCCACAGTACTGAATGTATGTAAGTTGCTTTGGATAAAAGCGTCTAACAAGTGACATGTAATAATTTACATGCACTAAAAACTATATAACACACTACAGGATAGGGAAAACCCCAAAAAGAATAGGCCCCCGCCCTTATAATAATTCCTGCTGTTTTTCCATTGTTAAAGGAGATGCAATCCAAACAAATGTGATCAATAATACAATGTACATTCTGGTAACAGACCAGCCTTCAGAGATAAACACAAGGGGGACATCAAACTACCATCTGCCTAATGTTCAGTAAAAGATTAGTAAGCGATTTTCCTTTCCCTGATGTTAAAGCTCCTCCCCTTCACAAATCCATATGCACCTTTTTCTTCCGTTCCATGAATACATCAGTTGGGTGCGTTCTCTAATATATGTGGGATCCCGTCCTTCACACCTTCTACAGCCCAACCCCTTCCTCCACTACCACCGTCCTCATCTTCAGATTGAGATTCAGTTGAGAAGTTCAATTTTCCACTGACTGACTTCGCCTACCACATTCCCCTCCTGTGTTTAGACTCAAGGGGATCCTGTCCTCTTTTTGCCTCATTTAAAATGTCGTTATGTTAATACAGCCTAAATGCCACAATTGTTTTATAGATGTTTCCATCCCTCTCTCTTCACAGAATGTATCTCCAGGATTTAAAAAAAGGATTATCAAGTCTGATTCTGAATGTTGAATTGGCTTAGAAATTATTTAATCCGTCAGACTGAGTCTATATGAAAGTATTATTCTTCTTGAAGACAGCTCTAAGAACTTGTCACTTAAAATTGTCTTTGCAAGACCTCGTGCTGCCAATCTTCATTACTTCATCAACAAATAAAGTGTTGGCAGGTGCAAACGCGGATTGCTTGTTGAAGTTCAGGGAATTATAAAGTTGGCAAAGTGTCACTGCCACTGAAAACTTCAAATGTAATTTTTCTTGGACTTTTTAACAATGTGATCACATGAGTCCTTCTGACGAAACACTATACAAAACACTATACTGACAAAACACTTTATAATCCCCGAACGTCAACAGGCTGTGTGCATCCCTTTATAGTTGTGTTTTGAGATTCTAGCAGCATTTAATAATTTGCTGCCATTTGTATTTGCACAGTTCGTTTATGTGTTTGGATAATTTTATAAACTGCAGCACGTTTCGCCTAATGTGAATGTTTGGGCCACTGTAGCGAGTATGCACCTGTCGGCCCGTAAATTACCTGAAATATATGACAATTCAATCAGGAGAGACGTGATGTATGAAATACATGTTTATTACCAGGACACATAATATGAAGGGATAGTGATTGACAGATTATAACAAGTGATTGAAATGTAGTAGTTCGGTCCGGTCTGAAGGGAGAAGGTTTTAGCTTGGCCCTGTATTAGGAGACAGGAGGCGAAGGGGTGGAGGAGGGTTGCGCGTTGTCACCTGGAATGACAACTGACGGAGAGGGAAGAGCAGATTCAAAGGGGTTAGCGGGTGCAATGATAGGCTTGTGAAAATGGGGGGAAGTGATTGGCTAGCTGGGGAGTAACGCCCCCAATCACTTATTGAGAGAGTATTGAAATGACATGTAACAGACAGAGTATATTGGTCTTCCTGGTTGAACTTGCACTAAGCTTAAAATGTCACCTCAAATGTTTTGCAAGACTCATACTGTCTTTATCACTTAACAAACTATATGTTGTTATCTTTTAACCCTAGCTACCTGCATCAGGTATGACAAACTCCAAACAAGATCTGAATCGGTTTGTCTGCAGTAATGTAACCTTGTAAAGTGGAGTCTGTGACATTATGCGACGTGTTGTTTACTTAGCACCTTCAATGCGGTGGGAGAGATTCTCCATGGCTGCCATTCCCATCCTCAGAGTTTTTCCCTGCGGTCAGGTCAGCTCACCTCCCGCTTTGATGATCACTCATCTCCAGACAGTCAGTTTCAATGCGGCGCAGCTCAGCTTCCTAACACCTGTTGGTTTCAATAAGTTCCCCCACAATCGCGACCTGACCTTTTCAATCCAAAGCTGTGTTTGAGGTGTCCCAGCTCACTGTCATCTTCATCTTAACCCGGCACAGCACGTCTCCACTCTCTTCAACCTCTCCAAAGCGGAGCTGCCTCTCCCAGCAGACAGTGGCTCAAAAACAGGGTCCACACAGTTGTTTTGATCTTCACTCTGTTATTTGTATTATTTGAACAGTTACAAAGAAAATGGGGTTAGAACTTTTTTGGTATTGTTATTGCAGGCCGACTGAATAACTCCTGTCAAAATTCTTCTTCATATACAATTGTATGCAATGAAATAAGGGGGATCAGTTTGAGGTCAGAGTATAGTTGATTACCACGATTGGGAAAAAACAAGAAACTAGGTCAAGAAATGTCTACGGTTACAGAGTCCATTGTTGTTATTTTGCATTGAGTTTTTTCTTTTTTTACTTATTACACATGTATTTATTTTATACAAAATGCATTTTTATCTTTTCTTATCATAATAATTATTAAAAACCTAATTAAAACGTTTTTTTTCTCCAAGTTAATCAAGAGCTAAATTAGGCAAGATAGATAATAATAATATATTTTTTATGAATAATAGATACATGACAAAAGATTAAACTAAATACAATAAATAGAACAATAAATTAAATAATTGTGATTACCTTTCTGAACATGTCTTCTTTATTAACATCTGATGCAAGCTTTTTCCCCCAAATGTTTTACAAATTATGTTATAAAATATTAATTGGGTCAAAATCAGTCATTTCAAAGAAAAAGGGACCTGTCCTCAGCGTTGATAGTGTATTGACACCCATGTTATGGATGTAATACATGTGAGTTACTCAATGTTGCACCACCACCAAATACAAATAAAAAACCTGAAATAAAACTACCTCTGAATTTAAATGGTCCCCAGATTTTGACTGCTGCTAGACTTATGCTAATGAAGCTTTAAGTTCACAAAGGAAAACAATTATGGTTGTAATTCATCATCACACTGGCGCTCTAGTTATTAGTCACGGTTTTAATGTTCACTGTTTTGTTTTTCACTACGCCCCATCCATCACCACCACCTCCACCAGTGTTAAGGTCCCATTAATCGCTCACTGGGGGGATCTCTGTTTAGCTTACATGGCTTTGTCCTTATAAATAACAATGGGGTCAATACTGAATATCTTTATTGCCTTTTTTATTCAAAGCTTCTACATTGTTGTGCATTTAAATTCTGGTCTCTGAGTTTTGTGACCCCTTTTTCATTTCCTCCCCACCACCATAACCAAGTCTCTAACAGTATGAAAGTATCAGGAACAAAAGCACATTGCGTTCACACAGCACATCCCCAGAGAATTAACAATTTCCATATTGGAAACCCCAGGAGCTGTCTCCCAAGTCTCATTGAATTTACAGAATAGCCTACATACATGCTTTTCATTTAAATGAGACCATGACCACTTAGTGTGTCGTTTCATACGGTGCAGATCATGACAATGAAAGCTTCACAGCAAGGTGATCATTGCAAGAGGGTTGTATCAGTTTGTAAATGGATGTCTTAGACAGATTGACAATGTTGACTAAACCCCCATTTACTTCCACATTTTTCTTAGTACTTTTCAATCTAGGTTCACTGTAGGTAGGTAACACAGGGGGAGTAGTTGATATACAAATGATAATTTAGTTGGTGAAGTAGTTCTTTAAGTAACACTCACTGGTATCCTACCAAATTTAAAATGACACTGTTATATGATCCATTCATTTAGTTATTTTGTTCATCAGGGAAGACTGCCTTTAGTGGCACATTAGAGTAAATATATAAGAACATGTAGGATATAAGCACACGATGACTTCCCTACACATGGGGGTTGAAGGTCGGCTACATATGCTGCTGACTACCTAAAATATAATTTGATGTATTTGTAAGGGTTTTCAGGAACTCCATATTAACCCTACTCCCAGACATTGACATTTGGGAAATTCAGGTTAGGGTTAGGGTTAGGGTTAGGGTTAAGGTTAGGGTTAGGGTTAGGGTTAGGGTTAGGGTTAGAATAACCTGATGACCAAACTATGTTAACACCCATTGCCAACGTTTAGAATATCTTCATATAGCAGCAGCAATGGTATGGTTTAGATTTGTTAAAGATCATTATGTTATGGAAAATAAGCATAAGGTGTATGCTTATTTGCCTAAAGATCTTTCTGTGAATATAGCCTGCAATGTTCAATATACACACCTTTTTAGCAGTCTACTTTGCAATAATCACTGTTTTGTGCAATGCATACATTTTATAATATCTCAACACCTTTATATGTTCATTTTAAAAGGCTGCTTCTTATTCTTATGTGTGCTTTTATCTATGGTATGTTTGCTTACTCTTTTTTATTGTTTGCTTTTTCTCTGCTGGGTTACTTTTGCTGTAACACTCCCCGCTGCAGGACAAATAAAGGATTTCTGATTGTTATTCTGATTTAAATATCTCTATATCAATTGCACATTGCACATTGCAGATTCAGATGATGCAAACTCCGGTTTGTCCTTTAACAGTTTGACATGCTACACGCTCATCCAGCAGACCGACCTCTGCACTCATCACCAGAGCCTTGCCACGTTAAGGACACACTTCTTCCTTCATTGGCACAGGTACACTCTGAGGTGTGAAATTGTCCTGCGCAAACATACTGAGCAGGTCGTGTGGTCCCGACACATCCTTGCACCAAGCTAATGTGAAGTGTCATTTAAGCATTTACACAAAGTCTACTGAGGCTAAAAGCTGCCAGTTTCTGTTTTACCATCTGTCTTTGCCAGTGGGAGACAGGCTTGCAAATAAAAAAGATATGAGGAAAGGGACTAAATATTATCCAATGACTGACTCCAGCTGTGTTTGGTATGATACCAGAGGGGATGATTATCTGCACCCAAAGGACCATCCTCACTCAAAGCCTTGCCCAGCTCCTTGGCAAAGACAGTGATATAGCCCCACAGAGGGTTGAAGAGCTAAAGAAGCATACTGATCTGCAGCTCCAGAAGGCTCTTTTCCCAACTCCTTTTGAAGCAGTGGTAAATTAATTACGAAAGCTGTTTCCCTCTGTGGACACTGTTGAGCCAGCATCACATAATGGTCAGCTTAGAGGTTGCACCAAAACAGCCACTATATGTTTATTAGCCACTGAGTCCAATTAATCCAAAAAAAAAAATAGGCTGGGATGCACTGCTTGTAAACTTCTTGGGTAATTGGATGACACTATCATCTCAAGTTAATTTCACAGACAGAAACAGAGCAAAACAAACCAAGCCATTTGGAAACCTTTTATCAGCGCTTAAGTTCTGGGGCTAAACAAATTGTGCCCTAGTTTCCACAATTGGCAATGTTTTTCTGCTGTCTTTTTCAGTCAATCCCTTTGAAAAGAAATTCTCTTTGCTGTTTTATTTGACATATCTTAATGTTTAGCATCCAGGCGTTTCCATCTTTAAGCTGTTTCCGTCAACATGTCACTACTTCCACATAAATGTGGAAGTGGGGCGGAAAGAGCAAATTGGATTTTTGTACAGTAGGCCTAAGTGACAATTTGTCAGATGTAAACAGATCGACTGCCAAGATTGGAATTGTACTCTTTACTTTTGAAGATTGCAGGTCAATGTAAGTCCATTAAAAGTGCATGTTTTTGACATTGGAAAGCTCAGATTGTTCAGTCTCTGAAAACTTTTCAGCTTTTGCTTTTTCTGCACTGGTTGTTATTGTGTCCAACAGAGTCTCGTTCAAAAACAAACTTTTGTCACATCTTCATTGTCTGACAAAACCAGCACTCTTCTTTTCTCCTCAAGTTTCAACTTCTGTCTTTCAGGAACAACTCAGATGACAATAACAAACATAATGGATAAACCAAAAGGTATAGAACAAATATGAAGGAAAGGCGCTACGTGTTTCGACACAAATATTAGCCTGGCAAAAACAAGCACAGCATTTTTATCATCTGTCCCTCACATTTAGCCGATGTCCCGCATTTGATTGACAGTAGCCCGTCTCAAACAAGGCTTTTATACAAAGGTGTGTAGAAAACGAGAGGGCTATCACCATTAGCTGTGTCAGATGTCAATCAATCAACAGAAACATGTATTAACTTAGGGTGTAGCCGGTAGAGGGCAATTCCCAGAGAGTTATAGTAGCTAGCTCCGGTCATTTTTTTAAGTTAATTCCATTCAAAACAAATATATTTAATTCCTTCACTTGCATAGTTTGTGCAAACAATTAAACCGAAGTAAAGCGTTGTTATTAATATTTGTAAGCTTATAGTTTCATCGAAATGTTTATTCTTTAGGGTTAGATAGACATTATATAAACATCTAATCTTAGCAACACAGTAATATGTCCCGCATTGTCCCGCAAAAACGTCCTATTTGTCCCACATGTTGCTTGTTGGCACCTGGTCACCCTACATTTAGTAGACATGGTATATTTAATGAACGGTTTAAAATCAGTCGGACACAATAACATGGGAAAATTGGTTCCAGGTTGAAGTAAGCCTTTAAGTCAGGGGTCAAAAATAACTGTATGAGGGCAGAGCATGACAAGCTCATTAAATCATGAGTGACAACCGTAATTATCTCAGGTAGTATCCTCCCCAACCTACTAATGAAAGTGGCACATTCATATTGTAAACTCTTACAATGGATCCATCTTTTAACGGTGATAGACAGAATGACCCCCTCAGTAGGATCTGAGCATTTTTCTACAAACTACAGCGATGTATTCACTTCTCTTTTGTTTTGCGGAGGTCTGTAAAAAGAGATCGCCAAATTCTTGTTGAGTCTATTTTTACAATCCCATTAAAGGTTCTTAGAAGGCCATAAATGTTGTTTCGGCAGCTTTGTCCACCCTAACTATACTGCATGTCAGATTTGTTTTTTTCTTGTGAAATAGAAGACAGGGCAGAGACTCAAGAAAAGATTAGCAGTCATCTGTCAGGAGACAATGAATAGGCAATCCACAGGAACTTTCATCACAATTGGGCCAGTTGTTGTCGAGCCATCTTGTTCTGGACCACAGCTTTGGGCAGCCGGCCATCTCTCAGGCGTGATAGATGAATGTGACTGACGTTGCTATTCTTCTGTTGCTGGTGGGATTACAATATGGTGCAAAGTATCAACCCACAAACATGAATGTGTCAGTTATTGGTTTGGTCGATGCACAAATGCCTCCACTTCTCTATTTCTGGACACAAGTTGTACAAACTGAAGCTGAGCAGGAATATTATGGCTCCCCAAGTAAAACTGGCCAAATGTGGACCAAGTTACGTTTAATTTAAAGTTGGGGCCAGATAAAATGAAGGAGCACTGACAGAGGTATATTCTGTTCAGCAGAACATACTGTACTTGCAGCAAGAACACTCCAAAACCAGCCTCACACTTCAGTGGACAGGATAATAGTTCTGCTTTTTCCACAGCGTTTGGCATATTTATTTTAATATAGGCCTGTGGGTTATATTACAGTGAAGACATTCATACTTCCGAAAACCCACATCTGACCAGAGAGATCATGTCTTTTACGAGTAAACAAGTGTAGGAATACTTTTGTTGAGAACATTTTGAAGCATGATATAGTAAATCGAACAATACGTGCATACCTAGGGTGTATAAATGCTGACCTGATGCACACTGACATGACTGCAGGGGAGGATAGTGCAGAGCGTGGCATATAGCTGCTGATGTCAGTGCCTGGCTTCACTGTAAAGGAATGCAAGGGTGCATCCTGTGGGCCTATTCGTGCCTGACTGACACCCCGATCCATCATCAGGTTTATCAGACTCCAAGTCCAAGTGGCAGTACAGTGTCCTACAGCTGTCCATTATGTAAAGAAATGGCCCCCGGTTCTCATAGCGGAACCAGACTGCTAAAGCAGCACAGGAGCTGTTGACCTTTAAAACTGGCAAACTTCAGAGGACAGATGAACTCTCACTGGAGTTCATCCAAATTCAGTAAAGGCTTTCCACATCAATCTCTCGGGCTGTTTTGTGATGCCCTTTAATCATTGAAAACGTGAAAAATAACTCTTATACCTCATTCACACCAACGGTGTTTCAGGGCCGGCCCGGAGCTAGAGCTTGAAAAGCACCGGGTTTTCCTCTTCACACCGCAGCTGAGCAGCCTCTTAGCTCCGGAATCCGGTTCATTTCGAGCACCAAAAAATTGTCCGGCCAGAGCAAAAGCACCACATACGTCACGCTTACGTCGAGGCGGGGGCAGAGACAGGATCTACTCCTGAACAACAACAGAAAGTCGCCGTTTTATCCAGTTTGTACACAACGATGGAGAAACTTAACAAGAGGTTCAGAGTTTCAGTGTTTCTGCCATAGACTGTATATATAAAGGTTTCTGCACATGGTGAAGCAACGTGTCTGCGTGTTAAGGTGGAACCTGAGCATTCATGTTGATCACCTCTCATTATAACTAATTATAAATCTATAAAACTATAAATATTCAACTTTACTTCACGTGTTCATTTGAGAACAGCTGTTACATACCTGGGTGAAGGTTATAGTTCATTTAAATGAAAGATACAACGTTACTCCACACTCATGGTTTAGTCCACCTTAAGAAATAAGACACAAGCAGTTGTGTTTTGAAAAAACCTTTATTGACAGTGACACGACTTTTTTATAAGAATATAGTAAACCACAGAAATGACTCCGGAAAAGCAGGCACGCAAATGGTTACGTCTTGACGCAAACGATGACGCAATGACGCATTACCAGTGGACTCTGGGCTGTGTGAAAAGAGCCAGAGCTAAACCGAAGAACCGGTTCTGAACCTGAAAAGCTCTAGCACGGAGCTTGAACCGGAGTTGCGTTGGTGTGAATGAGGTATTAGAGACATCTAAACTCACTTCACCCTCTTTGCTTTCATTCTGCATATGTTCAGACTGGGTTTCATTTTGAACTCTTTATTTGAGATGTAACATCTGATCACACAAAGGTATCTGTGCGTGATCATTAATCAGACAATTATTCTGCGTATTGTTTTTCTCATTTTTGTTCCCATTTAATACAAATCTGCATCAAAGTCTGTTCATTCAGTGTTCAATCTCCCCCAACATACAAGTAAATACAGTAGTAGTATTTTAAACCTGTGATTATCATGATTAATAAACACTTTTAAATCCCATCATCCATATCTAAATGGCAACTTGGCTGTATTCCTATATAACTGAACTACTCTGTAGAAATCACAGTGTCAAAGGTTGCCCAGTTTGAGTCAATATATAACCAACGCAGTACTGGGTTAACAAGAAAATGAGTTTTTCTCTGGTAGTGAGTTTTGGCTCAGCATTTGAGATGAAGCTCAGACATCCAGAGGGAGCTCGGAGGAGAGCCACTGCTCCTTGATGTCGAAAAGGGCCAGCCGAGGTGGTTCAACATCTGATCACGATGCCTCCTGGGCACTTCCTGCTGGAGGTTTTGTGGATTTTTCCAAACGGTAAGAGACCCCGGGGTAGACAAAGATCATGCTGGAGGGAATATATATCTCGTCAGGCCTGAGAATGCCTCAGGGTTTCCCAGAAAGAAAGCTGTAAAAAGTTGCTGGCTAGAGGAAAGTCTGAGATACTTTACTTTTAAGAATAAGCAGAAGAGAATGTATGGATGGTTTCTACCTGAGTTAACCCATCATTGAGTGCTTTATTGACTCAAACTTGGTCAATTCTAACCCAGTAGTTTTGTAGTGTGTACCGGTCCAAGTGCTTGAGACTTAACCTCTCATTCGACCACACAGTCACACACCAATGGCGGAAAAACTGCATGGCAGCACGTTCATGGCCATCGGGATCAATTTGGGGCTCAATGTTGTGTTCAAGGAGCTTCCGAACAGATCCCAAAATATCAATGGTCTACTTACCAGTCCACTCAATGAAAGAAGGGATTTCTTTCAGTGTGACAACAAAGATATCCAGGTCACACTCACTGCACTCACTGAGGCAATAGGCTTCACTGCACTTGTGCAAACATTGGATGTGTTAAAACATCACTTTAAACCACTCCTCAGAGGGTTATTCACAGGGTTTGTGGTAGATGAAAATCTTGTTCTTTCAAATCACTGATTTAGAACAGACAATTATTTTTTCGTCAGTTTTGAATCCTGTATGGTTCATTACTAATTCAGGCAAGTATACACCGTAGAAGCCAATTCCCAATATCAGTGTTTAATACCAATATTTCGTTTTTAACCATTAAATAACCATTGTTTGGAATTGTTTGACTATTGTAAAGACCCCATTTTCTTTGTTGAATGTTTGTGGAAACTTTTTGTATTAACTACGAGCCGCATACCACCATAATAATAGCTTGAGTAAAGTAATTGACTACTTAATATCACCCCAACTTTTGAATTAATTTTAAGTTTGTTCATCTTAACTAACCTTTTAAAGGTCAAAGCTAATTATGTTGGTTGTACTAACCTAGTTGGGTTAGTCAGATTATAAAAGACTTGAAGGATTAACTCAATATACCCCAAGTGGGAACTAATTAAAAGATGCATGCACACTGTTACCTTTTTGTAGTGTATTAGTATTAGTGGAATAATTACAACTGTCTGTTTAAAAGGCGTCTAAGTGGTTTAAAGCAAACAGAGGAAGACATCCGAGAAACACACTTTTAATAAGAAGCAATGCGTTGGAAAAATATGTATTTCATTAATAATACTGTTTGTACTTTGCAAAACTGGGATGCCATTATATTGTTTATGTCACTAACCTATGAATCTATTTAAATCGCTGCTAAATTACTGGTGTGCAAGTGTAACTTTACTCCTATAATGCATCCTATATATTGAAACAGAAGGTTCTTATTGCATCTTTAATGGTGATTTAAGACAACTCAAACACATGTTGTGGGATGTATGTCAGTTTTTTGGGGAACACATTAAACTGTCAAGCCCTCTTTCTCAGACCAGGACACACTTTTGATATTTTTGTGACAGTTTCCTTTTCGTATAACCTGGTTCCTATTCCAGGTTTTTTTCTAACAGGATGCAGTATGACAGATTGATGATCAGGCCTGATTGCATCCATCATGTCTGGGCAGAGAAGAGTGTCAATTCTCTCCACTGAGCAAGTGATTGAATGTGGAGGGGGAGCAACTGTAAAAGCAGCCCAGTCTCAGTAAAGCTGAGCCGATATTGCCACTCAAGTAGCTCTTGCAATTCACAAGAGAAAAAAAAGAGAATAGCTCATTTTTCTTTTTGGATCGTTGCGAGAACACTCCAACTTCAATTTCAACGTCTACGCATTTTCTCAAACGGCCTGTTTGTGCTTGTGTATCACGATTGTGATGAGATATGTATGAACATGCTATGTTTTTGTCTTGAAATTCTTGTGGTGTGATATGGCGAGGAAACTGATAACAAATACAGCTACAGTATGTCCTTTTTATGATTTCACAAGTGACTTATGAAGCAGTAAAATTGACAAATGTCCACCTATATACAATGTGTGAATCTACTCTTCAAGTCCGTGTTAAAACTTTTTTTTAAATAGAAGGCAGTAAAATTATATTATGTCTTAAAAGGTCGGGGTCTTTCATTTATAGAGCATCCTTAGCTCCACAATCCCCAGTGATTGCATGAGTCACTGCAGCAAGATAAAAGTAGCTGTAATTACACAATTAATCAATTGTATTGCTTTGTAGATGCAACACGTAACGGAGAAAAAGCCAATCTAGCATGTGTCAAGATGAATAGCCCTATTTTCTTCAACAGGGGAATTCCAAAATCAGCTTTAATACTTCAAGTGCCTGCTTGAGTATCAGTTGAGTAGCAAATTGCAAAGGATTGATCAATGTGTTATTTAGCTACGGTGAATATGAAGAAGGGACATTGGCTTTAATCTTTTGCTTCAAGCGCCATTTGTCATTGGCACTGTGTTTGCAAGAGAATGAACTGCAATGCATGACTCCCTTTGTCTTGTTATAGAATCACTAAATACGCACACTGAGCCAAGAACCAGCATTAGACTCAGTTGTTAACGTGAATCACACAAAGAGCAACAGATGGATGCCTCTGAATTTAGAAAAGGTGTTAAATTGTCAGTTAGATGTTGCTGTCTTGTTTGTGTGAAATGTTTCCTCTTCTTCAGATGTTTGGGTTATGTTGCAAACACTGTTCCTCAGAGGAGAGCAAAGTCTGTGCTGACTTATTCTGACTCTGTGCTGCACTGTTCACCTCCACCCTTTATACCGACCAACATCCTTCACCGTAATCACCACGTCTGCTCCCAAGGATAAGGCTCCTTTCCAAAATGGCTGCATCCCATTTTTACTTCATATTCAATCCCTCCTTTTCTGATTGCACATTCAAGGGAAATGTACTGCTGTCCCAATTCACTCTGTCAAGTCACTGTGAAACTCCCCCTATCTGCCTCCAAAGGGGGACTTTTGCCTGCAATATTCCATTTGAAGAAAACGGTCTCCAGCACACATGATGAAGCATCCAGTGTCATCAACACACGAGTATTCTGAACACAAATTTGCCAGTATTGTAAGTTAATAAAGTAATATAATGGCGCTGATATTATCAACTGAGAGAGAACGCTGTTTTCAAGTACTTTATTATACGCTCGATGACGATGGTAATATATCACGTAAAGGCTTTCCGAATGTTCAGTCCTGACCCATAGCACAGAGTTATTATACCCCCCATGTTTCATACCTCTATTTTAGTATGGGTCGCTTCTAATCGATTGTGACTTCAAAATAATGGAAAAAGATTAATGGGGAGCATTTTAAACAAAGTCAGTGACCAACCTCAATCAATCATAACCAAAACATTTCCCTGGAAACGTTCTTTCTTAAGTTGTTTCCCTAAACCACGACTCCTTGGCCCCACACAGTCAATAATGATTTTTATTTAAAGCAAAGTAGTGACCTATCTCATGTCCTGCTGTGCCAATAACAAGTGAAAGCTAAAAACAAAAGAGAAAACCTCAAAACTCTTGAGATAGGATTGACTTACATGTATTACTTACTGCTCCTATTCAATAAATCAATGTCTCATTCGTGATCCGAGCCGAGTTGCTGCACATCCTGAAGAACACAACATTTACAGTATAGCAAGAGCACCTGCTACCTTACGAATATGGCACAAATAAAGGAAAATATACTCTTCTATGAACTGTATAAGTGAAGTTCTTCATAAGCAATTATCGTCCAATTCTTAAGTCCTTCACAGAAACCTTTTAATATTGTATTTTCCTTTTTCAAAGATATGTTTTAGACCGTTTTAAGAGAGCAATTGGCCCTGAGTTATTTTTATGGAATGATTTGAATGACTCAAAGGTTGTATTTTAATTGATTGACAACTATTAGTCACAATAGAAATCCTCTCATCTAGAGCTGCAGCTAAATCGGAAAAAAACAATGACCTTTTACATAGAATAAATAAAGCGTACAAACATGTTTTTGGACTTGGTTATACACACATATATAATACATATAATACATAATACAGCCACATATTGGACAAGATCACTTATTTTGTATGGAATTGCAACAATCACCAGATCTTCAGCTGAAGATGAGGAAAATCCATGAGGTGCTGACATGTAGAGGTCACAAGTAGAAATCCAATTTCTAAAAAATGGAAAAAGTTTCTCCACAACATTTGAGAGGTACATCGGAGGAAAGCACACCTTGAATAATAATGAAACTCCTGCACAATCGTATTAACTGTTGGTATTTATATAATTAATTTGTTCAATTCACCATGATCTAAATTAATAAATATATCAGCACTTAGCAAGACAGTGATGACCAATTTAAAATCACCTTGAAAGCATTGACCTTTGAGGAACCAAAAACCCTGTGAGTCCAAAATAGAGCGTTGTATTGCATTAGCTGTGTGACACCATCCAATTTTATATAACCCTGTGTTGCCATAGTATAGCCTGCTTCGGCATTGTCTGATTTTTTTCTAAATGATATCCGAGATGGCTTGGCATTTGCCAGCCAATCAGAATCAAGTATTTCCTGCTGTAGGGGGTGTTTACATGGTGACTTGTTAGCTTTGGCATGCTAGCAGGTCGTTGGCATACAGTCATTTGCCATTAGCATGCTGTGACAGAAAAGAGCTGTGAATCCACCAGGGCTTATTCCTCTGCCTAACACTGTTGAGTTCAATGACCTAATTCAAGGAGACATTTGTGACAAGAGGAACCCGCTTGATAACCCCAAGTGACATATCAGTAGCAGAGTTGCACACATATAGTATTCAATCCTGCTCTGTTTATATTCTGTAGCCGCTGACTGACGCTGCCTGTCTCATGGTCCGTTAGATTTATGAAAACATGTGCTGATGCTCTTTAAAGTCATTTGTGGAGATGTCATCTGAATCACATTCAAATTGGGCATCTCGATAAATGGATTAGAAATGATTTAATTCCCATCGGGGGCAGGGGGAACTTTTAAAAGCTTCATTCACAAATGCTAAACAGTTGTATACACTGTGGTCTTACTGCCACGCCAGTAATGGGAGTTGATAGAGCTTTGTATTCTGGTTTGTAAATTGTCAACTAAAAACTTCATAATGCATATTTTTTCATTTCAATTGAGGAGTTTGCTGGGATAAGCAAAACAAATTATACTAACCCTAACTTTAATAACAAACATTTTAAACATAAATAGAGCCACTTGATAGCTGGAGCCTGTTTCTTTAGACAAAGTGGAAGGAGGCCAGACCCGTATTATTTTTATTTTATATTTTTCAGCCTCTCCCTGTGTTTTATTCTTTGAAACTAGAATGGATTTTTGCAATGGATTAAAGCAGCAGCCTCTTTCTGTAATGCAATCATGCGTTGTCAACTCCGGTTATCATTTTAGCTGATAATAAATCACCCCAGGATCTCTGCACCGCTGATAATCACTAGGAATTATTCAAGGACTTGATTACAATACTTACGGATTGTTGGACAGTAATGCCGTTTTCCAAGTGCTATTATTCAAATAAGAAGGTGACACCATAAATCACTGCTCAGATCACATTGGAGTCAAGGAGATCATAAGACCTGCATTAGGAATATACAAAAAGCCACAATAAAACAAAAGTCCCCGTACAGTATTTGAGGAGAATAGGCATTCAAGGTATCAGCAGGTTCACAGGCTGCACCTAAAGAATACATTTGGCAAAAATGTGTATAGTGACACATTGGGTGGTTTATGCTGTATTGTTTTCTGTGTAGGAGGGTTAGTTAAATCCAGCGAAACTAACAATTACAAATAATACCTGAGGTAATTATATCAAACTGTTCTTGGCGCTTTTTCTGCATTTGTCAGAGTCAATTTCAAATGCACAGCTTGAGACTTCACAAAGCATGTTGACTACAAATTAGGTATCGTTTTAATTGAAAGTAAACGGTAAATATCTCAATACCATTAAAATGTTTCTTTTTGTATGGAAGTAGTTGGATATTTAGGACTGAATATGACTTAATTTAGAGATGTATGTTATTTTCATTGAAGAAGCCAAGGTGTTACAACAAATATATCCGTTTGACTCTGAAGCTGACGTGGTGTTGAATCTTAAACTTGCTGATCCTCTTTTCTGCTTTAGGAACAACATTTTCTCAGCTTACTAAAAACGTGTTGTTATAAAGATGAAACTGAGCCCTGTGTTTTTCTTCAGGTTGCTTTCATATTTTCAAGTAAATATCAAAACATGAATCTGGAGGCTGGATGATTGGTTAACCTGTGATACATTCTGTGAATGCTGATGGCTGGTACTGCAGCATGTTCAACTCTGCTTGCACACGTTTACGTTGATAGAATTTGAAAAGAAACCAAAGATAACAGATGTAAAAAAAAAATGGATAACTGTTTTTTTGTGTTAATATAGCTGTTTTGAAGAATATCTAAAAATACTGGCTAAGTTATGAGATATTTGAACTTCAAACAGGTTTTCAAGTTTGACCCATGCTGAAGTAGCTCTATAAAGAATTTAAAGCATATCTATGATTCAGAGTCTTGACCGATATTGCCTCCACACAGCTCTTTGAAGCCAGCTGAGTCTGTGGCTAGCAGCTAACGGTGCTAACGGTGTGAACAGAGCTACTGTAACAACACTAACTGTGCGAGAGAACTAAAAGGGTGTTTATTGAGCTAAGGGGGAACTGATGGGTGGGCTTCATGTTTCTGCCAATGGTTCTGCCATTAGCTAGCCAGTGGGGCACACACACAGAGACTCACATCCATGCCCAGTTACTAAAACAAGTCATTTGCCAGTGTCTTAATGTTCTAAATACCATATATATATATAAAACCTTAAAGGGGCTTTTGGAGGTTTTCCCTTTCCTTTAGTGTGTGATATAGGATGTACACGTTTGAAAGGCTAACATCCCATAGTTCCCTCTAGTGGGGGTTCCTCTCCCAAACACTCCCCCCCCCTGTCTGAAATGCCTCCATTGGACTCCTTTGTTTACTTCCGTTACATAATGACATCACTACACAACAATTTTGCTTTTATTTGCTAGCGATAGGCTAAGGGGCGGGACAACTTAAAACGGTTGACTAATAACAACAGAGCCGGCCAGCTAACCAATCAGAGCAGCACAGTATGAGTAAAATAAAGATAATTTTGAACATTAAAGCATGTAAACATGTTACGGTACAGGAGCAAAATACAAATACGAATGTGAAATGAGCGTAATATGTCCTCTTTAAACAGAATATTGAACTGGGCAAAAAAAGACCTTGGGATTTCAGGATGCTGGCATATGCTCTCAGAGCAATCTACAATCATTCAAGAGCCTCTCTGCTGTACCTCGGCTGCCCCTAACAATCTGACATTTCAAAAGGCAGGCAGATCTATAGTGCTACGGTAACTATGGTGATGCTTTACATACACACAGAGCTGAGGCTAGACAAATTATTTTCCCCTTTTCTGTCTCTCTAAAGACTCTGAATCAAAATATGCTAGGATGTATTCAGCATATAGATGAACTTTCCAACATCATAGCAGAAGGCCTATTATGGTAGTAAAGAATTAGGCAGAGCCAGGATCTCTCAGGTCCCTTTACCCTTTCTACATGTCCTTAAGTGATAACAGCAACAGACAATGTTCACGCCTCATTTCATTTCATTATCGCGTCCCATTCGCCTCATCGCCTCAGTTCCCGGACTGGTCTTTCATCTCAGCATGCAGGCAATCACTCATAGACAGCAACTATAATGGAAGTAGGGGGGATTGTCTAATCAAAGGTTTGTGAAACCAATTTACCATGCTCCAGAAGCAGTTCTCCAGAGAGAATGCACCCACAAACTGCTGCAGATAGGAAACTGTGCATAATACTGTCTGAGATGCTGAGATCTATAAACTCTGGCAAAACGTACGAGACTGTTAATTAGCAGGCTAAGTGTGACACATCCTATTCGTGTAGCATATTGCTTGTTATTCGTGGATGCATAATAACATATGTTAAGGCTATCTGCTGTGTGCAAACAGGAAAAGGTGATTTATTTTATATAGTGTAATTACATATCGAGCTTTCATTAAGTCGACTAACACACAGTGCGTTCACCTGAGGAAGGAAAGGTACACAAGGACAGTGTGACCTGTGAAGGTCAGTTTGCCCTCCCTCATATCTCTTCATTTAGAGCACTCATTGAGTATCACCTGGCCACGGTGATGCATCATGAAAAGATGAATGGCCCTGCCCTCAGATGTATAACATTTATCCAAACACATCAGCCTGTATGCTTGCATTCCTTGACTTTACCCATATTGGGATTGCACTACTCATTCCTTTTCATTATGTGAAGAACATTTATGTTGGTCAACGCATCTACAGAGCTGATGAGATATTTTTGTCATCATCCAATTTGACATTGGCTGCGTGAAAATCCTAATTTAATCCTGTGCTGAATCCCTGGATTTAGCGTGATGTCATTGTTAGAAAATTGGCTGCGAAATTCTTTCAACGAAAACTGTGAAATTGATCTGGCACTCACTGAAAGGCATGTGAAGAGTCTCCTGATTAAAGGAGACATCCCATCCCTTCCCCTGACCGGTGCCAACCTCTGAGCACTGGACTAATAGCCATCACTGCCACTTTTCTAACAAAGAATGGCTTTGTTCACAATGCTACTTTACTGTTTTTATTAGTCGCACTCATGCGCAACAACTCAAACTTTATACACAACTCAGAGCAACTTGCTCGTGATTATGATTCAGTATCTGTGTCTTCCAAATCGATAGAGCGTGTAAGATTATCGGCCTGCAGGATTGATGGAAGTTATGAATTATTAGGTGGAGAGGAAAGTAATATCGGACGACCGAGGATTGAAGACCCGCAGCAGAAATGACCAATGACTGTAGTGCTCTAGCATGAAACAGACATTCAAATGATTTATAAAGTGAAGGGAGGCCCCTGGAGAAGGGCCAAGGCTTATGCAATTATACCGGGCTACTGAAGCCAAACCTTTTCACAACACTTGGCCACTTTTAAGTCCTTTAGTCAGAAAGACATTTTCTCCACTTCACTTTGATTGATAATTGTTCAGACGGCGTCACAACTGTGTCCCAGTATGCAGTATTTACTTCATTGTGCTGTTAAACATTCAGGTTCAAACTCTCACTGTGTCCACAAGATGATTTTTGTCTCTACCTCTTTGTTTGTTTGTGCAGAACACATTTTGAAGAGAGCATAATTGGACAATCTTTTCCCAATTCAAATATATTATGTGTTCCTGTGTGTAAGAGGAGGATGATGGACATAACAACACTTTGACACCCAAGACTGGGGTTCTGTATCTTGATTTTTTTATTTTCATATGATAATATCTTATATTTCTTATAAAAAAAACAATAAAATGTATTGTAATTAAAGGTTTGTTTTGTTCCAGCGACATTCATTAAAAAAGTGTCCTCATTATGGTGGTAAAAGCTCCATGAAGCATTACTTTCCTCTCAAGACATATTTGCTTTTGTAAATGAGTTGAGAACTAATTTCTGGAAACACACTTAGGGCCGTGGGTGGCTTACCAACCTTGTATAATATGTATTTTAAATTAGGAAAACAGGTGTGTGGGGGTATATTAAGGGCTTCCAATAACATGTTTTTTAAGTTTTAGGTGGCATTGAGGAGTTGAAATGAATAACTCCTGCTAATAACTAAAAACAAAGACTGCTTTGCAACACATTTTAAAGAAGAAGCTACCATCGTAGATTGATCATTACTTTTTATTCCTTTAAATCGTTTTTGTTTGTGTTATTTTCCAACTGTACTGTACCTAACACTAACACGAAATATTGCTGAATCTGTCTTTAATGTCAGACATTTGCTCATTGACCAATATTGGGGAAATCAAATAATAAGAGGATTTACGAAATGTGAGTTATGCTGCACAAGGCACAAAGTTTCCTAATTGATTAAGAAAACCCCATGTGTGCGTTGAATGCAGGTTGTTTTCATGTATTAATGAATGTGAAAACATGCACACAAACCAATACACTTAGATTTTATATTTAACACTTTATCCTCAACCTTTCCCCTCTCTGACCTCTCAAGGTTTATTAGAGGGTAACAGGTTGCAGAGAAGGCCTAGACCGGCCGGGGAGTGTGAGACGTAGGCACTGACCTATCTCCTACCTCTGACAAATTCAGGTTCCAGTGGGGACCTTTCTCCCTGTGTGTGCCTCCACTTCTGTTTCCTACTTCTTACTTGCTATCCTTTCCCTCAACCTATCCTAAGGGAGTGCATGTATGTAGACACGTTAGTTTAGCTGCTATAGGCTTGGACTGTTGGGGGGGGGCACCGCACTCCGACTTTCTGTCTGTCTGTACCTGTGTACTCTCATGTTCCGATTAACCCAGCTTCCCCCAAATCTCTTTTTGTGTCCATATATACGCCGGGATCCTGAGTCGAGGCTGAACCTGTCTCTGTGGTCCTGCCTGACTCTCACCATACTACTTCCCTGATGGCTCCCACAAGATTGCTGACATCCTCGTGGATTCATCTTCTTATTATAGACACATGCATTTCCAAACATTTGGACTACCTATGTTGTAAATGTATTATCTTTTCGATTTACACACGACATCTATTGCACGTCTGTCCGTCTTGGGAGAGGGATCCCTCCTCTGTTGCTCTCCCTGAGGTTTCTCCCATTTTTCCCTTTAAACTGTGGGTTTTCTCTGGAAGTTTTTCCTTGTACGATGTGAGGGTCTAAGGACAGAGGGTGTCGTATTGTCATACTGATATTCTGTACAAACTGTGAAGACCACTGAGACAAATGTAACATTTGTGATATTGGGCTATATAAATAAACATTGATTGATTGATACAGTATTTGCCAAAATCCATGCATAATATAGACATAAAGTTATACACACAGCCCAGAGTATAAAGATGTAAGGCTGCTTGATTAAATTGCAGTCGCACATACATATATATTTTCACAGAAACTGACTGAGGAAAGACCTAAATGCAAACAGAACTGGCACATAAAACTAAATGGTCCTCTTTAAGACTGTCTTAAAGGAGAGTGGGAAATTATGCAGTTCAAGATAAACCCTTTTTTAAACTCTGGACAGTCTTCCGTGCTCTGCAATCTCACAGAAAATTGCCATATGCCATTAGAGGAACAAAGCTAGATCACCCTTTACTTAGAATTACTTTGTTTGAACCCTTTTAGTTGAATCAAATTGTTTGATTTATTGTTATGTTAAAGCCAACTGCATGAGGTCTAACTTGTAATGATCTCCTGAGTGTGACTCTGCTTCTCCAGGCTGACACAAACCAGGCCTCCACGGCACAGCTAGAACTACGGAATATACATATATATACTGTGGATATCGTTTTATTGTAAATGGGGATTTGATTATCACCTACTTGGAAATATAGTATGATAATCTTCCACTTGCTCTCCACTTGATAACATGGCAGCATTGCTCAGGTCAATCTTGAACAGTTTTGTTTGAAATGGCTTTGCTCAGAGGCTTCAGCCAACATGATTCAATAACTATAAAAAAAACATATACATTTGAAACTAGGAAGTATTTCAAATCATCACACGGCAAAGTTGATAACTCGATTCTGATTGGCCAATTTGGACAATGACGTTACATAACGTACACAATGTACAACAATATTTTGTATTACTGCCGATTTTTATTCCATCTTTCATTCCTTCTTATTCCACTCCATTGCAATGTAAATACTAGGGATGTAACGGTATATCGAATATCGCGGTAAATAAATGTCTCAATACCGTCGTGAGACAGAGAAAATCTATCGCGATTTTTAAAATAAATTGAAAATAATTTTCTTTTTAATTTAAATATTTTTTTAGTTCTCTACCTGTGTTTTTAATTCTTATTTTCATGCACCGCGACATCAAGTGAAATTCCTCGTGTAAACCTACCTGGTAATAAACCTGTTTCTGATTCTGATTCTGATTATTACATGTCACTTGTTAGACACTTTTATCCAAAAGCTTTCTTACTCACCTATTTTCTGCATTTACATTCCTGAGTCACCTGGTAGCCACACCTTGTCTCTCTCTCACTCTGTTACACCCATCAGCTCCATTTAGTATTTAGGCCCACTTCCCTTTCACCTCAGTGCCAGATCGTACTTTGCATTATGCCAGTCTTTCCCGCATTTACCTCCAGATTGCTCTCCCGGTTTCGACCCTGCCTGTCCCTGACCATCCTGCCTCGTCTGTTTCCTGACCCTGCCTGCACTCGGATTATTCTGCCTCGCCTGCTCCCTGACCTGTTCTGTACCTGCGACTCCCGTCTTGCCATCTCCTGGACCCCTCGCCTGTCCCCGACCAGCCCTTTGCCTACTATCTGCCGTTTTGTCTGCTACCAGCCTATTGCCTATAATAAAGCTGGTTACCGACTATCCCTGGTTTCCCGTGTGTTGCACTTTGGTTCTCAGCTCGTTTGTGACAGAACGATCTGGCAAGAAATGGACCAAGCACACACCGGGTCTCCTAGAGACCGCTTTGAGAGGGTTGAGGAGGCCATCCAAAGACAGGAGGTCACGATAGCTACCTTAGCTACCGAGACCCACCAGGCAACCTCAACCCAGGGACAAACGCTGGCTATTCTTACCTCCCAGATGCAGCAGATGGCCGCCACCGTACAACAGCTAGCCGCTACCATGGCTGCTACCGTCCCTCCGCCCGCACCTCCGATGTTCGCTCCAGCCCCTGGTCCGATTGGATACGCTCCGGAGCCTCGTGTGGGAACGCCGGAACGCTAGGCTGGTGAGCCTGAGGGATGCAGTCCTTTTCTCACAAACTGTTCCATATTGTTTTCACTGCAGCCACACACCTTCGCCTCCGAGGCGGCTCGTGTAGCTTTCACCGTTAATCATCTGACGGGGAGAGCACGTTTATGGGGAACTGCAGAGTGGGAGCAGCAGACTCCAGCCTGCGCCTCTTTTGCTGCATTTTCCGCGGAGATGCGGAAGGTGTTCGGTTCCGTTCGCCTGGGTCTCGACGCTGCCGGAGGTCTGCTGAGCCTGAGCCAGGGTTCCGGCACGGTGGTGGATTACGCTATTGACTTTCGCACCAGCAGCCGCCGCAGCAGCTGGAACGAGCCGGCGCAGTCTGATGCCCACTTCACTTTCACCTCAGTGCCAGATCGTACTTTGCACTATGCCAGTCTTTCCCGCATTTACCTCCAGATTGCTCTCCCGGTTTCGACCCTGCCTGTCCCTGACCATCCTGCCTCGTCTGTTTCCTGACCCTGCCTGTACTCTGATTATTCTGCCTCGCCTGCTCCCTGACCTGTTCTGTACCTGCGACTCCCGTCTTGCCATCTCCTGGACCCCTCGCCTGTCCCTGACCAGCCCTTTGCCTACTATCTGCCGTTTTGTCTGCTACCAGCCTATTGCCTATAATAAAGCTGGTTACCGACTATCCCTGGTTTCCCGTGTGTTGCACTTTGGTTCTCAGCTCGTTTGTGACTAAAAGCGACTTATATACACTCAATACTGTGGGCATTCTCCACAGGAGCAATTTGGGGTGAAGTGTCTTGCGCTGTAAAAAATGGCTGTGAAATCCACAGTAATTTACAGTGTTTGTGCACAGTAAATTACTGTATACCATTTTAGAGTATAATACCGTGTTTCCAACCAAAAATGACAGCAACTCTGGAGTTACTGTAGAAATAGCAGTAGTAACGTCCCAACTGTATAAAATCACAGTAACCAACAATGTGTCAGTGTTTTATTTTATAGTTAAAATACTATTACCGTAAACAAAAATACAATGCTTGGAAATTACTGTTTTATTTTACAGCTATAACACTACTGCTGTAACAAAAAAATAAAGTAATTAAATATTACTGTGTTTCATTTTACAGTTAAAACACTATTACCGTAAACACAAATACAGTACTTGGAAGTTACTGTGTTTCATTTTACAGTATTTAACTGGCAGCAATTGACAAGTTACTTACTGTATTACAGTAAGTAACTTGTCAATTGCTGCCAGTTAAATACTGTGAATTTCGCAGTACGTTTCTTACAGTGTGCCCAAGGACACAGCGGTATCCTGCCTGCAGCGGGGATGGAACCTTTTTCAATAACAGACTGCTTACATGACCATTGCAAAGTAGGATCAAGGGGCGATGTGCAGTCATATGAATCCAAGGATAACGTTGCATATGTTTTGATTATTCACTTTTATATTTGTGTAGGGTATGAAACCTTGGATTCATGATGGCTTATCTGTCCGCAATACTGAAAAAGAAAACAGTGCAAGAGAAGGAAAGAGGTTCAAAGATAGAGCGCTGAACTTCAGAGAGATCAACAGAAGAAGATGGACAGGAAGTAAACACTATACTTATGGGCTCTGGCATTGTGTAAGGACTTGTCAGTGGAAAATAAAATGTGAAAAGACTTGAACCTTGATCAGTGCAGCCGTCATCTTATGTTAGGCTGTTGTTGCCGCAGTTCGAGGTATATATATATAATACATGGAACGGACAATGTTTTTCTTATAATTGGTCTCCAAATACTTTTTGATCAATGTTGTGAGTCAAGTTGTAGGTTTATTTAGTATGTTGCTGTGTAATAAGCGGGATAACGTGCAACGAGGTGGCCATTGATGAAAAAAGAACACTAACAGGGTGATAATGGAGCTGGATTCATTGCACATTATCCCTTTCATACGGCACAGGGGAACTCACTGCACAAAGAAAATATATCTTAAAACCAAAATAAGCATAAACTGATCACATAATGAGCATTCAAATATGTATATTATATAGCTAAGGGGTGTTTTAGATTGATAGATAAAGACATTAATGGAGGAAATGTCACAAAGGTGGTGCAGATACTTTGCACTCATGCAGGGTGTGACCCAGCCCTTTGTCTGAGTCGGTGAAAACAAAGTATTGTTCTGAGACTTGAGGTGGATTTCTACAGCATAATGCGAGCGGTACAGGAAGAACAGTATATAAATAATGAATACAGCCGTGGTTGTGATTGTGTTTGAAGCAGAAGCTGTAAGTGCAGCTCTTTACGCTCTGCACTGTGCTGACATGACAGATTTGCATGGTTCCTCTCTGGTTTCCAGCTTTTGAAGAGCTTACCCATAGTGTGTGGAAATCCATGGAAACCACATCCAAGGTGCAGGTTTCTCTTGGAGAAAGGAAGCATGTTGCGAGCACAGATATGGGACCAAGGACATGAAATATAGTGCTTAGTTTAATCTTTTACCTGGTAACACTTTATATTAAGGTACACAAATTAACCATCAACTAGTTGTTCATTAACATGCATATTAGCAGTATATTGGCTCTTTATTAGTCATTATAAAACACTTATTAATGCCTTATTCTACATGACCATATTCTACAAGTAATAGTAGTTGAGAGTTTTTCCTCAATAACCCTCTAATTGGTGCTTATTTGTTGCAAGTAAGGAAGTTGTTGTACATGAGTTTGGATCTTAATATGCTCTGCTCAATATGGGCCTAATAAGGCAGTAGTAGCACAAGAATAGTAATTCTCCCATAATAACACTTATCAATTCTTATGTAACAAGACATGAAACTATAAGTGTTAATTGTGTCTAAATAACTCAAAATTAGGTATTTATATCTAAGAATACGTTTTGGGGTATTGACAGTTCAGCTACCAATAGCAAGGTGATATTGAACTGTATGTTTCATATTTGCACATTTATATTTTTGTAAAATGTGTACTGAAGGTTAGACAGGAAACCGGGTAGCCAACAGGAAGTAGGAGAAAGTGAACTGAATAGCATGGCAGTTAGCCTACACTGATTCTAATTTTCCTATGCAACCTGAAGAGTAAATGGGTCAAGTCCGTCAGAAAGCAATGACTGTAAGTGTAAGCCTTACACTTACACTGTAAGGATTAGTAACACGTATTGTGTTTATGTGATGACATTTGGAGATGTTTAAACTCAATGAGGAAATGCGTTAGCATTTGCGCTAGTATTTGCGTTAGCATTCGAGCTAGCGTTAGCATACACGCTAGCCTTGGAGAAACTTGACATGTTTTGGTATGTGTCTGAACCTCTCTTTAGTGGTTCATTAATAAAACAAATATTTCAACGTGAGCCTACTTTGTTCATTTACTGTTGAGGTTAATTTCAGTAGTTGTGTGCTATAATGTATTTACTAAGTGTGAAGAGGAGGCCACTTTAGAATAGGGAACATGTTCAGGTCAATTAGAGTCAAATTACTAGCTTATTGGTTATGAACAAGACTTCACTTTAGAATAGGGAACATGTTCTTAGATATACATACCTAATTAGAGTCAAACTACTAGCTTATTGGTTATGAACAAGACTTCACTTTAGAATAGGGAACATGTTCTTAGATAGAAATACCTACTTTTGAGTTATTTAGACACAATTAACACTTATAGTTTCATGTCTTGTTACATAAGAATAGATCATATGTGTTAAGTGTTATTATGGGAGAATTACTATTCTTATACTACTGCCTTATTAGGCCCATATTGAGCAGAGCATATTAAGACCCAAACTCATGTACAACAACTTCCTTACTTGCAACAAATAAGCACTAATTAGAGGGTTATTGAGGAAAAACTCTCAACTAATGGCTTATTACTTGCAGGTTATGGTCATGTAGAATAAGGCATTAATAAGTGTTTTATAATGACTAATAAAGAGCCAATATACTGCTAATATGCATGTTAATTAACAACTAGTTGATGGTTAATTTGTGTACCTTAATATAAAGTGTTACCTTTTACCTCTATTGAAATTCTTCACTATACTTTTGTTGAGCTAAGCCAATCTCTAACTGACTCACCACGAGTCAATTTCACCGCCATTGAAATTAGTACGTTTACTCAAATACCTAAATACAATATTAAAAGTACCTGTTCTTTACCAGTATTTCAATGTTCTGCTTCTTGCTTCTACTCCGCTTCAAGCCAATAGTATTCATATCTGACAGCTTTTGTTACTTTACATATAGATAATTAGCTCATACAAAATATAAATCAACTAATACATGAAGATTGTCATATAATTATTGTCTCTGCCTTTACCTGCTGTGATGAACACATGTATGCATCAATAATCATATTCCAGTAATATGATATATTCATTTCAAATGAACAATTACACTGTAATTGGTGAAAATCTGCAATAATATCAGAAGGAATAATGCCATCACATTGTTAAAATAAGCCAAACCCACATGTTCCCAGTGACAGTGTGCCGACTGTATCATCCCCAAACGTCAACAAGCGTTCTGTTCCCAGCTGTTTGCATCACTTTTTTCCGTTTTTTTCTTTTTGAACTTCTTAAACTGTTTTTTATTCGCAGCATTTCGTTAATCCAGCTCTTTAAAGGGGACCTATCATGCAAAATGCACTTGTTGATGTATTTTTTACATGAATATGTGTCCCCGGTGTGTCAGGGAACTCACAAAGTGTAAGAAAACAAAACTCTCTCTCTTTTGCATTTAATCACAGGAGCATTAAGCTGAATCTGCCTACTAAAATGCATGTTGGTATTTTGAGCAAAACACATCATATACATGTTTTTTAAATATGTTTATATATCTGAATGTAACGGCTAGGCAAACCAGTATGAACCCAAAAGCACGACTCGACAAACAAAGTACAAAAGAAAGTTTATACTGAAAAAAGTGGCACTGTGAGCTCTCCGTAGAGGTAACAGGTTAAGGTAACAAAAAACACTCTTACGAGGAAAAGGTTAACATAGTATCAAAAATGCAAAGGATAAAGTACATTTCAAAACTGGGTTCTTAGCTCTTAGCAGAAAACACATGGACTTCACGCTGGCAGTCAGGCACATGGGACGAAACGAACTGGCAACAAGACAAGGGAGAAACTAAGCAAGTATACTTCCAAGCCACGGCTTCGGAAAACAAAGAAGAATGGAACAGGCTAACAAGTGTGCCACTCTCTCTAACGATTTCAACATAAACTGTACCGAAAATAAATACCTCACGATGTCTATCTAATTATGAACTTGCTTTACTTTCACGGAACACATTTTTGGTGATAACAAATGTAACAAAGTAACATATTTACCAACACATGTTCTACGCCAGGGGTTCCCAACCCCCGGTCCGCGGACCGGTACCAGGCCGCGGAGGTGTTACTGCCGGGCCGCGAAATAGCTGTGAGTTTATTGTAATATTTGTAGAATTATAAATATATAAAAATATTTTATCAAATTTTTTTTTTTATTTTCGCACCTATAACAGTCATATTATTTCATCCAAAACATACAAAATAAATCAAAATTGGTTAGCATAAGGTCTCAGCCTCTCGTGCACAGAGAAAGTTACCGGTGCGCCAATAGGAAGTGGAGCACACAGGAGACAACCGTTTCATCGCAGACTGTTATGTTTATGTGGGGAAATGGCAGCGCATACATTATTTGAGATATATTTGGAACTCGGACTTCATTTGAAGGACATTGCTTTGGATAAAAGCGTCAGCTAAATGAAATGTAATGTAATGTAATGTTAACTGTATCCTGGTTTTAAACTTTGTTAATATGTTTTGGATGCATATTGTTCTATTATTTGTTCAGGCTGTTACATACAATTAGCCACTGTTGCCACCTATATTAGGCTATATTATATATTATATTAATATTTGTAAAGCGGTCTTAATTTTTTGTTTTAATTGTATCCTGGTTTTAAACGTTGTTAATATGTTCTGGATGCATATTGGTATTTCTTCAGGCTGTTAAATACAATTAGCCTCTGTTGCCACCTGCTGGTGAGTAAATATTAAAATCAGTTAAAATTGACAACCGGTCCGCGAATATTTTTTAATGTATCTGCCGGTCCTTGGCACAATAAAGGTTGGGAACCCCTGTTCTACGCCACTACATACTTACATTCAAATGTGTGCTGCGTCGGTTCAGCCATTCTCCGCAAGGGTTTTTGAAATTGGTCCGTGCGCAAAGCATTGTGGGGATTTGAAGGACGCAAAGTCTACCCACGTGCAGCCTCGAAATTTCCCCCAAGCCAAGCACGCAGTCTCTGTGGAATTCCAAGTATGCTGGACATTGGAGCGGTCCTTCGGCGGCACTCGATGACGTAGCATCCTTGAAATATTGGCTTGGAAGCCAGTATTCTCGAGATTGAGAAATGGCCAGAATCTATATATAGGCAGGCTAAGGGGGAACAGGTGCAGACAATTAGGGCAGAGTCAACAATCACAGTGGAGGGAAAACACAAAAAGGGAGGACGTGAGGTAATCTGCAACAAGAAGGAAAGGTTACTACAAAATAAAACAGGATACAAGACTGAACTAAAAACATTAACTTAACAGATTTTACGAGACATAACACTGAAACCCATAATATAAGCCTGTAAATAGCATAATAGGAGACCTTTAAGTAAACGCCGTGCATTCCTTGTTACGTTTATGAACATGTTTTGTCATTTGCATGTGTTTTGGCATAAAGGTGTTTTTTTATATAATCGTTGTTGAAACTGCAGCACGTTTCTCCTAATACAAATCTTTCGGCCGTTGCAATGTGTTTGCACAATACTTGAATTTAATTTAATTCTACTGAAGTACGTTTTTCAATGCAGGACTTTTACTTAAAAAATAGTATTGCTTCTTTTCTAATCTGAGTAAATCTCAGTGCTTTTTCAACCACGGACTGCACCTTTGATTATCGCACTGAACAAAAAATATGATTTGCTCTCTATAAGGCTGAAACAGTTCATATAATATTCATATATATATCATATTATATTATATTAACATAAACTCCAAAGAGGTAGAATAGTTTTCAAAGATGTGTGCTCAGTCACTGAGAGTTGTTTTATGCAAGAGTTGATTGATGGAAATACTCCCTGAGATCCACCTTGTCTCGTCCCCTCTGGCCGGCAGTGTATCACCAAAGTCTTCAGGTGGTTTCAGCATCGTTCTTCCAGCTCATTGATCTTTGTTTGAAGTTAGTTTTTTACACTCTTTAATATCTGTGAGGCAGTCGTCCAGATTCACGGTCAGAGGAATCGATCCTCAGCTGTAAACATTGCTCTCTGTCGGGGTTTTGCTGTGAATTCATAAGTGTTAGCAAGTTCTGTTCAAGCGAGTCAAATCGTTTATGGATGGGTTTGTGGATCTTTATTCCCACATGTAGTTCCTGTGAGCAGAAATACTGCATCCAGTTTTCTTTGCTGCTATCATTTAGCATTTTACATTGGAGGGTACTGAGCACAATACAAGCACTAAATGCTGTCAGTGTCAAAGTTAATACCAAAAACGCATCAATTGTGTTAATACATCACACTTTAAACACCATGTACTCCAAGTGCATCACAGTAAAACCTTGTAACTGTAGAAGTATAGTATTTTAACCTAATATTTAAATGCCAATACTGTTGTGCAATAACTCGTTTTTTTACAATTTATTCACAATTTGTCATCATTACCACCTCTTTCAATCCTTTAATATGTTCACTTACTTTTTTAAATACTGCCTTAGGAGCTACAGTATATACATTGGTTTATTCATTAACAGTTAAACATGAATTTTCTTGTTGTTAATGTTAATTGTAAATTAACCTTTTATTTTGTATAATTATCAAGGTAATTATAGAAGTTTTTTATGCTTTTATTTTGAATGCAGCTTTGGGTCTATTGGAGACAGGTGGTGGTGGGATCAGCGCACCAGAATGAGCAAATGTTTTTTTAGCGGGGTACGCCACGAGGAGAGCCAGAGGAAAGGCTGCAGGGCAAGATTAATAAAACCTTTGTTTATTATACTGTTTAATATTGGATCATCAGAATAAAATGCATGAAACCATGTTCTTGTCCGGACCATTTTGGATAATTTCCCTGCCTAAGTTTCACTATCAGGTGCCTCGGTGGCAGTTTTCTTTTTTGAGCAAATGTTCTGAATTACTTCTTTATTTTTGTCTGCTACCTCGCCACTGATTTTATAGAATGTTGTACTTATTTGCTTGTATTCGTACAAGGATGATTGCCTTTTAATTTAAAATGTCAGACTACTCTTTTTCCTTTAGCCTTGTATCTGCACTGTTTGTTGCTGTAACTCTGTAATGCGTTTAGGGTTGCAAAATTCCGGGAATTTTCAAAGATGGAAACTTTCCATGGGAATTAACGGGAATTAACGGGAATTTATGGGAATAAACTGGGAATTTTCTGGGGGGGATGAGTAATATTTAACTCAACATTCCTGTTTTCGTTCTTCAATGAAACAAATAATTGTTCAATTAAATAATTAAAAGTTGTTCTGTTCTACTTAGAAAAAAAAGAAAAAAAAAATCTGTTGAAATGTCATGTTTTTTGTATAATTTTGCATCGAATATTTCCAAAATTCCCCAGCTTAACTTCCCATGGAAACTTTCCGGAAACTTTCCGCCCCTTTGCAACCCTAAATGCGTTACGAATAAAGGATTTCTGATTTCTGTGAACACATGACTAAGAGTCTCCTCATAAGGATTTTCTGACATCATAATAGGTGAAAAGAATGTGAGTTAATGTGTAATGCATCAGCAGAGGGGATTTGGTTTTATTTCCAACAATGAAACAGGTGGAGAAAAGGCTTAATGTGGCTTGTTACAGTAAGTAGTTTATTGTCCTGTTATGTTGCCTTAAGAGCAACAATCTGCTTACATCGACCGCTCAATCCGCTCAGGCCATGATTACCAGTTAGTACTTTACAATGCCTGCTTGTTACCAAGTGGTTCATTAAGGATAATAGCATACTAGTTTCAAGCTAATTGCTGACAAATGAAAAAGTCATCGCGTGAACAGGATCATTTTCTTTAATTGTGTCCGCATTAACTTTCACCTCCACTTTTTTTTATGTCTTTATTTCTCCTACTAGAAATGGGGATGCAGGGCGAAATGTGAAGAAACAAGTGATAAATGAAATGAGATCTTCTCTGAGCGTCATCTCAGGGAATTGTAAAAGGTCTGCACAATAATACATCGGTTTTAAACATTGCACAATAGGATATCATCATCTTCTTTAAATAAATGTCCTCCTACACTTTGCCTCTGCATGATACTGCTTTAAAAAAGATATTGTTCATGTCTTTTATATTAACAATTTAATAATCCAGGGGGCTATTAGAACGTGTCATAATGTGTAGAAATAATTTATAAGCCTAAATGTTTCAGGGGGATGAAAGGCAATTATGTAGCTCACTTCAATAGTTCCTGCCTGGCCCACATTGATTAATTTGCCGCATCACATACTGAATGGAAAAATGACACCGATTGACAATTAATATGTATGCATTACTGAAAGACAGCAGGCAAAAATTGATGAGAAATGGTGTGAGGATCAGGAACAAAGACCATCTTATTTGAATAATATAAAAGTGGAGGTCAGGAAGACGAAAGAAGAGGGGGGCAGTGTCCAGAAACATCTTTATGAGATTCCTGCTCTATCACGCCCCCGGGGTTTGAATCCAGGACCTCCTCGATGTGAGGCGACGGTGCAAAACTGCTGAGTCATCTGCTGAGATGGGGAGAGAGTAAAGAACAGCGTTTGGGGGTGAGGGTCGTGAGAGAAAGGGGTAAGCCACACATATATAGGTCTGTGCAGGTGACTGAATTAGTGTAGCACAGGTGGTAGAATTAATGAGGCGCGGGTGATTGAATTAGTGAGAGAGAGAAGTGTGGTCCTGTTCCTGAACCTTTGTAGTAACACACTTATTTGAAGGCTCTAGAGAGCCTTTTCTAACCTTTATTTCTCGCTGACACAACATGAAAACAATTAAACCAGAAATAAAAAGGTGCAGATAAAGGTCTTTGGCTCAGATGAGGCCATATCCGCCCAGATGTTTGATCCGAAGGGCTCCAGTAGTAGTGGGTCCGAGGGGTTTCCCCACTGTAGACCCATGTCCTGCATTGCTATTTGGAGGAAGATAAATACAACTGCGTCTAAAACGTGACTTTTTCTCTGCAAATACTAAAATCCCCAAATGTTCTCCCACTCACTCCCCCCTGCTGAGACACCGCATTGGACTCCTTTGTTCAGTGACTCGACTATGTAACACTTGCGCTTAATTTGGCTTGCGCTCTGACATATTGTACGTGATAGGCTAAGGGGCGCGACATCTCTAAGCCATTGATCAATCACAACAGAGCCTGACTGGCAGACTGGGCTCTGGTTTCAGGTATGAAATATGAACAAAAATGAACCTGAAAATGAGCATACACTCTAAAAACAAATGCCTTGGCTCAACAAAGAAAATCAACGCAACAGTTTGCATCGATGTTTATTACTTTGTTGCTTTAAGACAGCTTCTAATGAAATTGTCTTAAAGCAACAAAGTTATTTGAGTTAGGGGAGAAGGCTTTTTTTTTTCGGACCACTTATTTATTTATTTTGGTGACGATCCGACCCCCATGCTGCTTGGTTCAAACTGCATCCACCAAACAATATGATTTATCTCGACCTCCCCAAAAGAACCAAAATCTGACACGGTGTGAAAAGTCTTTTTTAGCTCTTCTGTTGTCATTTCCTGCGATGTTCTTCATGCAATCAGTCAAAATGAATATTAATACAGGGCGTTTCTTTGACTATTTATAGGCAAATATGGGTGTTACGTGAAGCCCGCAAAAGCTGCGCCACATTTCGAGTTGGTTGTGATTTATAAAGGGAAACCGGCGTAGGACGTGCGTGCACAGTGTTTTATAAATCCGAATATTTGTGTGCGTATTTATTTGCTTTGTCCTACGTAAGCCACCTTCCCACGTGAATCCTACGCAAAGCTTTATAAATGAGGCCCCTGATAGGCCAATAATACCCACAAACACATAGGACCTTTCATACAGGGGTGGACTGGGACTAAAAATCAGCCCGGGCATCTCGACCGGCCCACCTTGGTCCGCTAGTAAATCGTCGGGGGGGGGGGGGGGGGGGGGTGCTAGTGACTAATCCGACTGGCCCGTTTAGTCAACGGCCCACTGCCAGATGGCCAGTCCACCCCTGCTTTCATACATGCATTAATGAGACGTCAGAGCTAGTGATTTGCTATTGGAATGGTGCCCCAACAGATGCCTGTTTTGGTGTCTTGCTCAAGGGCACCTTGGAAGGGCACAGGAGGCAAATTGATAAATCCCACGCTAGTCCATTCTGCATATTACGTTTCAAGGAAATAAACCGGTAACCCGCCGGTTCCCAAACCTACAGCTACAACCCAAGGTAGGTGGGTTGTGCCTTGTTTGAATAGTCATTGCACTGATTCACTTAGTGATTTTATCCAATTCAACTATTAATAAAGCCTTGTTCCTAGATGTTTAATGAAATGCATTTTTTCCTCGTCACGTTTCCCTGTCTCCATGGGCTTTTTCTGTGAAACAACTGAACCTTTTCTATGCACTTCAGGCGGAGAAGCATTCATAAATCATCGTCTGATTTTGAAATGGCTCCATTTATGAGTTGTTTGGTGCAGCTGCCTTGATGTGAGAGGCATGAGCTGTTCTGGGGTGCGGCCAGACAATAACGGCTTCAGTGTCAAAGTGCAAGTGAGATAAATGACTCAGGAGCATCTGCTGTTAAACTGTCCTCTCACTGTCGCTGGGTCAGGGACATTTCCTCTGCTTCGGTCACACTGACGAGGCAAATGTATTTCTAGGTTAGCAACGATATTTCTCTCTGGGTAAAAGTTACTTTCCTTCTTACATTTTAAGAAAAAAATTCTTTCAGTACTAAAATATAACTCTCTATTTCATTTACTCACTTGCAATCAGCCACTGCCAGATCCGACTATTATTTCTTCCAAGTTGGTAACAAAATTGCTATGACCAATGGGGATAAAATAAAATGAAACCTGGGTAAAAAAGCAAGGTAATCAAAACAAATACAGACACAAACAAATATCCACCAACTGAGTAGAGATATGTTGTTTTATAGTAAGTTGATGGAAACCGAATTGCGAGAAGCGTTGTAAAGAGAGTGCATTCAGGACTTAATCACCAACTGGGGAGAAACAATTTCATATGAATGCTAATGTTGCTCCTTGTCCTCTGTGTGTATAAATGGGCAATTGTTCGCTGACATGTCAACGTAATAAGGCAATAATATATCTGGGATGTCTGCCTGTCAGCTTGTTTGGGAGTACTAGTGCCCCCCCATGGCCAAAAACCCATTAATGCAGCTATAAAGGTGCCCCTGTGGAGATTATCTTGTAAACAAACAACAGAAAAGTTCTTGTTTACCTGATCTGTGAATCTCCTTATGGTCTAACAAGCGTGTTGAATGTATCCCTTACCTCGAGAAACATTAGCAGTGTCTATTTTTAAAGCCTGCACTGTTTATACCCATGTTAGTTTGTTAGCAGTCTTTTTCTCCATCTTTCTGCTGCAATATGCTAAAGTTTTTGTTTTTTGTACTTCAGCTTTATTTTTCATGGAACTTGTATGTTTCATTTCCATGGAGAATACTCCAAACACTTCAACAATGAGTCTTTTACTTCTGAAGCCCTTGACACAGAAATAAGACCCCATTCTTCAACACTCCATTAGGCACAGCATGAAGCACTATAAAAACAGTGTTGCTTAATGGCATTGTACGTCAACTGGTATGTTTTTTTTCTCCCCGAGAACATATTGATTTCAGTTTATGATGAGTTTTAAAAACTTGACATAATAGTGGCTTCAGTTTTCCAAAGGACTAATATATTGTGATGGCTTTTATTCATGTTGAGTAGATAAAAGCCCAGTGTGGTGGTTCAACCCAGTCTCACGGCATTTTGTGTTATAGTCACGAAATGTAATCTATTGATTCCTTTTCACCAACACGATTTCCCCCTTTTTTTCATGTCACACAGAACAATTTTAAAAGCAATGTATTTACACTGAACAAAAATATAAACGCAACACTTTTATTTTTGCTCCCATTTTTCATGAGATGAACTCAAAGATCTAAAACATTTTCTATATACACAAAATAACCATTTCTCTCAAATATTGTTCACAAATCTGAAAAAATGTGTGATAGTGAGCACTTAATAATAATAATTATAATCCATCCCACCTC
>CALSBZ010000088.1:223861-241353 GCA_943591055.1 Gobionotothen gibberifrons
GATAGATAGATAGATAGATAGATAGATAGATAGATAGATAGATGGATCGATGGATGGATGGATGGATAGATAGATAGATATATGTTTTAATGTCATGGCATGTTCTTCGAATAGCCAACAAGTGAAAACATGTTCTTTGTTTACAAACATTCTAATTGAAACATTCAAATCAGTAAAGTCCAAATTGGTTGCAAATCAGGGTCTTTTTTACAACTTATTTATTTATTGGACACTTTACTCAAACCACATTTTAATAAGTCGCAAGAGAGTATTATTGTGGAGTGTGGTTGCTTCTGTGCATGAGACCAATACAAAAAGTGTCATAGCCAGTATCGAGGCGAAACTACCGATTCCACAGGGATCATATTTTGAGCCATTTGTCACCCCATCTGACATTTCCTAAATAACTGCTAAGCTGGGGCTGAATACAGTCACAGTTCTTCATTCTGTCTGTATATTTCCTGTGTGTTGGAGCTGTCCAGATCGATTTACTACATGTATTTTACAGACTCCTGAACACACTGAATCTGACAAAACTGAGCAGCTAACACTGTTAAAAACACTGTGGAGCGTTAAATTATAGTCACCAGAGACACTGCTCTATAAAGCTGTCACTATTTTGAGGTCACAGACACTATAAAAGTAGGCGAAGGATTTTTTTATATCTCTCGCAAATGAATTTAGTTGAGTGATTTATTTAATTAAGCAAGCTCAAAGACAGATCAGTCACAGATATTGAAGCTAATTAGTCGAAGGTTCCTCTAATTGAGATACTGAGGGGAAGCTTTCTAATTCAAATGATGCAAACCAGACAAATGAAATTAAGGCGCGATTAGGTCCACTGATTATGTATGGATTGAAGATCTATAAAGCTTTGAGATCTGGAATATCTACAAAAAGTGTCATCAATATTGAGGAGCTCTTTTCCAAAACGCTATAAAAGCCAAATTGAAAATTGAGTTTGTTGTGCCATTTTTGCTGTGTACTGAACCTATTCACTGCTCTATCAACGTTTCATGCCAAATCGCTATATATCCTATATATATATATATATATAAATTTAATATTAACAAAATGTGTGGGTCTAGGTAAAAAATGTCATTTTCCTGACAACTATTAAAATGGATATATAGCGTTTTGGAAAAGAGCTCCTCATATCATGTTCATCATTGACAGCTTTTCATTAAATTCTGCACACACAGGTTTGGTGTCTCAAAATACTTGTTTTAAAGTTTAACACATGTTTGTTTTTTTACTAAGAACTGCACGAGATAGAAGAAACATAACATTTAAACTTAAAACAGATTGGAAAATATTTCTCCTTCTTCGTTCTCTGAATTATTTTTAGAGTTCAGTGTAAATAAAAAATAAGATTTTAGCGAAACCCCTTTCATAACACGATTTTAAAAGGACTAAAACATTCCTGCCTTTTCCAGGACGTTTTAAAGTACAAATATACAATCGAATAAAATAAAATATTCTATGCATGTTATAGTTACTACTCTAAAAAGAAATGGAAAACATTCAGTTGGATTTGACCATGCATACAAAGTGCAATCTTATCACTAGAAAAGTAGAAACTGCATTTGTGCCCACTTCAAAGAAGTTTAAAGGACACATTTTTGTCCCTTTCATAGTCACGCCAATAATTTTACCCCAGCTGTCTACAGAAGGAAAATATCCCTGTTTGAGTCTGTATATCACCCATCAAACCATCTCTGAACCTCATAGTTTATTTAGTGAATCTAAATTTAAAATATCAATGAATGCTGCGCTTTTAACATCTGAATCTCCAACGTTATATCATGTCTGATTGATGTGGTTCATGTGATGCCTCTCTTTCACCTGACCTACTTCAAGAACACAGATTGAGAGAGTTATCCTTAAATCAATCTTTTAGTCCTTTCTTTCAATTATTTATTGTTTTTTTCAATATTTTATTTTATTTTCCACGGTCATGGTAAATGGTAAATGGACTGCATTTATATGGCGCTCTTCTAGTCTTTGCAACCACTCAAAGTGCCTTTACAAAGTAAGCGAGCCTTTCGGCCATTTACACACACACACACGTCACACACACACACACACACACACACACACACACACACACACACACACAATGTGCAATGCCATCGGGAGCAATTTGGCTTTCAGTATATTGCCGAAGGACACTTCCACATGTTAACCGCAGGGGCCAGGGATCAAACCCCCAACCTTTTAATTGGCAGATTACCACACCTGCTGAGCCGTAGCAACCCCTCAGTTATAAAATGGCAAATACAAAGAACCATGCTGTGTCTCAATTCAAGTACTTCTGTGCTTTCATTTGCTATTTTGAGTGCATGAATGCGTCTCAAAGCGAAGTAGTACTTTGAGTACCTTGGATTGTGAACTCATAACCTTTTAAAAAGTTGAGTGTGGAACGCTCACACTCAACTTTCCCCATCGGGGATACATAACTGGAGGGAGAAGTGGAGGGTCCGCCAGTTATTATTACGGTTGCTTCGGTAAACAAAACAATATTATACATAAGCTACGCATGTAAATGTACTACTATACTGGTGTCAAAATGAAGCAACCGTTTCTTTATGTGGTTGATCATGTATTCTAATGATTTGATACTGTGAACAATAACATTGGTACCTAGATAACTAGCTAACAGTGGCAATTGATGACTTGATGAGGGTACAGCAGCAATTATAACCCAGTCTCACGGTATTTCGTGTTATAGTCACGACATTTAATCTATTGATTTGTGTTCATCAACACGATTTCCCCCTTTTTTTCGTGGCACACAGAACGATTTTTAAAAGCAATGGATTTCTATTGGTAGTGTGTTTCGTGCCTGCAACACGTCTTTTTGTGCGGTTGGGTCTTGGAAGACCGGAAGCTGTGTGGTTCATAAAAACATGTTCTTACTCAATATCGAGCCACGATTATTGTTTTTATTTTAAATCGTATAATGTCGGACCTTTTTTGCCATCCGCAAGGAAAACAAATGGGGCTCAGAGCTGAAATCTGTATTTTTTAAATCTTTTTTTCCTTCTAATTTGTTATTCTTTTCTCAATAAAAATAAGGCAAGGCAAAAACACAAAAATCCCTCTGAACAAAAAACCTTCCAACACCATGAATAATCCCACAAACACAGACAGAAAAAACAGAACTTAAATGCACACAAACTAACGGGAGGGGGAACACAGAGACAGAAAACCAAAGACAGAACACAACACAGACAGATCGTAACATTACCCCCCCCCCCTCAAGGGACGGATCCCAGACGTCCCTAAAAAGTCCAAAAATGTCACGAAACCAATATAAATACATTGCTTTTAAAATCGTTCTGTGTGACACGAAAAAAAGGGGAAAATAGTGTTGGTGAACACAAATCAATAGATTAAATGTCGTGACTATAACACGAAATGCCGTGAGACTGGATTGGTCATTATGCCATATAAGAAAACGCTACACGGTCAACAGAGCACTATACAAATAAAAGTTTTAAATGTACTGTCTTTGTAAACGTACAACCATACTGTTGTCAAAAATAAGACACCATAGTTTTACAACCATTCTGTAATGATTTGCTACCGTAGACATCTACACTGCTAGCTAGCTAGCTAGCTAACAACGGCGCTCGCACTTCTAGTGAAGGCACATTCAATTGTTGTTTTAATCAAAAACTAGATATGGTCAGTGATTTAGTTTGGAAGCCATTTATCCAGGTTAAACCCATCACTTCAACATCATGCTCTGTGGGTCTAAATGTCATACCACTCAAATCACCACTCTCCAGTTACATGGAGTGCTCATTTCTCTCAGCCTCAGTGAGCGAGTCACTATATATGGTAACACTCCCACAGCGATGATGGTTTGACAGGTTCATTTTCATGGTGAAAAAAACCCGGATTTGATCACAATGCAGACAGAAAGCATGTAATTACCAGCACTAAATTCAGTAGGATATTATCAGAGTGGCCACACTGGTCATTATATGAAATGGGAAGTAGATTATAGAGCAGATGACAAGTACTTGGACATTTAAAGGCTTTGTTTGATGCTTTGAAACACATTGAAAATACTTTGACCATTGACAACCTGACAATTCTACGTTGGGTCAGGAGTTATTTTCATTTTGGTATTCAGGTTTAATTGTATTAGCGTACGTGGCTATGATCTAAAACACAAATTCGATTTGCATTCGTAGCACAGTGGTCAAATTGCAAAACACAGGCTGTCAGCATTAGCATATTAACCAGGCAGCATATTTTCTAAAACATTTCATGAAAATGTGACAAGAGCATTCAGCGGAGTTCACGACAATAGCAGAGTAATAGAATAAATAATAGATTACTCAAAGCTCACTTTTAAACTGGGCTAACCATTTAAAGCATACAGAGCAGACACAGCGCTGACAGGTTTGCATTATTCATCGTCTACACACACACGCCGCCTGCTAAGCCTCAGAAAAAGAGATGAAGAGCGCCGGGGTTGGATGTTTTTTTTTATTCGTAAGGACAGGAAGTGGAACACTTTGAAGAATGATTCATGTGAAGGAGACGCAGCTAGTGCGCCAATACGTTTTAAAAGAAGGTATCACTTCATTATCACCTATTTTATTAAAAGCTTATGTGTTCATTGTCACTTTTGCACACTGCTGACTGAAGATCAGATCTTTCTCTTTCTCTATAAACTAAATGACAACATTAAATTACAACATTTGTTATTGTGACCATGTGTTGGGTAAATACAATCCCCAGTTAATTGCCTTCCTGATATTGATGCTCTGTAGGATTATGGAAGTCAATCTATCTCTGCAATGTTGCTCAACAATAACATCACACATTTTCTCACATGACTTTATATTTTTTATTTATCTTTGCTCAGGTCAATACAAAACGAACAAAAAAAGATGCCCAAAATGTGGCTTCCTGCAGCAGTCTTGACAATATGAAAGAGCATTCTGGGAATATCACATTTTGAATGCTATTTCATGTTTTAGTCTAAATCTTGTATCAGGATTCGCAGAAAAAAAGCGATTTTACAATAACATAATTTGCATTATTATCATTAAATATAAAGGAACATGGATTTTCAGATGAAACACAAATGTATATAAAGTGGAAAAAATTGACATTTTTGTTTATTTGTTGAAATTCATAGTCTTGTTTATTTTTGATTTTGGGGAATGGGAAATATCATATAAATGTTTGAGGTTCATACTTATAATTTGTGTGTCTTGTACAACGTGTTAACATACTTTAATGTTCAAAAGTCCTCTCCGTTTTAGCGGATGCTTATTTAAGCCCCCTTTAGGAAAAGTTTATTCTGCTCTGATTGAATTGCGAGGAAAATTGCAAAGGCAGTTAAGCCGTGGGTGGAGATGGTATTTCCTAATAAGCCTGAATCTGACACAGGAAGGGGTGAAAAATCTGAATGACATGTTGAATCCCATGTATGGAGATTGAGGCAGCCCACGGAAACTGACTGGATGTATTATATCACAGTTAGTGGGTTGGTTGGTACTTCAGATCCCCACAAGAATCTGCACTTAAAAAGTGAGGATTTCATAATATGTTCTCTGTAAAAAAACACCACGCTTCTCTGGACTTCTCCAACACAAACATAGCCCTATCATCTGCTGTCACGTAAATAAAATGTAAATTTCCTCATGGCTCTCCTATCTTTGACCTGATGACAAGTATATCCATATAAATACTTTAAAAAAACATTATTCTGCTGAAGAAGATGCCATGTGGCGGAGGCGTTTTCCCAGATTTTAGCTAATCATGAAAAAAGCCAGAGAACCAATTCAATTTCAAAGTGTCTTCAAAATGAAGGAAATATCTTTCTTTGCTTATAATAAAACGCCTCTTCATTAATCAGCTCAGGAATTTTTTAGAAAGGGGGTTTGGATAAAAATAAACCAATAAACAAAATAAAGCCTGCAGGCATTTTTCTTATGCAAGCATAACTCATTGCACAAATAACACTGAAATATGCCCTGATGCAAGTAACCTAGAGGAAGGAATTTATTTGTTCATATTCACTCCAGCTACATTTCAATCAGGAGAGACTTCATTTTGTTTAAATAACATTTATTGACACATGCCATATATGAAAAATGTTAAGTCTTTGGCGATTAGACCCCGATCCTGAAATCGTATACTGTATCTAAAGGGGGAAATGCAGCCGTGAGCATATAGGGAACCCCCCCAGGGTCTAGACACTGGTGGTGATGCTGAAGATCTGGATTTGATGAGGAGATGGGATGAAGAGGAGATGTGATGAGGTCTTTGGATTAGCTCTCCTGGCACTGGATATGATGAAAGGAGGTGGATGGGGAGGAGGTGGATGGGGAGGAGGTGGATGGGGAGGAGGCGGGCGGCAGCATGAAAACCTGAAATCACAGCTGACTGCAGGAGAGAGGAGAACCATTTTAAAGTATGGCTGCAGCACGGTGATTGGCTGCTGGAGATTGAGGTGAAATGTAACAGGTTAAAATGAAAGCCTGTGATGAGCTGATTATAAGCAGCTGCGGAGTGAATGTATACCAGTCTTCCTGAAAGAACTTGCGCTGAGCTTCATTTCAGGATGTTCAAAAATAACTCAGAAAAGTTCAGATACCAATAAGTTTCAAAAAGGTCTTGACATCAGAGTTTCTGTTTGATGATATCTGCTGAAAGGAAGTTTTACAGTAAAGTAAGGTTCAAAATTACCTGAATGTGCCTTTTCCTCACAATTTTAAGCTCTAAAGAAAGGGCGTCATCACACCCTGGGTGTTTCTGTCGAGTAAAGCTGCTCCAGAGCCACTATTTCAAGCATACTACGTCATCGAGTGCCGCCGAAGGACTGTTCCAATGTCCAGCATACTTGGAGCCCGGCGTCTTTCGTAGCGAGAAATGTCGAGGCTGCACATGTGTAGACTCCGCAGTCTTAAAATCCCCACAATGCTTTGTGCACGGACCAATGTCCCCAAATCTGTGGCGGAAAATGTAAGGCGGGGCCTCTCATATGAAGCACACCTGGGCTGAAGTCGAATAGTCCATTTAGCTTAGGAACCTTCCTAACCGAGTGAAATGACCCGGAAGTCCCTCAGTGGCAGCCATGATAAGTGCAGTTCGAATTCTCTAGATGATAAGGAAAGGAGGTTTCAAACTTCCTTTATAACCTCCTTTAGCTTAGGAACCACTGGACCTCCCTTACCGAAAGGAGAGGAGAAAATGCTGCCCCACAATGCCTTGCAGCCGCAGCATTTGCCGTCACACAACAGTCGGCCGTTCACGGAAACAAACGATTATGACGGAGAAATTATATCATGAAAGTTATGGTGCTTATTAAGGTTTTTAAAACGTACGTGGTAAGTTGCCAAAGTGCTTTGTTTTGAACGTTCAGCAGTATTATAATCAAAAAGAGAAATATGAACGTTAGTTTTTACTGAAATGATCAAATAAAGTCAACATTTCACAGAGCTGTGTGGGGTTTGTTCAACTTTTAAAAGATGTTTGAATGGTGATGTACACAGTGATAGATGTTAAGGACTAACGTTTATAATAAATACATTTGTATTGATTTTAAGATCTTTTCATACAATCATACGTATTGGGATCATTTGTATTAATGTGGACCGGAGGGAGAGGGTGACGAGCATAAGTTTCACTTTCCTTTTTTATTTCAATTCTAACTTTGGTCATGAAGAATATGTTTCTCTGTTGTCCCCGTTCATAAAGCATAAAACAACAGCATCAGAGCACGGTGCAGAGTCTCTAGATGACTTTACAGTAGTCCCTCGTTCTTATTAAACATCCATGTTGTAGTCCGCTGTATAGAAAACTGTAGTTTCCATAGTTTCCCCACAGCAGCAGACGCACATTCATGACGTCCGCTGGCGCATTATAAACACGTTGGATAGTGAAAGTGCAGTCGGATTCTCTAAAGTACTGCAGTCTCTTCTCCTAAATCCTTTTGAATTCTCCTATGCACTATCCCTTAACCCCGTGAAGTTTCACTCAGAGGTCAAGGAATAGACGATAGGGTTAGAATTTAGGAGCTGATTTTTAAACTATCCGACCGCAACCCTGCACACTTGCTAGCCTGTTCCACTCTTCGTTTACCGAATGCCAGGAAGCATTCTTGCCTCGCTTCTGAAGCAAGTGACTCGGAAGACATGTGCTACCAAGCAAGCATACTCAACATTGAGAAACACCCCCTGATTGGCCAAGAGGGGAAATTCACCAAGCTGCTCTCAATTGTTAATTAGGAGAATGTCCCAACACCCTGCACAACAGCTGATCTGAATAACTTCCAATCAACTCTGGGCAATTGTGACGTTCAGCTGAATTGGAATGGGGAAGTGGGAAATGACCAAAAAATTGCCAAAGAATAAGGGACTGCTTAATATTAGAGCAATCAAATCTACTAGATTTAGTTGTTGTGCTGTTAGTCCTTGTATTGAGAATCAGCTGGTTTATTAAGTTGGTTGACATATACAAGGTATCAGCTTTTGTGTTTAATGTTGCACACATAAATAAGAATCTAATTGTACAAAAACAAACACATTTATAAATTCAGTTTAGTATTTAATGTTCAATCTGTCCCATAATTATGTATATATAATACCTTGCTTTATATCTTGTTAATTTGCAAATTAAACATGTATATTTTCTATTTTCTTGCTTATTTCTTGTCTTTTAATTTGTATTGTACAATGCCATGTCTTTTTATGCTGCTCCAACACAAACATTTCCCAAATTGGGATCAATAAAGTACTATCTTATCTTATCTTATAACTATTTTAAAAGCTATTTAAAAAATGTTTCCAAGATATATAAATATACAAACTAAATATAAGCATGAGTAACTTACTCTGAGAATATTCAAGGAACCATTTTAAGAGCAACCCGGTATCACGGCAAGACGTGAACATGTGACGATCTACCATGCTGGGAGACGTGAATACAGATGAAGCACTTACTTTAGGACTCCAGCTTAGGTGTTCCTGCCTACTGCAAGCCAACTCCCAGTTTGGAGGAAGGTCAAGCCCTCCCACTATTTTCCAAGAGGGCGTTGCCAGATTTTCAATTTCAGGTTTTAACCAGGAGATGGCGCTTCATTCACAAATACAGAAATGATGTCATACACAGTGGCTGCTTGAATGAAGAGCATTTGAACATATACAGTAGTCTTTATATACTAATAATCATAATAATAATAATGTAAATGTTTACATTACATTAAACCATGCATTTTGTAATGTCAGCATTTCATTTAGAAGAAAAGTAGTTAGTTCGTTATTTTCATGTCGATGGACACTGAATAATATTTTTGAATAGAGGATTCATAATATTGTACAGCATTTTAAATTCTAAATATCCCTGCAAATATAGCAATGACATTTCTGCTTCTATCTTTGCAAAACGAGTAAACAGTCACATTTGATCTTGATACGGGATCAATGTGTGTAGTCTTTAATATTAAACATGATCGCTGGTAGACAGCCACAGAAGTCGTATCACAGTTTAATCTGAGCGGATCACTGTTTATCACAGCTCTCCACGCTGCTTTCAAACTGTCAGTAAACAACGTGGTGTGTGTTAGTCGTATCTTGGCTCTCTGTTCGGTCAAATATTAAAGCTACATGTGCGCGTGCGTTTCGGAGAGTTTGTGTGTGTGTTCCTGCCAGTAATTAGTCGTGTCTCGGCTCGCTGTACGGCTAAATATAGAAGCTAAATTAGGCACTACATGTTAGCAACTACATGTCCCACAATGCATTTCGTTCTGTGACTTGCGCACCGTCTTAATCTCAGCCGTATTTTAACCGCCGGCCGACAGGGGGCGAAAGAGACGAGTGAGCGATACAGGGAGAGAAACACAGAAGAAGAGATGAGAGCGCAGCAGAGAGAAGCAGAGACGATATCTGTATAGTTCAATGTTCATTGACAATACATATTGAATTGTACTTTCTTTATTTGATTGGCAGTCAGTTGTTGATTACATGCAGACGTTGATAACGTGCATTCATTTCTTATGGCTCTATCTGCAGCTTTTCCGGAGTCATTTCTTATGATTACATTTTCCCACAGGCCAACAACAGCTTCAACAAAACTATTCCCCTCAAAGAGAAAACCAAACATGCCCTGTTGTCGTGAGAGAGAAAGTGCAGAAGGAAACATCCATTAAACTCAGTGTGCTGCTCTGTGATGCGTGAGCTGTATGCTCGAGTCTTCCTGCCTGTCGGCCTGTCAGATCTTGTAAAAGTAGAAGTACTCAGATCTTGTACTTGAGTAAAAGTAGAAGTACTCAGATCTTGTTCTTGAGTAAAAGTAGAAGTACTCAGATCTTGTACTTGAGTAAAAGTAGAAGTACCAGAGTGTAGGAATACTCTGTTACAGTAAAAGTCCTGCATTCAAAATGTTCCTCAAGTAAAAGTATTCTCATCAAAATATAGTGAAAGTAGCCATTGTGCAGATTGGTCCATTTCAGAATAATAGCCTATATATGATATGTTTTATAATGATTGATCATGAAAGTGTTCTCAAAGCTGGTAACGGTGCAGAAGAAAAGTAGTGATAGAGTATAAATATCAAATAGCCTATTCCAACAGATTAAACCATTTTCCCATGCTGCATATGTGCATGATCCGTGGCACACTCATAACGCGCATGGCACGAGGGATTTTTGCTATTGGGACTCGGGTTTGAGTCCAGCATGAACAGAATAGAATAGAGGATTCATAATATTGTTTGTCGAGAACAAAATTAACGATCAAGCAGCATTTTAAATTCTAAATATCCCTGCAAATATAGCAATGACATTTCTGACAACAGCAGCGTCCAGCAATACAATGAGGAATGTGGAGCATCTTGTGAAGCAGTACTTTAGTTTAGGCTTCTCAAATAACGAAATAGTTGATCTTTTGGCACATCAGCATCAGATTATCATAAGTATTAGAACTTTGAATAGATTGTGCAAGAAACTATGTCTATTTTATTTCGAAGAAAGAACCAAACGGATTTGGAGGAGATTGTCTCCTTTCAGCTAACCAGGAAGTGTTTTAGCACACCACGTGACGGATCTGAGCGAATCACGTTCGACAACAGAAATGTTGTCGAACCCTTGTTCACAGGTTTCACTCATGGTCTCACTGCTTTCACACCGATTTGCATACTGTGTAGAGTGAGCAATTCGTTTATTCCCTCAGACGCAATTCAGGGGGGGAGGGGGGGAGAAAGTGTTCTCAAAGCTGGTAAAGGTGCAGCTAGTTTGAATGAGTTTGTATACTGCAGGGTAGCTTGTGAATTTACTCCAGGTGGAACTAAAGTCTGATTTAACACTTGGTTATATTTCACATCATTCATCCACATCTGTGAAGCAACTAAAGGTATTAAATACCATTTACCTCTGAACTGTAGAGGAGTACAATAACAAAGTAGCAAAACATTGAAATACTTAAGGCGAGACACGGCAGGCAAAAACATCGTTTTTCATGCACTGGTCAATTTTGAGATTTTGTGCTATTTTGATTCAATAACATGTTTTCTTTCAGGCTTTTGAAAGGAAAACGTTGAAAATACACATTTAGGTGTTTATTTTACTATAGTTTGTCTATTTGCGTCTGTAGATTTCTCCTAAATTCACCAAAAGTTATCATTCTAACGTAACATAAAGTACCGCGACCGCTGTTTGCACCATGTCATCAGAGGTATCGCTGGAAAGCTCCGTTTCTCCTGCACAATCTCATCGGATCCAAATATGGTCATTTCCTTTGTATCAGCAACCAATCGTGAAAGTACAAATGGGTCTTGTGACCAAAAAACGAAATCTTATTGGCTGGTGTCAATTTCTGGCAACGTGATTCGTTCAGATGCGTCACGTGGTGTACTATGACACTTCCTTGTTTAGCTTTTCGCAGAACATTTAAATCTCAAAATGGCAAAACAACCGCGGAATAAACGTACAAAGAGAAGACAACAACAATTGTTCCTTGCACGAGGCAAGGTACAACACAAAACAAATGTCCCTGAACCTGAAATACCTTCAATGAGTGTGTCAATGCGTAAGCTGTCACCCAACGAGCAGGAGGTTTTAGATAGCGCCACACAGCAGTGGCTGATAATTCATGTAGCGCGGCTGAATGAACTGCTCAGTGGGTTGATTTGTCCAAATTGCGCAGGGACAGGGCTCAAAGTCATTATTGATCCGCAAAACCAGAGACATGACAAGAGAGTGACAGGTATAGAAACTATAGGTTACTTACGTAACCCCAGTTCTCAGAGTAACATGTAGTGAGATGTCTCACTACATGTTATGAATGAGAACAGGATTGAGACCAAGAAAACTTGAACTATTGAATACAGAGTATAACTTATCAGGACATTCAAGTTGAATAATTTTTTTCTCTAATTAGTGGCAGAAATAGAGAGAGGCCTGGAGTCACTTCACAGGACAAGGGAGCAGGTCAGGCAGGCTTATGCAGATGTGGACCCAGATGTTGCAGAGTTGCTGAGGGAGGATGCAGATGCAGTGATAAACATCAGCGTGTCATTTGATGGCACATGGCAAAAGCGAGGCTTCACATCCCATTATGGGATTGGTGTGTGCATTGACATCCTTACTGGATTGGTGATAGACTATGAAATCCTATCATCATATTGCCATGCTTGTGCTCTAAAGGGAAATGCCAAGCAAGCGCAACATATTACAGAGGAGGAGTATGACAGTTGGCGACAGACACACATTGATTGTGCAAGAAACTTTGCAGGTTCAAGTAAGGCAATGGAGCAGGAGTCAGCCAAGAGGATGTGGGCCAGGTCTGTGAATCACCACCAGGTGCGGTACACTGAGATGTTGTCAGATGGGGATAGCGCAGCATTTAGGGAGGTGGTTGCACTGAATCCATACCCTGGGCATGAAGTGGGGAAATTAGAGTGCATCAATCATGCCCACAAGCGAATGGGTACAGCACTCAGAAAACTGAGTTCACAGGGAAAGTTAGGAGGGAAGGGTGTAGGGAAGCTGACTGCAAATAAATGCAAAACTTTACAAAATTATTACAGGGGGGCAATTCTGAACAACCAGGGTTCAATTGACCAGATGAAGGCCGAAATATGGGCAGGTCTCCTCCACAGCATGTCTACAGATGACAGCCCCTTACACACCAGGTGCAATCCCTCCTGGTGTTGGTATAGGAAAGCAGAGGATAATGGGGAAACACCTGGTAGCCACAAACTACATGCTGCAAACTTTTTAAAGCGAGAGATGGGGCAGAAGCTTATCCCTGTGTACCACCGCATGTCAAGTGACAGCCTGCTACAGAGAATGCAGCATGGAGGTACTCAAAATGCCAACGAGTGCCTCAACTCAGTGATATGGGCGCGGTGTCCAAAAACAGTCTTTGTGGGGAAAAGCAGGGTTGAGGCAGCTGCAAGTATGGCCATCTCTACCTTTAATGAAGGTGCCTCTGCCATGCTGGCTGTTATGGAGAAGTTGTGGCTCCAGAGCACAGCTGTTACTGTCAGTGCAATGAGAGAAAATGATTTGCTTAGAATTTCAAAAGCTGAGGCTGTTACATCTGCCAGTTTAAAATATAGGCGCAAGAGTCTAAGCACAGCAAAAAAAGTAAAAAGACATCAGCAGGAGATGCAGGAGGGGCCTACTTATGGAGCAGGCATGGACTAGGCTGTGTTATGTAGGACAGATGGACATACATCTAGGGTGGCAGTTATTCTGGTGGCAGTGTGTGTGTTACTGTGGTCGCAGTGTGTTTGTGTTACTGTGGTTTTGTTCATCAGGTCATATACTGTGTTACTCAGTTTTCATGTTTATTGTGTTTTATATGTTCTATATTGTTGTTGGTAAGTATTAGATTAGATATTGTGTCTGTAAATAGTGTCTTCCAATAAAAAATGTTTTGAATTTGACAACACATATCTTTAAAGGTCGTTTTCTCAAAATGAGGTTTTTCTCCTACTCTGAGTTCGAAATTTCCACTTCAGTAGCACTTACATACACCAAACCTTCCAGTTATATTCCTATCAATATTATGAAGGCTTTTACAGAAGGGTTTGTTCATATATCATTCATAGCCTGAATTATATAACATTTATACCTAAAAACATGGCGAAAATTGATATTTTAGGGCTGTTGATAGTATTTTCTGATTTATGGAGTGATTAAAAGAGATATCCAAAATCCCTTCTGTAAAAGCCTTAGTTTCTAATATGACTACAAAATGAAACAAGAATTTTGAACCTGGCTTTATCCAATGTTCAGAATTGGATTCCTGAAATGTGTTAAAATATGCGCATATTTAATGAGATAATGGATCATTTGCATATTTAAACATGCTATATCAGAAAACTTGTAATATAAAAATGAACTGCCTTATTGTAAGTAATTAACAGGATAAATTTCTAAGTGATATCTTTAAGTTAAAAAAATTACCCTATTCACCTGGGGTGTCTCGCCTTAAAGTAAAGTCAAAACATCTCTTTTTATCACTCCATAAATCAGAAAACACTGTCAACAGTATGATTTGCCTAATGTGGGACAGTCCTAAAAAGGGGCATGGATTGTGCAAGAGCAATGGTTATTTACAGGGCTTTAGTCTTCTAATGCATTATTTTAGATATTTAAGGTGAAGGGTAAATTATATTAAATAATTGGGGGTATCTGGGGCGTAATTGGGGGTAATTGGGGGGCTCTGTTCAAATGGTATGACAAAGTCTGGGATAATGTAAGGGATAAGTCTTCATTATGCCCGGGCTAGCATGGGATGTTCCCGGCATATGTACAGCAAGTCTACCCCATTGACATGTTTTGGCAACCACACGTACAAGTCCCTGTCCCAGGCTGGACACATTTGACCAGAGTGGTCTATGTACCCAGTGGGTTCCCAGGCCTACCAGCATGGATGAATTAATTTAAAAAGTGCCTGCGACATTTGAAACAAATGCTTCAGAGACTATTCCTGGGTGTAAATGTTGTCTCATCCACCCTGGTTCTCCTGGAGCTGTGAAATAATCAGAGTGCTTTTTCAATGTCAAGCACTCTCACAGGCTAGACTCAGCACCTGTGTCAGCCTGGGTGTATGCCTGCACACATAGGTGGTGATGCTGCAGTGATTCTGCTGTTCCTCCTGGAATTAAAACAGTTTGACTGACTTTTAACAACATTTTACCCACGATTCAGCCACTGTTCCTGGCTACTGTCACCAGGTACATGGCCCTGGGAGTCTGTGTGAGTGGCAGAGCCTGCAAACAGCAGTGATTCTGCTGTTTTTCCTGTAATTAAAACAGTTTGACTGGTTTTTCGCTCATTCCCCCGGGATTCAAGCACCTTTCCAGGCCGAATTTCAGAACTATTCCTTGGTAGGAATGTAGCCTTTATGCCCCTGGGTGTGTCCAGAGAAAATGAGCCTGCTAGCAGGAGGGATTGGGCACTTTTTCCCCTCGCGTACATATGGCCTATGCTGAGCTATGGTGAGATGTACGCTCCTTTTAACACTCATTTCCCCACGATTAAGCCACTGTTCCTGGCTACACTCACCAGGTACATGGCCCTGGGAGTCTGTGTGAGTGGCAGAGCCTGCAAACAGCAGTGATTCTGCTGTTTTTCCTGTAATTAAAACAGTTTGACTGGTTTTTCGCTCATTCCCCCGGGATTCTATTTCTGGGTGACCAAGTAGCCTTTATGCCCCTGGGTGTGTCCAGAAAAAATGAGCCTAATCAAAGCTTGTTTTGTACATTTTTTCCTGTGTTCACGTAACTTTGAGAGTCGAAATACGGTAGTATTTTATGAATGGCTATTTTTGTCACTTTTCATCCGATTTTCAGACTTTTTTCTGGGTAGGAATGTAGCCTGCATGCCCCTGGGTGTTTGCAGAAAAAATCAGCCTAATCGAAGCATGTTTTGTACATTTTTTCCCTTGTGTACATATGGCCTATGCTGAGCTATGGTGAGATGTACGGAAATGCGTCCATCTGGCTATAAGTTAGTATAGGGGAAATGTACGCTTCATTTTCTGTCACTTTCCATCCGAATTTCAGAACTATTCCTGGGTAGGAATGTAGCCTACATGCCCCTGGATGTTTGCAGAAAAAATTAGCCTAATCGAAGCATGTTTTGTAATTTATTTCGAATTTTTTATTTTTTTCAAAAATCAGCCTAAGTGCCAACGGGAGAAGGGGAACTCAAAAGTCAAATGTTTGGCGCTTTTTGGTGAAGCCCCGGACCTTTTTCCACTTCTCCGTCAAAAGTTTTGTCGGAGAAGGGATAATTTTTTTCCCCTTCTCTGTTGATTACATTCATTCATCCGTTTCAGACCCGGTTTTTGGAGGCACTCAGAAGAAAAACGGCAGGCTGATTTCATGGAGGAATTCATCCGCTTCAAGTGCACTCTTGGTCGGATACATTTTGGTGCCTCAAGACCCCCCAGCCTGGTTCTTTATAAACTTTAAGTTTTCATAAGTGACCTCTGGAGGAATGCAAGGGGAGTTGACAGGGGACTTTACCTGGGTTATGGGGCACTATTATGGGATACATTTTAACCATTTTGACCCTTTTTTATGGTTCTCCAAAAAGTTAAGTTAGACTTTGGTGCCTCTGGAGGAATGCAAGGGGAGTTGCCAGGGGACTCTACCCGGGTTATGGGGCACTATTTTCGGATACATTTTAACCATTTTGACCCTTTTTTTATGGTTCTCCAAAAAGTGAAGTTTCACTTTGGTGCCTCTGGAGGAATGCTGCGTTTAACCGGGACTGGGATCGAAAAACTCTGGTGCGGCGGCCTCGCCCTGGCCGTCCACCTCCGGGTACCTGACTCCTCTGCCTCCTCCGGGGGCAGGTGCGAGGGGTTCAATGCCTCCTCCCCCGCTGCGGCGAGAGCCGGAGCGGGATGTAGCGCCCGGATACACTCTGGCTCGGATACAGTTTGGACGTCCGGTGCGGTTGCGTGGGCCCCTGGTCCTCCCTTCCTCTCCGTTGGCGCAAACTCCCTCTTTCCTCCTCTCACGTCCGGGCCTTCGGGTCGGGACGTGGGGCGCCCCGTCCTGCTCGCCTCTGTGCGTGCGCGGCTGCCGGTGGACTTTCAGTCTCCGCGCTGCCCGCGTTCCACCTGGCTTGCCTCGGCGGGTGTCGTATGGGGAAAGAGGGGGTGCCAGCGGAGGTTAGGTGTGGTCCGAGGCTCACCTCCAACGCCGCAGCGGAGCACCAGACTCAGGGGAATCTGAGAGCCTCTCTCAGCAAGCACGACGGAGCCCGTAATTTTGGCTCGGATTAAATGGTTAATTGCTCGATCCTGTCAGCAATAACCGTTGAGGTGGGACCGTTTCTGGTAACCCAAGTCCTCCCCCGGTCCGTGTACCGTGAATGTGATATACATCAAATATGTATGGGGCACCAGACTCAGGGGAATCTGAGAGCCTCTCTCCGCAAGCACGACGGAGCCCGTAATTTTGGCTCGGATTAAATGGTTAATTGCTCGATCCTGTCAGCA
>CALSBZ010000088.1:263033-273259 GCA_943591055.1 Gobionotothen gibberifrons
ATGATGATGATGATGATGATGATGATGATGATGATGATGATGATGATGATGATGATGATGATGATGATGAGAAGCAAACACTGAATCAAAGGGTTAATCCTCCTGCAGTGTATTGTATACCTTATGTGCACAGTGATGCGACTCGTCCTGTGTCAAAGCATCTGACTCATTTCCATAATGTCGAGTGCCACAAAGAAACTTCAACTAAGTTACCATGGCAACAGATACTTCAAGACTCTTTCTGGTCCAGTTCTCAACTCAAGCTTATCTGTAATTACACCTGTGTCATCTTCATTTCCTACAAATAACTCACAATGTTTCTTCAGTAAACTTTGTTTTTTTTGACAGAACATTATCACTATCAAGACAACATATTTAAGTATGTGTCGCCATGTACATTTATTTCGCCTAAATACTGTATTTGACTTAAAATATGTGTGTGAAAGTGAATACATCTGGGTTTCTTTTTGATAAAACAGTCAATTACATTTAATACAATAAAATATTAATAAAATAAAATATGTTATAATCGTAGTTGTTATTGATATAATTATGAGTATTATTTGCAATATTATTACAATTTAATTTAATATTATTATTTATTTGTTTTACTATTATTTGTATAATTTGTTGTATTGAGAAATGCATTAAAAAGACATTTTAGGAACCAACAAGGGTCCTTCAGATGGCAAAACTGGCACATTCCAGCTTAAAATGTAATCATAATGCAAGGATAATATGTACATTAAACGCACATACCATCATGCTAGTGAAATATTCCTCCTGATAAGGAAACAATGAGATCCCGTGGTACAGGACAGCTTGTAATCCCGCTCAGCATCAGCGACCCTGCAGATGCCGCCTCATCCACTCGAGGGAACAGCTTGTTTACAAAAGCACTGCCTCTCTGTGCCTTTGGTGTTGTTACGCTGAGATTCGATTTTTTATTGTTCAAAGAGGTCTGTTATTGCCATCAGGGTTTATATCTCATCACAGAAAGACATCAAAGGGAGATGAAGCATACTTGTGATTCTTCGGAGAGTGCCTTCCAGAGACAACCAGATCCTGCATCTCCTGGGTAAGAGGGACTCCTGAAGATCCCCTCGTCCTCCACGGGACCACAGTTCTTTTTCTGTCCGTCGCCTGTGTTGGGATTGCTTTTGTGTTGTGGGAGAAAACAGGTTGCATGAAAACTGAAATGAAAAGTAGCCACAGTATTACACCCACAAACAGTGGAGGACACATTACTATAGTAACTCATTGTATGCATTATTAAATTACTGCGCCAAATAATATGTATTACATAAACCTGGATCTTATGAATTTAAAATGCATAGGCTTCATTTAGATCTAATACATAAGCCTGGTTCTAATGTATTTGGAACACATTGGATGTATTGATAATAAGGTTGTAGACATAGTTATTATGTATCTGCAGAGTTTATTAGTCAATTAATGTCAGAACTATGTAATCCAAATGGAAGGACATTTTATATGCAATTGAAATACATAAATCCTCTATATTAGGCCACATTTTTCTGTGAGTGTATGTGTCATGTTCCAATTGGGGGAAATGTAGACTAAAATGACTACATTTTTGATTGCGACATTGATATGAATAGACAGTGTTGTCTCCCAGTGGAACGCACATTGGGAAAGAGGAGGGAGCTTCTCATGGATGGAAAACAATCCAAACACAAGTGAAGATGAAAATATGGCATGACCAAAATAGGCGCTCCCAGCTAAACGAAGGAAATCAGCTTTTAACTTTAATCCTAAGGCTTGGGAGAAAGAGAGGCGTTGCACTCACGTCAATCAGTCACTACGCCACTTGTGTACAGACTGAAATATCTCCTTAACTACTGAAATAACTGCCATGACAGTCAATTCAACTGGAGGATCTGTCTTACTGACCTTTCCTCTAACACTATCAGGTTGACATAGTTGGCTTTTAGTTAAACATCTCCACATGTACTAGATGGATTGCCATGAAATATGAAACAGAGACTCATGGTGCACAAAAGACGAACTATAATGACTTCTGTGATTTCCTGACCTTTGCCAATGCCACAACCCTCAACATCTATGAGATGGATTGGTAAAAATGTGCTTGTAGACATTCATGGTTCCCAGAGGATGTGTCTCAACGACTTGGGGATCTGTTGACTTTAACTCTATAGTGCATCCATGAGGTTTACGTATATGCTTTTGATTATAATATCTCAACAAAACATTCAATAGTATGCTTTAAAACTGGATATTCATGGCCCCAGATGATACATCCTAATGTCTAGTTATCGTCATGTAACACCACAATGAAGTCAACATTTCCCCTAATTCAATACTTTTATTTTAAAGGTCTCCTGTTATGCTATTTTTAGGCAAATATTATGGGTCTTAGATATATGAAAATATATAAAAAACATGTCTATGATGTGTTTTGCTCAAAATACCAAACAGATCTGTTAGAGCAACGCAGGTTTTGGGTCTGTAGCTTGAAAACAAAAAAAAGAGGAGGGGGAGCTAATGCCTGCTCAGAATTACCCGACAGCTACAGTTAGATGTGTGCCTACTCAATCGTCTTCAAAATGTAAACTCTCATTATCACACAGGGATATGAACATTTGACTTCACATTCACATTCACCATTAAATAACTGGAGGATAAAATATTTCACACCAATTAAATATAGGTGCCTTCAACCTTCAACTTCACACCAATGGTGACATACCTCCAAGAAATCTAACAAGTTGAAAAGAATTAGCAGCTTCACTAACTGGCTGCATGTAGGCATTTAAATCAAGGGTTATTTCTGAAACAGTATGGAGCTCAAATGCTTTGTCTCTTGCGGGTTTACCACAAGGTGAGTTCCTTTTTTTTATATCCTGCTTCTTTACACATGCTCTCTCCAGTACAGCTTAGCTCTGAGTGTTAGCGATGCTTGCTAATGTAAACAAAGACCATATTACGTCCAAAACACGTCAGGCATTGTTTCTGATAGCAACGTTTCTGATAGGGCCGTGGGTCCACATGTACGATATTACCTAATATACGTCATACCAGACGCAAATCTGGATCAGCTCCGTTGTACCCCCGTTTTTAGAGATTTGGGTACGGAGGAAAAGAGAGAGGGTTTTCTTTTCTGACACCGGGGACACATATTTATGTATAAAAGACATCAAAAAGTGCCTTTTGCATGATAGGCCCCCTTTAATATCTGCTGAACTAATGATGTTCCCACCAGCCTCTGCTGTACTTTGTGGTTATTGCTAATGAGCCAACTTCTGCATGTTAACACACTTTCCGTAGAATTTACCTCCTCTCCGAGCTGTAGACCCTTAGTGTTATTTACCTGGAAGCGGTGCTCACAAATTACTCACATGAAGCAAGACAACTGGTTAGAATGGCAGCCCCAAGAACCAAAAAGGTTAAAGTCCTCTGATCTAATGGGCCGTTTGCAATAAAACGTACTGCCCACATTCATCCAGAGTGTCCAATTACCATCGCTGCCTGTGGGGGCCGAGGGCAGTGCTGACATTCTTCCTAACACCTTAGTAAAGTATTAAGCAAACATATCAGACTGGAAAATCAATAGACAAGTGAACAGCGGGTTTAAGGAAGAGAGAAGCAATCAAACTCTGATTTGGACAGATGAGTAAAGACAGTGTGACACCAGACTGAATTACACAAATTACAACACCAGAGATAACCCCATTTTGACCCTTTTTGTTATATTCACCAACATCTGTGTTCACCCCTCCTGCTCTTTGTCAAATGTGTGGTGGGGATTACATTTAGGTCTTTATTCTGTTCTAAAAACGTGTACATGACCTCATTTTTGACTCATCGTCTTTGTCTTTCTATTGTCTATGGTAATCAAGCACTGAAAATAGATATGCATTTTCTCTAATGAGGACAGCGTCCGTTTGGGCATGTTATATAAAGGTTACACCTATCAGATGCTGCTTGTGCTTCTGTGAGGCTATCTCTGGCAGATAGCAACACACAGACACAGACAGGAAGTCAATGATGAGGTTGGGAGTGTATAATCATACTCAGGCTTAAACTATTTGTCTACACAGACTTGTTATTGGCAATATCACAGTTCAAGACATTTACAGTCCACACCATCCCTCGCGGGGATGAGTTTTCGGTTTCTCCAGTATTAACAGATTGCAGGAGGTGAAATATCAGATTAGAGATGCCCTCAGGCAACCAAAACACACATTAATCCTGTAATGACCCACTGTGCTGAAGTGAACATTATTTTTCAGATGACATGTTACAAAAGTTTGCAACGTCGTGTGCCTACTCAATCATCTTTAAAATGTAAACTCTCATTATCACACTGGGATTTGAAGATTCTACTTCACATTTGAATTCACCGTTAAATAACTGGAGGGTAAAACATTTCACAGCAATTAAACATAGGTGCCTTCAACCTTCAACTTCACACCAATGGTTACAGCCCAAAGAATTAGCAGCTTCACTAACTGGCTGCATTTAGGCATTTCAATCCTTGAAATGTATTCAGTATGTCACCAGTCTTACCAATGAATGTCCTACTCAAATGACTCCACCTGAAATAGATAAGGCACAGGACAGATGTAACCACATACCCCCATAGAGACAGAACAACCACAAAAGTTGCATTTATTGATCAAAAATCTCCCTTTTTATCGACAAATCAATTACAAAGAACCCACTTTTTGAAATTGAGAAGCATTTTCTGGATGAAATATATTTCCCTGTTGCGTCTATTTAACCTTTTGGTGCTTCTTTTAAGATAAATGAAAAATGAAATAGAAAAGCAGACACAAGCAGACATAATGACATTGTTTTATATTAGAGCCTGGTTCATTGCAATTGAATGAGAATCCAAACCCCATATTGCCCTTACAATGTCAAGTTATTTAAACTTGTAAATCTGTGAGATCTGTGAGAGGTGGAGCTGAAGTTGAAGGAGATTGACATTTTTCTTTCATGCTGTAAAATATATATGGTTTCATGCTCCAAGCGCAAAACAAATCCTGGTTGAAAGTCTCTTGTCATCCTTCCCTGGTCTGGTAGTACATTGTAATAGGAACATGGTAAAGGTCGCTTAGACACTTTCCAGATCATTCTTGATAAAATAACAAATAGACTCGGACTGCCACATTGATTCAGAGAAACAAACTGACTGAGCAATTGCAGGTGGCTCATCCAAGAGCATGTATACAATTACATATTTAGTTGACAGAAGTAATATCACATTTCAAAATGCGATTTGCCCAAAGAATATTAAATAGATGTTTTTACTTCATTCTAGTTTTTTGGTCACATTTTTGCTAATTAGTTTTATGTTTGAGAAATGAAGATATGAGGTTTGGGTTGCATGAAGCACACACTTAAATAATGGTATTGGCAAACAACTTAGCCACGTTAAAAAATAAATGACAGCGGGGGGGGGGGGGGGGGGGGGGGGAGTTAATTATGTCAGCGCTGCATGCAAAACTGTTATGTTGTTAAACGCAAAGGCAAACATTACAGACAAGGAAAACAGCTGCCAGCGGGGAAGAGAGTGAGAGTGAGATTACTTCAGGGCCAAGGGCACTCAGGTGATCCCCATCAGCTGACGACTCTCTGCCCCCTCAGAGACAAGGAGACTGGTGACTAAACTAAAGCACAGGGTTATTGCTTTATCTGTTATCGGAAATGTAAGGCTTCATATTTTTTAAGCACTATAAGTCATTCAGAGATGTTTGTAAATCGAAAACGATAGGTGGCAATTGCCATGATTTTGTTTTTTATATTTTCTGTTTCCTGTTTGATTTTGTAGAAACACTGGCCGTTTCTCAATCTCGAGGAAACTGGCTTGCAAGCCAATATTTCAAGGATGCTACGTCATCGAGTGCCGCCGAAGGACTGTTCCAATCTCCAGCATACTTGGAATTCCACCGAGGCCGCGTCCTTGGTTTGGGGGTAATTTCGAGGCTGCACATGGGTAGACTTCGCGTCCTTAAAATCCCCACAATGCTTTGCGCACGGACCAATTTCCCCAAATCTGTGGCGGAAAATGTAAGGCGGGGCCTCTCATATGATGCTCACTTGCTAGCCTGTTCAAGCATCCTCGCGATTGAGAAACGGCCACGATCCCTGCAGTGTCATATCTGTACTTCCTGCCCTTGTGCATTGTATTGCTTGTTCTGATTGTCTGTCTTGCCCTTATTAGTTTCACCTGTTCCCCATTAGCCTAGAAACCACCTGTACACTTACAATTCATCCATTCATTAGTTCTGCTTGTATGTTTCATTTAGTCTTGGTTGGGTTAATCATAAAATAGAAAAAAAACGTCCTGTTACACATTAATCATTAATGTGTAACAGGACGTTTTTTTTACTGTTTGGTTCTCTTTGCATTTCATTGCACACTGCATTGTTTTCTCTATATGCACGTGGTTTCAGACAGAGGGTGACAAAAGTGCTGCAGCACACAGGCAGTATGAGAAAAATAAAGACCTTTTTTGAACATTAAAGCATGAAAGCATGTCAAAGTGATGACACTAAATACAAAGATGAACCTGAAAATGAGCATCCTCTTTAAGTTTGTTCTAAAAGTTGTCTTAATTACCTAGACATCTTGGTAGAGATAGTTTATCTAAGTCAAAATAACTCTAACTGTGTTAACTGTGTGGGCCAATTATACCACTTCAAATATGGCACAGCTGAAACTCCACATTTCTTTGGAAGTTTTAATTTATGCGATCATATGCATCAGATTTCTTTTTCTACAAGACAAAAACAACAACAACATTATTTCTGAAAAAGCTAATTTGGGGATAAAGAATGTTCCCATTTCAAAATAAGACAACGCCCGTGTGGTTTGCAGCAGCACAGCTCACTATATGAGATGTTCAGAAGGGAATCATTATCATGGTGATTCATGTAATTGTAACCATAAACTCGTTTTTTTTTGTCTCAGCAAAAAACAGGGCTTCAGTTATGACAAGATGGTATGATTTGCTGGTGTCAGCCGGCCTTCGTATAGAATCCCCAGTTGGGAGCTTAGCCGCTCTCAATTAAATCCACAACAGAGCGCTTTGATGGTGGAGGGCTGCGCTGAGAATTAGCTTCAATGTGGAGCTTTGGTAGCCTTGCCACCGGCTGAGTGCACTCACACTGACCTCTTTCCTGTCCTCAAGCAGAGACAGAGAAAATTATAATGAAAAGTCAGCAGTGTCGCTGAAAAAAGTCTTTTATTATACACACTATAATAGAAGACTGTGAAAGTGATGTAAATTATAGGACTCTGCATTCCTCTACAAAGTCATGATGCCATCGGAAAAGTTATCATCATCAAGTGGGCTTTAGAGCACGCTGCTGTTATATTTTCATAATTACCATTATGAGGTCCGAGGGAACCTAACCTTTACAGCCACAGTAAGCGAACACTGTCATGCTCTTAAGATACCAATGTTCTCTGCTTGTTGTTTTTTAAGAGTCTGGAGTCCTTGTGTTTTTCAGTTGTTACTTGTGAAGGGGAAAAAGTGGTTATACTTTATTTTGCGGAAGAGCAAAATCTATAAAAAATGTACCCCTGTGAGCCTGAAGTAGAATACAACTTCCAGGACTAACAGCAAAGGTGATTTGTGTCTTGTTATCTCTTGGTCTGTGTAAGTAGTTTTATACAATGCACAAGAATAGTCTTTTCTGTATAAGTCGTAGCATGAAGCACTTAAACTGTCAAGAAATATTAATACGGTTTTTAAAGACTGTAAATTGTAGGTTTTAGCTCCGGGCAGATGTTGTTGTTCCTTGAGTTTTGACAGTCTTGGGATTTTCCTCCTGCACAACTCACCTACAGATAATCAAGTTAAAATAGTCCCAGCTCAGCTACACTGGGGTTATATATTCGAATATACTTGGCTCGTGGCCACTGATAATGGATGGAAATCGTTTGGAAAGTGTGTAAGTCATCAATTGTAAATGTACTTCAGGGTTTTCTTTGCCTTTAAGCACATGTTAATGATTATTTGGAGGCTAAATAAACAAATGGAAGAGCCAAAAGAGAAGAGACAAGAATTCAAAACAGTTAGTTTTAACCTTAAGCTTATCTGCAAAGTATGTTTTTTGCAGAATTACATATTGCTGTGCTATAACTTCACCAGTTTCTCAATTGTGGATGCCATATCTTTTTTTAGAAACACTAATAGTGACCCCACATTTCTAGCATGAAAACGTAATCATGTTACTCAAAGGTTTTTTATTGATCTGTTGTGCAAAAATAAATGTTGATAGAAAACCTTTGAAATATGTATGAAGACAGTGGTAAACATCAGGTTTAGTCAGTCAGTCAGAATCAAAGAGAAAGGGCTTGTATTGTTGCAGCAACGATCAACAATAACACAGAGACAAGCTCATCAGAGAAACAAAAGAGAATCCCTAAATAAACCAGAATACAATTCAAGCCACCTGCCTCGGTGACTGCAGTACAGAGAGAATACATCAGTTCATTTCAAGGCCGTGTTGTTTCTTTTCAGAGGGATAATCAAGGTCCCTTTTTAAAACAAACAGCTCAGGGGCTGAGGTTACAAAACATCCTCAGACTGAAAGAAGCTTCTAAATGTCTAGGTTAAGAAAAGTCTCTAAACTAATCCAACTTGAAACTCACAGAGCATTTCAACACTAAAACCTATTTGAGAATTTCTAGAAAAGTTGCGGCTGGTGCAGTTATTACGAAGCTTTGTCACACAGGCTCTCTGAACACTCTGCTGTGTTCCAGTCAGTGTGACAGTCAGTTAGCATCAAGCTGAAAAAACATCATTCATTTCATATTTTATATTTTTGCTTTGCAACTTTCCTCAAATACATTTTAAAGTGAGTTAATTTGCCTTTGCATACTACCCTTCAGGGGCCGGTACTGAAGTGGGCCAGTTGGACAATGTGGGCCGGTCGGATAAGTCACTAGCACCCCGTCGTCGTGGTCGACGTCGTGGTCGTCGTCGTGGTCGTCGTGGTCGTCGTGGTCGTCATCGTGGTCGTCATCGTGGTCGTCATCGTGGTCGTCGTCGTCGTCCTGGTGGTCGTCGTGGTCGTCGTGGTCGTCGTGGTCGTCGTCGTCGTGGTCGTCGTCGTGGTGGTCGTAGTCGTGGTGGTCGTCGTGGTCGTCGTCGGAATTTACTAGCGGTATTTACTTGCGGCACCGAGGTGGGCCGGTCGGATAAGTCACTAGCACCCCCCCCCCCCCCCCCCACGTCGATAATGTGCTAGCGGTATCTACTTGCGGTACCGAAGTGGGCCGGTCGAGAGTCCCGGGCTGATTTGTAGTCCCAATTCGCTCCTGCTACCCTTACTGCCATGTTGAAAAATGTGAACACTGGCTTAGTTCTTGAGTTTCGACTGGGAAACGTTGTTTGAAATAGCAAAAGACTGGTCAGCACTCATCGACAATGCTAATTACTTCATTATCGTTTGTGTTACAAATCACTACAGACTGCTCAATCAACCCAATGTAATTAACAATTGCTTCAATCTGACAACAGAATAATACCTTTTTATTTCATAGAGAGAAAAAACCCTCATGTGTAACTTTGGCATAAATGATGCTGTACTGGATAATGCAATAGCATAAAGTCAAAGTCAAAATGCAAATGTGATAACCCTTCATAACTTGTCCACTACAAACTAAATGCTTTGCAATGCAAGTAATATCCTAAATGTTATTTCGACAGTTCAACCGTTTTCTTTACTTTCTGTTATATAATTGCCAAATAAAACAAAGAATATAGCCTATTTTTAAGTTTGTGGCATTCCTGCAAAGGACACATGTCCATATATTTGTTATCAACAAACAAATCCAATGATGTCCATCCGTCTTTTTTGCAGCAACATTGCAAATGAATCAATGTAGCTACTGCCAAGCTATGTAATTATCTAATATGTGCAACTCCTACTTCTGTAGCCACTATTATTGAACACATTATATAAATATCACTCTTAGCTTAGCAGCTTTCTCCATCCTACAATACCATTTGTTTTCAGCAGCAGAGTTAAGTAGAAATTCTTATATAAGAGCAACAAGGACCCTTCAGGACTCTCTGTGTTAAAAATAATATACTTTGAGTGAATACATACCCTGATTCATTATGTGTTTGTTTTTTCTCCTGTTTCCTCCTACCCAGAGTCTTGGACTACAGACACTTATACACACACACACACACACACACACACACACACACACACACACAC
>CALSBZ010000088.1:278307-293307 GCA_943591055.1 Gobionotothen gibberifrons
AGAGAGAGAGAGAGAGAGAGAGAGAGAGAGAGAGAGAGAGAGAGAGAAGGATCAAAGTTAGGTAGCTAATTGCAGAAGACTAGCTAACTCAGACTGTAAGAGGCAGCTACAGTAGAGCAAGAGCAGGAAGGTATTGATGAAACTATTTTCAGTGGGACAACTTAAGTGATTTTCGTTCACAAAATGAACTGAGTAATTTTCCTTAAAAATGACCAAGCAAAGCCAGACTCAATTCAAACCAGACGTACAGAAACTCAAAAAGTCTCTATTCTGCACAAACACATTGTACGTGGTAGGCGAAGGGGCGGGAAATCTCTAAGCAGTTGATAAATCACAACTTACTTTCACACATCTATCCGAGCCATCACTAGCTCCTGGTTATAACTAATAATAACAATAATGCTGTCGCTGTTAAATCAGAGTATACTATATTGAGGAACAGTGTTTTTTGTAATGCTTATGAGTTCAACTTATTGTTTGTTCAAGGGTTCCTATTGTGCTTTTGGGGGTTTTCCCTTTCCTATTGTGTGTTATATAGGTTTTTGTGCATGTAAATGGTCGACAAAGGCTAAAATGTGTTAAGTCTATCTAACACTCACACTTCTATTGGCTAGCGCTCCAACACATTGTCCATGATAGGACATCTCTAAGCGGTTGACCAATCACAACAGAGCCGGCCAGTTAACCAATCAGAGCAGGCTGGGCTCTGGTTTCAGACAGAGGGTGAAAAGAGGTGCTGCAGCACAGGCAGTATGAGAAGAATAAAGAACTTTTTGAACATTAAAGCGTGGAGACATGTCACAGTAGAGACACTAAATACAAGTATGAACCTAAATATGCATAATCGATCCCCTTAAAATGCCAATATTTCGAATATGGATTGAAACTTTTGAGAATCATTTTTAAAATATGACAATTCGTTTTTAGGGTGACTATGAAACATATGTGTATAGGCCATAGACTGTATATATAAAGGTATAGGCACTAGAAATGAAAAAACCTTCTTTGCTAACAATGGCACATTAACATGTTTATTATAGTAAACTGATCTTAGGAAATATAAATGCATGAAGTACAACATGCCCTAAATGACATAGTTAGAGTGCTATAACTATATAATATTATACTTTGTAATACCCGGAAGAGATGGGGGTTGTGAAATGACAAATGAAAAGAGAGAAGTACCAATTCAGCACATTTGTAAATTATTAAATATCTGGATTGAAAACCCCACACACCCAGTCCCTTCAGTTCCCCTGCCAAATACGATTCCTCTGCCAACCATAGCAGCATATTGTTTTGTGCACAATGTGACACAGAGGAATATTGCAGCAACAATGCAGGTGCTAAAGGTAGAAATCATGTGAGCTCGAGTGTAAATTGAATTAACAGTGGCTGAACCCGCGGTGTGGTTCACTGGTTTCCAAAAAATAAGCTTGTCCTAAAGTCCTTATTTCTGACATGATACAGCATGTGTAACAGTAGTTTGGCATTGATGCTGCTTTAGGTGATCCAAATGTGTCTTGTTTTTACAGCCTTTCTGAATTTCTTATCAAGGATGATTTCATTATACTATAGATACATTTATTTTTTTACCATTTCTACTGTTGGCCTTTGTTCTTATGCAGTTTTTTTCCATCTTGGAGATCAAGACCCTCCTCAGGGCGCTGCAAAGGCCTGAGAACATGGTCATATTAAAAGTATTGGGATGAACAGACTTATTGCTAAATTGCTTTGTCTTTTGAAATGATTGGATATTAGTTCTAGACATACATTCTTTAAAAATACTCTGAACTCGAGAAACGTATAAAATGTATTTGATTTAACATATTCAGTCTTGAACAATGTGGACTTGGAAGTTATTATACACTTACAAATGGAGGCTATCTTGTAAAACATAGGAACTTATGTCCATCTAACATGCTCTCTTGGGCTTTCTAGTGTAATGTAACATTATCAGGGTTGAGTGCAGCAGGCAGGGCCCAAATGCAGGTTTAACCGAAAATACCTTTATTTCAAGGCTAAATGAAACAAACAGAACTCTTCCCTGTGAACTCAGTCAAACAACAACAAGGATCTAACAAAGACAGACAGAAAAAACAGAACTTAAATGCACACAGGACTAATCTAGGAAGCAAGAGACAGGTGAGGAGGGAGGAGAAAACACAGGGGCACCAGGTGAACACCATCAGGAAAACAGGTAGGAGGGAACACAGGGGCCGTTTCTCAATCGCGAGTATGCTTGCTTGGTAGCACATGTCTTCCGAGTCACTTCCTTCAGAAGCGAGGCAAGAATCCTTCCTGGCATTCGGAAAACAAAGAGTGGAACAGGCGAGCAAGTGTGCAAGTGTGCAAGTGTGCGTCATATGAGAGGCCCCGCCTTACATTTTCCGCCACAGATGTGGGGAAATTGGTCCGTGCGCAAAGCATTGTGGGGATTTTAAGGACGCGAAGTCTACCCGTGTGCAGCCTCGAAATTCCCCCCAAACCAAGGACGCGGCCTCGGTGGAATTCCAAGTATGCTGGAGATTGGAACAGTCCTTCGGCGGCACTCGATGATGTAGCATCCTTGAAATATTGGCTTGGAAGCCAGTTTCCTCGAGATTGAGAAACAGACAGGAAACCAAAGACAGATCTAAACAAGACAAAACACAACACAGACAGATCGTGACAAACATACTCTGTTTTGAGTGTGATTTTTTGATGAATTGGTTTCATCTGAAGTTGCTTTTGAACAAGTCCTGACTTGATTTGCTTTTCAACCACTTCCTCAGGCTATGTTCTTCTGTCCCTGGTTTGACAGCTGATATTGTTTCCACGGGAGAATAATATCAAGGCGTTTTTGTCAGGTTACAAAAGAAGACGGGTACATTTCTGTCAATGCAGGAAACCATGTGATCAATGTGACAAAGCACAAGCTTGAAAGAACGTTTTTGTAGGAAAGAGAAATTGTTCTCTAACCTCCAGTCAGAGGATTCTACTCAGCAATAATGCAATAATGACCTCTTCCACATTTCCCATGCGGGCCATTTTTCTTTGGAGTGACCAAAAATAGCCATGTGATTCAAATGAAAGCATGGAGGAACTTAATTGGCTTTTCAGTGGAAAGAAAAGCTATGAGAGAGCAATAAAGCATGGAGGAACGTGAAAGGCAATGAAACAAGAAACATTAGCTTTGGAAACGAGCTTCATAATCCATGCAATTAAAATGAAGTGGCTGACAATGTCGGTTGGCCATTTTCCGTTTGCATCGCCCGTGTTCAGCTCCGTGCTCAGCTCCGTGCTCCTTTGATCCTTTCATGAGTCTCTGGAGCTCAATACAGAGGAGGGGAACATTGCAGGACATGTATTTGAATAGCCACACATTTAGGCACTTTGACTATGAGAACTTTGTTTGCATTATGTGGACGCAAAAGCCTATAAAGATACGGGAAAACATTAGGGCCATTCAGGCTGAGTCTAATTCCCCTTCTGGTGCAGAGTAACAGGGATTGTGTCCACTTGGCAGCTGTGAAGTGGCGCTGCTGAGGCTATCTAGTGGAGCAAAGTGTACGTTTCTCTGTTTGGGGGCTCACAGATCACCTGAATGTGTGACACCTATCTGATTGCAGCTTTGTCAGGATCCTCTATCTGGCACAAAACTACAGAGTGGATCGTCCTCTGACGCAGCCACTGTGGAGAATTTAATTTGGGAAACACAGACACTGCCGAGAGTTTCACTCCTGCACATGATGGATGAGCACAGGTTTTCAGATGCAAAGAACTCTCATATTTAGGCCTGAGCACTTCTGAAGACAGTGTCCTTGAAGGGAGAGTGCTCTCCTTCACAATCAGTGTCCAACTAACCAGAAAACAGCCGGGCGGAAGTTACAATTACACTTTGCGGTTGGGATGAAAATCTCCTCTTGAGTTCAAGGGCAGGCCATTAGGTAAGGTATGCCTTCCAGCTACGGAAACTCATAATAGCTGTATATATATATATTGAATGACGTTTAGACACCATATAAATGTATTCCCCCACCACTCCTAAAGTTAAAAGCTATTTCACACTGCAGCACATGATAACATGAGAAATGAAATAAGGTGTGGTATTCATGACGAAAAAAGAAAAGCAAGACTGTCAAAAATCACACAAAATGCTTAAGGCTATGCTAAATTGGGGATGCCAGCTTTACAGGTAGTATGAGTGGAAATAAATATGAAAGGCAGCAATCGACTCAAAGTGTTACTTTCAAAGTAACATCCAAGCCATCACTAGCTCCTAGTTATACGTATAACTAATAATAGCAATACTGCTGGAGCTGTAAAACCAGAGTACTATATTGAGGAACAGTGTTCCTTATTGTTTGTTAAAGGTTCCTATTGGGCTTTTGGGGGGTTTCCCTTTCCCTTTGTGTGTTACGTTTCTGTGCATGTAAATGGTCGACAAAGGCTAAAATGTCTCAAGGCTATCTAAGTTAACACTCACACTTCTATTGGCTAGCGCTCCAACACATTGTACGTGATAGCGTAAAGGCCCTGACACACCAAACAGTCACCAGAGAACTCGCCGACGCCGACTGTTGCGTCGCCGTGTTCTCCTGCGTCTTGGCCATGTGTCGCACTGGAACACACCGCAAAGACTTCATCCGAGCACGTACGAACTGCGCATGCGTGAGTGGCAATAACTCTCCTTACCAGCAGGCGGCGGTAGTGTGTATTCGTCATTCAAAAGAGGCAACAACCGGAAGACAGGGAAGAAGAACAGACTACGTGATATAAACAAACAACAAATAGCGTGTGCGTTACATTTTCACTCTCGTCCATCGAAAACATGTTTGGTGCGGTACTGGAGCTATCAGCCATTGGAGCGTTGCTTGTGGAAGACATTCTCAAGCAACCGTTTCGCTTCTCATGCACTGATTCGCTAGCTGAAATATTGGCATCTGTAAAGAAATAATGTATTATTTCTTGCATTGCAGTGTCACTTTAAAGTATTCTTTGTTTACCCCTTGAAAACACTGACAGAGTTAGTTATTTTATTTGACTTAACTTCGATGACTGCAGTCAGTTGGAATGTCTCCTCAGTACAGAATAGTAACAAGGCCCACTTCACAGTGGAAGCTGCTAATAAACAGACAGACACAATATAACACAATAAACCCAAAGTCACAGTATTATAGGGAGCAGAGAGAACTTCATATTTAAAACAGGATGCAGTGCAGGGGGACATTCTGAAGTTCGCTTACTTATAATATGAAGACACCATCTCCTCCAACGTCCCCTTAATCCTAATTGAAGTGACAAAGATAATGCAAGAAAATAAAACTACATTTAAGACAGAAAGAACGAGAGAAGGAGATGGTGCTGCAATGCGCAGTGATTAGGGGAAGACATTAACACACCCTTTCATTAAAGTTGCTATGAACAATCGATCAAATGATTTCATCTAATGTCTAAAGGGTTCATTAGTAGTTGAAGATCCATTAAGTGTCATCACCACAATATAGTTTCCCTTTAAGCATCTCTATCTCATTGTATTGCTTTTATGGCTCACAAATTAAATGTTTGGGTTCAGTCCAATTGCTCTCAACTGTTTTAAGCAAGCCTATAACAGCTGGAAAGCCAGATATTATTCTCAGCAGCTGGTGGAGACCAAAACAGAGCTTACATTAAAACATATTAGACTCACAGGTGCCCATAAACACTATCAACGTCATAAGGTGATAATATGTCAATAGTGTGTGTGTTTCGAAAGATAATCAATTCAGCAAGTTCAAAGTAAGGCACTGTACTCCATTGGAGATATAAGTCCTGTTAATCTATTAATGGTGGGTAACGTTACATTTATAGTTGTTGATTTACAGAGAAATGTCTGAAATACCATATTAAACCATTACACTGAAGGTATTTTGGAGTTCTAACTATTCCAGGATGTACAGCAATGCAATATATCTCAGTTTTCACATTTTGTACCAATTTCGGTTGTTTTTTACCGAATGTAGAGGCTTAGGGACTTCAAGCAACTAAAGTGCTGCTTTGTTTAAGTAATACACACTTTTTCTTGTATGGTGAATAGAGGACGGATACAAACGTTTTCCAATCAAACAACATTTATTTTCCACACACAATAACTAAGCATCGGTAGCCAAACATTGCCTCAGTGCCTGTGCGTATGCGTGTCCGAGTGGGTGGATAAAAACTGTTCACCCTTCTGGAGGAACCTGCGTAAACAAACATTGGTTCCTATTATATACCCTGAGTGGTGGGCGGCTCCTACACCGGACATATCCAAATCAAGTCCTTTCTAAAAAATACCTACAAATATGAATAAGATGTGGCTAAGGGGCTGGACATTCTACTTGATGTAATCTCTTCCATGCCTCCCAACATTACCATTATATCATATTTAAATGTTCAGGTGCTATATGTCTCACCCATAACCTAATTCTTAGGATGTGTAAGCTCTGAGTTTTTTGTTTTGTTTTTATATTTCCTGATATTTAGCACTGTATATTGATGTAGTGGTACTCCAGGAAAAGCCAGCAACCCGACACACTCTCGGACCAAAACAAAATTCAACATTTACTTGGGGAATAAACTGATGCTGCCAGGAAAGCAGCAATATGTGTCAGAGCCTGAGGGAAAACCAGGAGAACAACACATGAAACTATGCTTTTTCAAAATCTGCCTCCTCTCATTGCTTTAGTTTGTTATCTCTTTCTGGCTGGAGAACCACTGGAGAACCACTTGTACACTATATTTTATCACATCAGATGTAATCTTTCAGTAGATTTATCTTCAAAAATGCGTTTTTCTTTCATTCAAGTGGACTATGTGCAGTATAGTGTGTTGAATAATGTATCTATTATATTGATGTAGAAATATTTTCCATCCATCTTTTTCTAGCATGCTGAACATTACTGTACGTACCAACCCAAACTCTAACCCTGTACAACAGGCATTGGCAATGCTGTACTCAATAAAGCTCATTTGAACTGAATAATAGGGTGAACAGGTGCATTTTCTAAAATGTGTGTCTAACATGAACATCTTATATTGTTGTTTCAAGGTTGAATGAAGCAGTGACTAAATGTATTCAAGTACAATCACGAAATGGGATGCCAAACCAGATGAGCTATAGGAAGCTTGACAATAAGGGCCCAGACATTATAAATATGATTTAAATAACATGTTATTAATACATCTAGAATTGGAGAAAGGTCATATAGAGAAACAATGCAAGACAAGTACCTATACATACGCAAACACCCTGAAGACTAAATGGTCCAACCCGAGCTTCTAAATGGTCTAACATGTTTTTTTCATCAGTCTAAACATTGATTTAAAATAGGTAAGATATAATAAACACAGACACATTGTATTGGAAAAATAATGGCACATATAAATGCATTACAGAGTAAAGCAATCAAATCAATGCTCAAACCTAAACTACTGTAGTCAAAGACACAGCAGTGGATGTTGTACCATTACAAATGTGCTGCCAAAAAGGAGATCATTTGGAAAAGTTCCCAGCAGCAACAGAGAAAGTCCCCTGCCCCTGGACATCTACAACAAAGAACTCAAGGTGAAGTGAACATAATGGTAGATATTCTGTGCGGCACAAGTGATCAAACACTGAGAAACAACTAATAGACTTGCACAAGTGAGCGTGAATTGGCCGGAGAGACTGGTTGTCACGGAGAAACCTGGCATGAGAAAGCAGACTGAGTCAGTTCTTCCAAAAACAAGATGCAGCAACACTTCCTGTTTCACTGCAGCCACATACAAAGTTATTTTCTTCAGCATAATACTCAAATAGCAAGATATAAAATATTCTCTCATCACACCAAATGGATATTAAGGCAGAAAAAACAAAACTGACCATGCCATACAGAAGCAGCAAAACAGCCACAGGGAAAAGCAGCAGACCAACACATTAAGCTGTAATGAGCTCCTTTGAAATCTGCTCCGTCTTTGGATTTTTTTATTATCTTTACTTTTATATGGCTCTGACCATTGCAATCACATGTAATTGTTTAACTTTATCTTGTAGATGTTGTATTCTATTTTAATTGCTATGGTACCAATCCGTTTTAGTATTTCACAGTATGTGAAAACTGCTTTTTCTTTTTATAATGGTCTCTTTTGTCATCTTGTGTGAAACAGTTTTTTTTTTTTAGCTGCTGAAATAAAGGGTGAGTGGGTGTGTAGGTGTCGCATCATTACAGATGGTGTAAAGACTGATATTACCATTATGCTTTAGTACTGAATAAGAAAACCAGGCACTAGCTTAATATTTGTACAATGTGTGAGTTCATGTTCACAGTTTGAATACTATATGTAAACTATATTTTTTTATTATTTGCCATCTCTTTTTTTAAAGTATGATCCTCACCCACAATGTTATACTCCTTCAGGGTCGTCAATACTGAAATATGTCAAGTCTTAAGATCCTGTTGCCGTCCCTGAAATGCTGCCTCAATGTAAAGATGGATACAGATCTACTACGACCAGTTAATCCATCTGTATAAAAATGAAATATATAAAAAAATGAAAGACATTTTTGTTCACAGGTTGTCTGAAAAATTAATTTAAATGTCCACCAAAGAGCAAAAGGGAGAAGGTCAGGGGCCCCTCTGAGGGGTACGAGACACACGACACTGCCAGCACACTCATATCAAATCAAAAAATGTCTGCCTTACAGCACAGTGGTTTGAAATTGGTAGAAGTAAACACAACGTAAAAAGATGACAGATTTATGGTAGAAAATATGCGAGTGATATAATGGGCTCCTTAATTGGGCCCCTCGGTGAAGGTGTCCCCTCCCACGCCCCCCATAAAGCTGCTGTTGCTGTCAACTCCTATTCATCTTTATACACATATTGTACATCGTTTGCCATATTGTTTCTTAACCCTGCTCATATCAATAAACATGTTTGAGACACAAAGTATATGTTCTGAATTGTACAGAAAACATGATGGGATGAAACACCTCATTCCAGCAGATGCTTCACGTTAATTGGCTCATCCAACACTTAGAAAAACCACCATGAGAATAAACATATTATTAACCTACACTCAAAGCCTTTACCTGTTATTCCACAACAAAGTTAAGTCATAGAACCATGTCTGAATTAATGCTGAGGCACACGCAGCTTTCCTCTGTGGTGCATTTTTACAACAATGCTTGGGCATCACTGTGCGCTTTCCCTGCCAATATAGAGTGAAACAGAGAGAGGGAGAGAGAGGGAGGGAGACTGGGAGAGAGGCGGGCTGTGCCTCAGTGAGGGAGTCGTGTCGTCGTCGGAGCGGGTTGCTCTACCACATCAGACTCCTTCTAACCCTCCGCGCCGGAGGAGCAAGGAGGAACCTCTCCTCTGTTTTTCCTCTCTGCGGACACACGGATAATAACCGAACCACGGCTGGGAAGATGTTTTTTCTGATGCATATGGTTACCCTTTACACTCTGAGCGTCTTCAGCGGAGCGTCCGCCGCCACTCACTGTGAGTATTCTACCTCAGCTCACCTGTAAGCTGCCCTGCTCCACGGTGCGCAGGCTGATGTGCGGAATCGGAATAGGATCTGAAGTTTTGACGCCCGGCTGGTACCTTTGTCCTCCTGGTGTTGCGCACGGAGCATCGTCGCAATCACACATGTAGCCCTTGATCATTTTAAATGTACTTGAGCAACACTTTGTGTCAGTATCGCGCGGAGAACAAGTTGCATCCTTGCCTTTATTCCTATTGAGCAGAGTGGGATATTGTTGTGCGATGAAGGTCAAACAAACATTTATTTCCCTTCACAAGTCAAACGCAGTCTGGAGGGGCTGTGCTCACTCTGCAGCCCCCGGGTACTCCTGGGGTTATTTAGCACACAAAGCTGTTTTTATTAACGAGTGAGTCTTTAGGCATGTTTTGCTGGTGTGTGTGTGTGTGTGTGTGTGTGTGTCTGTGTGTTTGGGAGCGGGAACTGCTGACTGGCCACAGCTGTACACTGCACAGACAGCTGCTGTTATACTGGTCGACTCCTACGTGGAAATAGCATGCACTCACCCAGCCTGCTGGAGCCTCAACAAAAGGCAGACTGCCTCGCTCCCATGGGAGTTTTCATTTTAAATATGAAGCTGTACAGTTTTAGCTTCGGTTTAATTGCTTGAGGTGATTCATTAATATGTGTGAGGCACAGTATGTGGAGATTAAAACGGCTTTGATAAACATGTCAATCATTTAAGTATTTTTTGAAGAAGCAACAAATATTCACAAAACGTGTTTTCAGCTTCTCAAATAAGAGGGAATACTTTTTTTCTCCTCTCGATTTATTAACTAGGTTTTGAATATTGTTAGTTGTACAATTGTTATATGTTATCGACTATATAAAATAGCCAGCAGTTTATTTTATACTTAAAAAATGTGGTTAAGGCCCTACTATCTCTAGGCTATATATCTTTTTAAATGTATTTATCTTTAACCCATGTTGCAGAAATGTCTTACAGTGCACACATCCAGGTGAAAGTCCTGCAGTGTGAAGCTAAAAGTATGTTGGGGACACACCTAGTTGAGGGGTTTCCAATATGAGGTCTCCATAGTGATATATGGGGTTTGTTGAACTGCATCACTTTTACAGAAGCTACGTGGATGTATTAAACTGGCCGCTGAGTGGATTGTTGTTTTTACAGATAAGATATTCATAAAACAATGCCCGTCTCTAAGTGGAGTGACAGTAACATATGCTGCATCTACCAATAGCTAACAAATGTCAATGTAAATTAGCTTCATTTGCATCACATGCACTGCTTATGTGTTGCTGGAGTATAACGTGGAAAATAGTGAATATAAGACAGAAGAAATGTTAATTAAAATACAACATTCCATTATAAGAACAGTCATATAGCAGTGATATAAGAGCTCATTCTGTCACTGGTTAACCCAGATGCCACAGTAGGTTTTATTACAAGACCAAGCTGGAATAGTCACACATGTTTTTTATCGCTGTGTTTTGTTCCTGCCACTTTGTGATTAATATTTCCCTTTAGTTTCCCCTCATGTAGCTGGTTTTGCTAGATTTCTTTAGCTGAAATACATCTTAGAGAAGGTTGTGTTGTAAATGGATGTACTGTAATAACAGTGACATCGGTGTTATAACATTGTAATAAGGGAGTCCTTTTGGTGTAATATGGGTTAAATATTGGCATTACATGGGTGTAATGTGGGTCTAATAACAGTGTAACATTGGTATAGGGTGTTATAATGATGTAACATGGGTGTAATAACATAATAATATGGGTGTAATAATGGTGTAACAGGTGTGTAATAGGGGCCTATTAACATGTAATATGGGTGTAATAACAGTGTAATATGGGTTAAATGTACAAAATACCAACTTAAATGTAATTTTCAAAAATATTGAATGCCCATTGAAGGGTGAATTTACTGCTGGACAAAAGTAATTCCTAACCAACTCAGTACTTTTTGCCATATCTAATGGGCAGATTGGCTAAAAGTACTGATTTAATGTAAGGTAATTCGTACTCCTTAGAGGATTAGCCGCTCCATCTCTATGAGTCTTCTGGCACAACTTTAGGTCAAAATGTCATCTTTGCATACAATAAATTACCTTATTTAAAATTATAATGTCATGTACGCATTTCTATATTCTTGCAGGCACCCAAAGGGATAAACATTTTTCATTTGACTGTATTGACTCCATGACCTGTGCTTCCAGCCGCACCATTTGAATAAGCTTTACACCACAATCATTATTTTGGTGCTATTAAAATAAATTGAGCATACCGGAACTGAAGACCTTTAGTGGCCTTTCGTGTCATGTTAAAAATTAATAAATGAATACACCAGAGGTGTGACATCATTTGATCTTTGGGTTTATGTTTGCTCTCTGAGGGCGAGTGTGACACCAGGCTTGGGTTGGGGTTTAAACAGTTTATGTTAAGGTGATGAACTGAGCTAAACTGACAGCTGCATTACTCATTTATGGCAGTCCTGTGGTTCTCAAATGTGTGCAGTGATGGGCTCTGACATACTGTGCGAAATGAAATGATGAGATGCTCCTGGAGGTCAAAGAGCTGCTCTCGTATTTACCAGTGAGAAACAAAAGCAGGGGAGCAGAGATGTGTCATGGCTGGTTTATGAAGCCGTCGTCAGCTGGCAGCAACTTCCTGTCAGGTCCTCTGCACTTTATTTGGCTATTCAAAGAGACAAGTGCGTCACTGGATATGTCGGAGTTCGATCTGCCATTTTCAGCTTGAGATACTGTATTGGCGTGACCTTTACAGTAATTGCCAAATAACTGGCAACAGAGAAGCAGTTCACAAATGTATTGATATAACTTTTATTTGATTTGCTGTGTTGCTCTGTGTGTTATAAACAACTTTATTGTCCACTTGTAGAAATATGTGTTGACATCTACAAACCACAAGGCTCTCCTGAAATCATATCAGTCAAATAAAAAGTGAGAACACTGAGGGTTGACTGCTTTCTTTCAACATAGATTTCTCCATTGTTTTTTTAAAATGACTTTACCTGGACCTCTGAGCAGAGTGGTTTTATATTTGCCGCTTATAAAGATACATTGTAAACTAGCACTCTTTTTACTAGTGCCTTATAAATAATATCCAGAATATTCCTACCAGACTAAGGCAATTTGTATATTACAATACTGAGACCTTTTACCTTTTCTCAGTAAAAACTCAATAATTGTATTTGGGGACATGCTACTACTACGCTATGTCAGGGCAGCATGACATTACTTTCAAAAGCACTGGTTACCCTATTAGTGTAATTTGCAATATATTTTTGATAACGTTTAAAACACTGTAATGTTGTGAATTGCAAAAAAAGGGATTTATTTGATAAACAGTAAGGTTTAAAATATTGTGCTTTGGGTTTAAATCGATATTGTTGTGACGTATAGTTACGATATGAGATCACAACGAATGTGACGTCAGTTGAAAGAAATTAAAGGTAACTTTTGTTTTCACAATGGACATGAGCAGCAGTTCCCTCACTGAGTTCCTCTTGTTATACTCTTGTTAATTACAATAAAAACAAGAGGCCTCCCTGCAGAACTGATAATGGAGGGCTATTTAGAGCTTCTTATGTTACATTTGCCAACCCTCCCGATTTTAGCGGGAGACTCCCGATTTCATAGCCCTCTCCCGGTTTCCTCCCGGGGTCATATTTCTCCCCCATTTCTCCCGATTTCTGACTAAATCAGATTTACACACGACTGTTTCCACTCAGACTTTATTACAGCTACACCATTGTTTGGTTTCCATGGTAGCTCGTCTCTTTAGTAGCGTGCGCAACTAGATAGTCACAGAAAAACAGAACAAGAATCGACAACTCGACCCCCTGCTCACTCCTTTCCTGGTCCAGCCCACACATATGCTCCATCAAGAGGATGGTGCTACAGGCAGCAAGGCATTGCACTCAGAACTACAATAAGCATGTTATTGTTAATCTAACAGCTCCGGAGATCCACTAGCCCCCCCCCCCCCCCCCCCCTCGCGCGGTGGTTTTGAAATGCTCCCGATTTCAGAGGTCTCAAGGTTGGCAAGTTCAAGCTGCTGCTGTTTGACGAGTTGGGATCCAGAACGCTGTGACTTTACCAACATTCAGACATTTTCAAGTCAGCTCCCTCACTATCTTGTCAGGAGTTGGATGGAAAAGTTGGTATTTTTGTTGTTACCATAGTGAAACACTTCTTAAACTTAGCTTAACTTGGCGTTGTGGCTAGGGGCTACTTCCCACCAAAAAGTAGGAATGTGATTTTAGAGTTGGAAGGTAATGTAAATGTGAACGTTATGGACACTGCTAAGCTAGCTGTTGAACATTAGGCTGGCTGCTCGTTGTAGCAACATGTCTTGTTTACTGTTTCTTTCTAATCAGCCTTTAATAATACAGAAGATGTAACATTGCGTTACGAGTAATTTACTGATAGTAATTGATTACAGAAATGTACACACATTTGTATCTTGGGGCTTCAACTGATGGTCGTTTTCCTTTCCGAGTCAGCCAATTATGTATTGATGAATTGATTTATCATTTGATCCGTATGAAATAGGGTCAACACAAAGTCCCGGAGCCTAAGATTATTATTTTTTAAATGCTTGTTTTTTTACTTGAGAAAATAATTGTAATGGTGACGGAGTAATCGACTAATTGATTCAGTGATAATGTGTCTAGATAAATGTGATCCTGCTTGGCATTATTGTTTTTAACGATGCACCCCTTGTACAGTATTCTTCTCCGGATATGGCATTATTCCTATAATTAGCTTTCCCTGGCGCATCACCTTGAGTATCCATTATGCCAAGGTCCTGTCATATGGGCCAAAGTGAGACTTCTTTTAAGGGAATAGTTCCTGCCATGAGTGGATACACGAGCCACTCGGCTGGAAAGCTTTTATTACCAGATGATATGACATTCTTCACCACAGGTCTGTGGGAGGAATATTGCTCCGCTCTCAGTGCTTCCCCTCGCAGCAGGTGGAGACTGCTGCGACAGGCATTTATCTTTCATAAGCCAGAATCTCTTTCCGGTTTAGCAAAGCACCACACACACACACACACACACACGCACACACACACACACACACACACACACACACACACACGTGTATTTACTTAAAATGTCATGCTTCAAGTTAGCTCAGCGAGCAGATACTTCAGAGCTAATTATTTCCCATCCGAAGCGCCTGAACGTGCTGTGGCATTCGGCATCACAGCAGAGGTGAGGGTGTGTGTGTGTGTGTGTGTGTGTGTGTGTGTGTGTGTGTGTGTGTGGTGGAGGAGATGCAGCTGCACATTCACTCGTCTAATGAATGTGAAGCAGGCACTCAGGGAACACCTACCGCTGTACATATTCAAGGCCTGATGAATTGATCAAAAGGTAAATGAGGCAGAGCAATGCCTTGTGACAGTAAGGCCCTTTTCCTCATGTTTAAACATATATAGCATTTCTTCTGGGAGACAAAACCAACTGGAAGCAATGAGGAGGAATG
>CALSBZ010000088.1:333238-356441 GCA_943591055.1 Gobionotothen gibberifrons
CACAAGTACACACACACACACACACACACACACACACACACACACACACACACACACACACACACACACACACACAGGAAAGGGACATCCTGCTCAAATCATTTGTCCTTTTGAAGACATCAATTAGACTTTTATATTTTGCGTTCTTGCATAACAATCTCAAGGTTTCTTTTTTTACTTTATTTGATTCCTAACTTTCTAGAGTATAGTTACAGACAGACAAGCATTTTGTTTTAAAGATAACAGTGCGTATGCTTCCTTCTTTTGAAATGCACCGTAATCATTTCCCCCAGCCTTTAAGAAATGCACTGTATCTTCTACAACTTTGAACCTGTGAGTTTCTCCAATATTAAAGACTCAAAATCATCCCAAATATGAGTTGCCCCTCAATGATCTATTGAGTAAAATAAAAGATTCAATAAGTCAATGAATGATTCTGGAAATCAATCAATCCAAATTCTTTATAAGTCCCAGGTGGAAATAAGGTTTTGTGCAACTGCACCATATTAGAAACCTTTATTTATATAACCACAAGTTAGAATGTGTAATAAAAGTCCTTGCAGTCACAGGGATCAATAGCTTCGGAACATTGTATGTGCTGTAATGTAATATTCTCATAACCTATAACCTTAAAATTGACCTTAGAGATGAATACTCCGGACATTTTCCTTCATCTTACTCGTGGGAAACTTGAGATACGAACATCCACCTCCGCATGCTGACCCCTGTTTGCTGTATGGACTCCACAAACTCCGCCTGGCTGCTTGTTTGTGAGCTTCACTCTTTTGAGACATATAATGAAAGACAGCGCCGTCCAAATCCACGACGCTGAGACAGAATGTATGTAAGTCATTTCCTCCGACTTACTTTTAACGCCTTTGTCCTCAGAAAACGACAAAAATTAATCACAATCTTAGCAAATACTACTCGGATAACTGTGATTGTTTGGGGAAGCCAGGCTTTCAGCAGATGGCGGGCTTCAGGGAAATATAGATGGAAAAGACAACCACAGCTGAGGGGCGATATTCCCTTTTATATAATTTACCTCAAGCTGTATTTAATTACTTATCTGCACTGGGGAGTAACACCCTCAGAGCTGCAGCACAGGAGGCGTTTGACCTAGAGTCATCTTGTTGTTTGTAATAACAATGTTTAAAGTTTCTCTGCAGATTCATTTACCAGAAGCAAAGAGGCAGTTTGAGTTTGATGGGAATTGACTTCTTCTTAGAAAGTTGGGTTATTTATCTATTTATATATTTATCCACTTTTCTCTTTCCTCCTTGGGTGGATTTTTGAAGGTCAGAGCTAAAATTCTTATTGAGCCAGAGCTCTGATAGCATCATGATTACAGATTTGGGGGGGGCTCATCTAGCCACTCAGCACAGAGGGCTGAAAAATGTTAAGCGTACTGAGGGATAATCCCTGAGATCTAGTCTGTAAATGTGTGAATGTGCTACATGAACCACAGACATGGGGGGTATGTTGCTTAATTTAATTAGGATCCCAAAGCAATACTAAAAGGGTACATGGTACTTGAGCTTCTCTATGAAAGATATGCTAAGCAGCAGAGAAAACTGGTAATTCTGTATTGTTCCTGTGGTGCGAAAAGATCGTCAGGGTCAGAAAACATGAGCGTGCTGTGCATGGCTCGGGTTATTTTAAATTACAAGATTTGCCTGTTGCTATCGTTTTGGATCCTATCTTCTTCACCTGCGAAATCATCATTAGTTGGCGGATATGTCTGCACCTGTGATGTATTTCTGTACACTTTCCAAGCTCTGTTAACATCTAGAAAAGACGGGAAGTAGTCAATCTTGCACTGAGGAATTTAATTAAAAAGTTCATGGATTATAAAACATTCTCACTTTTTCACTCCCCCCCCCCCTTTCCCAAGGTACAAGGTATCACGTACCTCACAGCAATGTCAATGTGGAGAAGCAGAGGTGTCTCAGTGCGATCGTTAAACCAAGCTGTAAATAATAATCTAAATGTAACCTGTTTTTCTGTTTCGTGTTATTGGAAACATCACATCAGTGTTTAAAAAACGTTTCTTTTTCCGGTTTGACGAATACACAATACAATTGCTTAGGGTAAAATGCAATTGGCCCTGGTTGATAAAGTGCTGTACTTGAGCTAAGTGCACAAGAGCTCTAATGTGGAAAGAATATTGATCTGTATCTTCCTCTCTACAGCCAGAAATTATGTGCCGTAACATTATAATCTTCAAACCAGGAGACACACAAATGTCTGCATAGCAACATCCAACATTGTTTCAATCGCCACAATATGCATCTACTGCAAGTTGGAGTTTTCAAGGATTTAAAGGGGCACTATTATGCACATTTTCAGATTCATAATTGTATTTAGTGCCTATACTGGGACATGTCTCCATGCTTTAATGTTCAAAAAGCTCTTTATTTTTCTCATACTGCCTGTGCTGCAGCACCTCTTTTCACCCTCTGTCTGAAACCAGAGCCCAGTCTGCTCTGATTGGTTAGCTGGACGGCTTTGTTGTGATTGATCAACCGCTTAGAGATGTCCCGCCCCTAAGCCTATCATGTAACAATATGTTGGATAACTAGCCAATAGAAGCACGAGTGTTACTGTACATAGTGATGTCATTATGTTATAGATGTAAAAATGGAGGCGTTTCATGCAGTGTGTGAGAGAAGCTCTCTCTGGAGGGAACTTTGTTACATACACAAAAACCTATATTACATGCTACAGGAAAGAGAAAACCTCAAAAGCATAAAAGGGCCCCTTTAACAAAGTGCAGTAATGCGTGAAGCTGTCACATGACATGATGATACTGTGTATTTCCTGGAGTGCGACACTGTGTATTTCCTGGAGGCAGCAGTGGGAAGAAGAATAGGCAAATATTTTATTTTTCATCAGGTTACTGCTGTGAAACAAAAACACATTAGATCTGTGTCAGATAGCACTTTGACACTTGAGGCTAGGTCAACAGCAGGACAGCAAGGAGATCATGAGATATATATGAGCTGAAACATAGGGGGGGTGTGAGGAGGAAACTCCCACTGATACTCCCCTGCAGTCCCTCGTGGCTACACTGCTCCTTCCATGAAACAGTCAATGGAGTGAAGAAAGAAACACCCACGGCACTCTCAGTCTTCTGGGATAAAAGGTTTTCTGGATGCGACAGGCATCATTGGGTAGTGAGTGAAATTCTGAATTTGTCCCCAGAGACTGGACCCATCTGATTTCAGCCTAACTAAAATAACTCCCAGTGTGCACTCTGCATGACCGTCTCGTCCCCTCTGATCTCCCAAACCGCAGCACGGCTCAATCTGGATGCTAATTCAGTGTGGGACTAACACATTCTGAAGGTGTGGTTCAGTCATTTCATTCATGGCGGCCATTGTGTGCGTTGTCCTCCAGAAAACTGCCACTCTGTGAGATGAGCTGTCTCTGTCTATTAAAGATAAAAGGTTTGTTGATTAAGCTGATTTGGCTGATTATCATCTCTCTGGGTTTTATCTAGGGCTGTGTGTGATACGGCCAATAACTTCTATCAAGATATAGGTCATTTCATATCAGAAACGATACAAGTCATATCAAATGTAATTCTGTATAGTCTACATCAAAAGACCACATGGTATGTTTTATACTCCTATTACAATTAAAAACTAGAACATCAGTAAATGTATTTTCTTATTTTATTTAGAGCTGTAGTGCAACATTAACAACACAGTTTAAATAGAATTTAAAAAAAAATATTTTTTTATTTTTATTATTTTAGGTTTTTGCAAACAGTTTTTGCAAACATAACCTATTTCACATCAGAGTTTCTGACACATTTGAGTAAACATTTGCTTGTCAATTTTGATGATTTATCTCAATATCTTAATATATGAATAAATTGTGATATTTAAATACAACATTAATTCATTCATCATATTGAATTCTCCCCCAGCCCTATAGTTTAATCATTTTTAAAGACTTCATACGTTTAAAACGTTTTTTTAGCTTGATGTTAGTCCCAGGTTGAGTTGTCAACAGACAATTGTTTAAATAAGCCAAGATAACATTGTCGCTATCCTAGAACAAGTCGAATTATTGGATGTAATGAGAAGAAGTTGGATAAAGAGCTGATTTTCTAATGAAGATTTAACCCAGTTGTGTCACCTTTTAAAAAAAAACTGTAGCAGAAAAAGACATTGGCCTTATACTGTAAGCATCAGGGGATTGATCTCACCTTTAAAACATGAGAACAGACGGTACACTAACTGTACTTAATGGAAATGTGTCGTAAAACAACCTCAGCATCTTTCTAGTTGGCTGTAATCAGTGGTGGAGGAAGTATTCAGATCCTTTATACCAATACTAAAATGTAAATGTATTCCCTCAAAAGTTTGCAAATTAGCTCCTTACGGTCCTATATCATCAGATAATTAATTCTAGCATAACAATGCGTCAGATTGTTCATTATAGGTGTTTTGTCATTCTCTGTGAAATAACTAATTATTACAGCTGTCACAAAGTGAAGTAAAACGTGTGAGCTCTTGTTGTGTTATACACCTGTCAGGAAATGCCCTCACAGGCCCCACTGTCTTTCCTTTCATGTTTGCACATTTCCTGTCTCTCTTCACTATCACTAACAAATCAAGGCATGAAATACCCCAAAATAAACTTTAAAAATGTGTTTCCTCCTCATTTGCACTTTAATTTTATCCAACTGATAAAATATGCAGCAAGAATCTTGTTGACAAGTGACAGAGCGGAGGCGTATGGTATTTTAGTGTTGAGGCTCGGAGTGATGGAGGAGGCGTGAAAGTTTTCGTCCTGTCTCCTGTGACGGGGAAGTAAAAACAAGTGCGCAGAGGAAGGAACAGTGTTGAGAGGAAACTAGGGGATTTGATTACAGCTATTATAGAAATGAACCCAGGTGTAATTATTAATAAACTGTCCCGCTCTCCTGTGGCCATTGTTGTGTGCTGTCCTGCTAACATGGGTTGTTGCTGAGAAAACACTATGACTCACTCTATCACACTCCGATGAATCAGAATGCTGTGGTTGAGCTTTTTTAGCAGCCTCCAGGTCTTCAGGGAAATGGACACAATATCTCTTTCCCTGCTACAGCCCATTAAACTGCCATTTCACTTAGACTCAATGTGAAATGTTCTTCTTCAGGTCACAGAGTCAACGACGGTCTGTGGCACTCTGTGAGTCTCGACACGAGGAATCTGCAGATTGCCCTGACTGTGGATAGTGAGCCATCCTCCGCCATTGAACTGTGGGAACAACTCGAGTCGAGAGGCAACTTCTACTTTGGAGGTTGGTGGACTCTCAAGATGCGTTTGCAATATTAATATACACGCTTATTCTTTCTCCTTAACACATTGAAAAAACAGAACATTTCTTGTACGATTCATACTGCTTCTACACAGTGGTGGGAAGTACTCAAGAACTGTACATTTCCATTTTATACTTTTTTAATACAACTACCGGTACTAAACTGTAATTTAAAGGCACACCTTGTCTTTTCTTCTCACTGCATGTATGTGTTACTTAATTCACAGGTTCCTATTGTGAGTATTAATTAAAGCAACTAATGAGATATGATGCATTTTTGTGACTTAAGTAACCAAGCAGTATAAAAGTAATTAAACTTAGCTTCATATTTACAGACAGCAAAATGATTTGAATGAATTTTAATTAAAACCCAGTGATATAATGTATATCATTCCAAAATGTTGCAAAATTAGAACTTTGAGTTTCAGGACTTTAAGTTTATTAAAACCTTTGTACTTTTACTCAAGTAAAATGTTGAACGCCAGAGTGTTACCGTAAATTCCGGACTATTAAGCGCACCTGAATATAAGCCGTGGCTGAGCTTCTCCGGAGAAGCCGGAGAAGCCAGCGCCAGCCAATCAAATCCCGTTTCTGAAAATCTGACAGCTCAAGTCCTAGCCAATCAAACCGCGTCTAAGCTGGGAGAGATATCCCGCCGTTCATTTCTATATTTCAAAAACAGATGGAGGATAAACTAATTATCGCCGTAGCAAATCACCCGGTTTTGTATGACCAGTCCCTATTAACTTACCGGGATACAACCGGAGGAACCAGGCATGGGGGGAGGTGGCAGAGACAGTGGGTGAAACTGGTAGGCTTTCGCCTGTTTGGGGATTTTATATCCAGTATATCCAAGCATAGCTTGCTAGCTATGTTAACACTACGTAAACGGGGCGGGACATTCATGTGATTGGTTGTTGGTTGCGGGGCTCGAATAAAATCCCCAAGCTTCAGACACGCCCAGCTCCAAGCTTTTTTTGAAGCTGTAGTGTAAGCCGCGAAGTTCAAAGCGTGGGGAAAAAGTAGCGGCTTATAGTCCGGAAAGTACGGTAATTGTATTTATACACTGGTATTTCTACTCTTACTCAAGTAAAAAATCGGAGTATTTCTTCCACCTCTGTTTCCACACTAACACGTTGCATCATATGTGTTATTTTAATCCAGGCTGCCCCACCTTGGACTGCCAGTACGTGACTCCGGACTTCCAGGGGTGTGTGCGGCTTATATTCATCAACAGCCAACCGATATATCTCAATCATGTACAGCAAGGGTTGCTGGGAAATTATAACGAGCTTCAGTTCGACACCTGCAACATACGAGACAGGTAAAACAGTTTGAATGTGCGCTTTTTATTTAATTGGGGCAGTGTTATTAAACAGATGTTTGAGAAAAACTTTGACAGCGCACGGTCAGGATGTGTCAAACGTGACAATCTGTTAAACATTATCCAAGTTGGCAGCAGAGACTTATTCATGCCCACATTGTTAATTTTGAGATGGCAGTCTGTTGTCTGCAGAACTCACCGAAAGTCACTGACATCTTGTCCTATAAAGAAAAACACACTGACAGGATCATCCAATTAAATTGCAACAGAAACTCGCCAACACCTTCTCTGGCAGAGGACTATGCTAACAAGCTGCTCCCTGCTGTCCTGTGTGGCGTCCCCCCCCCCCCCATCCCTATCCCTCATTACCCTGCACAGCTGTGGGCCCTCTGAATGGGATTGGCAGACCAACAAGCTCGATGAATGTCTGCATGTGGTTTGGAAAAATGTATAAGAAAGAGACAAACATGCAAACTGCAGTTCTTCCCCCGTGTTTGCCCCGAGGAGAATCTCTCCTTTGTCAAAGTACCTGCTTTCTAGTCCAGATTGTTCGCTGTCAGACGATATGCAAACACCACAGCGCTGCCAGGCTGTTGTTTCAGTAGGAAAATGGATGCACTCTAGGAAATGACAGGAAGATCAAGTGATATGTTTCCATTACCAGCTGAGATGCATGCCTCTTCTGCAAGAATGAGTGCTTCTTATTTTTGAACTGAAACCAATGAGACAAACATTCCCTAATGTATAGAAAAGGTTTAAAGCTACACCCCTATATGTCATTTTTAGGCCACTAGGGGGCAGAAGAACCTGAAAACAAGCTTCAGAAAATTCCCATATATATATTATCACTTATATGAAATGATTATATGAGTTGTGCCAAAAATGTAAGCAGTGTGCAAGGGCAAAGACTCAACGCACCAATAACACTGGACGCACTGCATTTCCAATGATCTTGTGCAATTGATATGTTAATAATATATTTTCTGGCCATTGATTTTTACCCGCTAGCAGCCAACGTTACTCTCCAGATCAAGAAACAATGAGTCCCAAAGAACCAGAAACCTGACCTCAGTGCTGTAGTAAAGGGAGAGTAAGACACGCGGTAATATTATTAGGAAGCAGGTTTTGTGACCCTCTGATCGACTGACAGGGTTCTTTAGCAAGGTGGAGTTTGCACAGTGATCATTACCAGGCTGTTCCGCTACCTGGGGATAGCGGCTGTACGATATATTGTTTATTGACTTTTAGCATTGTGCTGTTTGGTAGACAGTGGGTATTTCCAGGGCTTTCATTTTTGAAGGGGGGGTTGCTATCCCACTGCAAGTAACGTTGCATCCTAAAGTCATATAGGAACCAAGCTGATTGATGCTGTCATTTTTCTAACAATCAGCATTTTCTCCATTATGATAAGTTAAAGCAAACATGGTGCCACAAACAGTTGCCTATATTAACCTGTTATAAGGATTGTTTGGTAATGATGTTTGGGGGAATTTGTTTTAGTTGTGCTTTTGCAAACATGTTAGAAAATACTTGCCTATTTACACATCACGCAGACACAAACCAATCCAGCGCCAATCCACTGACCCTTTAGCTCATGTTTGGTCTCCTCCAATTCATGAGCTTAATATATAGCTCTTGAGATAAGATAAGATAAGATAAGACTTCATTGATCCCAATTTGGGAATTGTTTGTGTTGCAGCAGCATTTATAGAGAGGCGAAGTCCCGCCCATCTACTTCCGCCCCATGGGACCTTATTTCTGAAAAATTATGCATTGAAGTCAATGGAGAGAGAAAGATTATCTTTCGATCCCGTTTGAATTGTGCCACGAATTACACATATGATGTTTGTCAATCTTAAAAAATAATGTCCATGCCAAAAAAGTCACAGTTTGTCGTAAAACTGCTGAAATATAAGACTATGAAAAATACGCAACTAGAAAGACTACAAATCCCAGAGTCCCGGTCCCGCATGCTGGCTCTTACGGAACCGACTAACTCCCCTTGTGTGTATGTACAGCTCTCAACATGCCCAGACTTGGAGTGATTTTCACCTCTTTTAATACTTTTCACCTCATTCTGAAAGAAAGAAGTGAAATGTGCCAACGTGACGGCCGTCTTGGTGTGTGGTGCGAGACGGGAGATGTAGTTCATTGAGCGGTTTCACACAAAAAAAAGTGTTACTTCACAGTTTTTTTGGCTGGCAAAATTGTCTTTTAAATTGACAAACATCATATGTGTAATTCGTGGCACAATTCAAACGGGATCGAAAGATAATCTTTCTCTCTCCATTGACTTCAATACATACTTTTTCAGAAATAAGGTCCCATGGAGGTCCACCGGAAGGGGAGGGACTTCACCACTCTATAGCAGCTTTATCTGCTTAATATGATACTTTTCTTACCAGCTACATGCTAACATTGGTTGTAGATTGTTTGTTGGTCGGCAGGACGAGTACAATGAGGTTTTTTTTTTTTCGTACCCAAAGTGCTTTCTGTTACCATTGGAATGAGCTATGTAGGGATGCAGTTGTGATTGATCATTCGTTGTAGGTTTGTCATAACATACTGTATGGCAGCTTTTGCATCACATACTGAAATTGAAATGTAAACAAATATTGAAATGTACCCTGCCTGCAGACAGTATTGTATGTGTTTTTCCCTGCAAATGAACAATTTGTGCATTATGCAGTACATTTATATTCAGCACCAAAGAAAATGAAATATGTGAGTGGGTGAGACATCCACCCTTTTCTTTTTGATGTGTAGTCGTTGTCTTTGCACATATAATCTTCTGCGAGGAAATGACAGGCTGCAGTACAGCTTGGTTAATGTTTATTGCATTGGTGTTAACTCTTCATTTCCCTCACTGTAGCTTATTCAATGACCCCAGAGTTTGAGAAAATTAACTTTAATCTCCTCTTCCTCTGTGTCTAATTAAATGTAGAGGCTCTATTTATGGTCAGTGTGTGTGTTTAGGTGTGCTGGCTACTGTAACTCTGTGACCTGTAAGGGAACCCATGAACCCATCAGAAAATAGCATGATGGTAATTAAACCAATGGCTGCAACCTTATCCGTGTTGCGGCTGGCCCGCTCGGCTGCTGTTAATAGGTGAGAGATGAAAGTGTATGAAATTATAGATGCATGCTTGAAAGGCTGGCAATTATGTGAAACTGAAGGAGGCTCGAGGAAGGGACTATTAATCAGAAGAGTGCGGTTTGAAATTTCTGCGAAGCGCTCATTGTAGCGAAATCCCATTAACAGGCATTCTAGTCTGAAGGTGACAGTAATGCTTTTATTTTTAGAGAAAACGCCGGGACATGTCAGCTTTTTCAAATCCAGACGGGGCGCAGTATGAGACACCGTCATTTCACAGTTCTTTGGGGTTTTTAATGAATAAACTGCAAATTAGTCTTTGGGGGTGAGTTTCAAAGCGTTTGTTCGTAATTGCCTACAAAAGAATAAAGAGAAAAGGGAGAAGGGGTCTTTCTTACCTGATAAATAAAAGATTATGTTTGCAAACACTAACAAAGGCATGTAGCGGTATAGTGCCTAATGTGTGAGAAATGCCTGGGAGGTTTGTGGGATCTTTTATTTTGCTGTCTGAATATTACATTACATTTCATTTGTTAGACGCTTTTATCCAAAGCGACTTACATTCATTCGGTACTGTGGACAATCCCCACAGGAGCAATTTGGGGCGAAGTGTCTTGCCCAGGGACACAACGACATGCTGACTGCAGTGGGACTCGAACTTGCTATCCCCTGATTTGAAGTCCAGCCCACTAACTACTGAGCCACAGCCTGGCTAAATGGCTATGTTTTGTTTTTTTTCGCCACTCCTAATAGCTATATTTGATGTGAAATTATCAAAGTAGTGGAAAATCGGACAGGTTGAAGGTACAAATGTATTATGTGTTAACTAGAGCTGCAGTTGTTATTCTATTAGCATACCAATGGGATGTAATTAGTCACTATTTTTAAATGAATACGGTAATTATTTCTCTTTCAAGCTTTTTAAATGTGATCATTTGACTCTCTTAAGTTGAGACTGCTGCCTTTTTTATTAAATCAAAAGCCTATCCACATATAACACTGTGTAATGTTTGAATGTGTTTCTTTTATACCATGTCGTAAAGGGCCCTATTCTTCCCATGTTCAGGTTCATATTAGTATTTAGTTCCTCTCCTGTGACATGTCTCCATGCTTTAATTGTTTATTCTTCTCATACTGCCTGTGCTGCAGCAGCTCTTTTCGCCCTTTGTCTGAAACCAGAGCCCAGTCTGCTCTGATTGGTTAGCTGGCCGGCTCTGTTGTGATTGGTATAAACTTGCCATGCCTCGAGGAAAGCAATGAGAATGATCTCCTGATATGACACGGTTGTGTTTTGCAGATGCCTTCCTAACCTGTGTGAGCACGAAGGCCGCTGCTCTCAGACGTGGAGCTCTTTCTCCTGCGACTGTTCAGGAACTGGATACTCCGGAGCCACCTGTCACAACTGTAAGCAGTTCTTCTTCGCACTTTTTCATTTCTTCGTCTAGTCTCAACCTGCCATTTTGCCCTCTGCACCCCGTCATATTTTCTAGGTCTACTGAGCTGTGTCATTGGATTCAACACACACCTGTCTTGCTCATAACTTTTCTTCGATTTGTGCAACTGAGAGGAAAGCAGAACCTGGTCCTGTCTCAACGTGACGTGACCTTACAAACGCGGCTGTTATTCTCACTTTCACATTTCTGAGAATGTATTTTTCCGCTATATCCTGAAATAGCTTATGGCTGACTTTAGATTGACTTGACTTCAAGGGTTTTTTCTGTCATGGGTGTTTTTTTATTGTATGATGCTCTGCAACACCGCTTGATATATGCAGTGGCGACAGCTGTTAGAAACTATGTGTGAAATTCCCCTGCCACAGAATCTTGATTTCTTGTTTATATGCAAGCAAACAGAGTTTTCTTTGCATGTTGGAGCGAACATGACAGATAAGAGCATCGGCTGGATTAGAAATGAGCCTTTTTTCAGCACAACATTCATCAAGTCCACCAAAAAAGCACATAACATTTTCATTTTCTCTAGACCTCAAACCAATATCTGGAAACTTAAAAATTGGAAACAGCTAAGCAATTGACAGCTGACTGTACTGAGAGAGTGATACTCTGCATGTCAAGTTTGGAGGGTATAGTTTCTTATTCAGCCTGAGCAATATTACAAAAATTCAAGAACAGAAATGTAAGGAAAGTAATAAATAGTGTATTTTTATACTGTTGTATTCTGTACCGGAATCACTTCCAAAGCTAAACAATTCTAAATAATTGTGTCGGTTTAACTAAAAAACACAATAAATCCAAGATATAGTAGCTTACAGTTATTACCACTGTTAAGCTGCACTTGTGCCATTTTGGTGATTGGTTTCAGATACTTTAATGCCCTTTTAAGAAGATTGTATTCTGCTGTTAAATCCTGTTAAAATCCTCTACATTTTAAAATAGTGAAAAGGACAGGGAGTGTACCTCAAGTTTTATAGTAAATACATGTTGAGCAAGCCTTGGACTAGTCATAACTATAGTATCCAATGCTGTTTTCATATTACAGATGTACAGACAATGGAAATGTGTCTTTGGCACCGACAAATTAAACAAACATCACCATACACAGAATAACATACAGTTCAGACACAATACACAACAACACAAAATGCATCTTCAAGTCTTGACCTCACTATTGTTTTGGAGGGGAGACTCATTTAAACAGGCTGTTATTAAGAATATTTGGCTGTTGTAAAATGTGCCTAAAAAGCACACAAAGTAGATGTTCATGAAATCAATCAGTCACCAACACCCTGATTTTTAAGGTATGACAACAGTAACTTAAAAATATCAGAAATAAAGATAGTTTTTGTGTCGTCAGATGACTCAGGAGGAAGCTGTTGGGAGCGTGGGCTGATTCTTGGAGGAAAAACTGATTTGTGTCCCTGTTCTGTTTCTCCCAGCCATCTACGAGTCCTCCTGTGAGGCCTACAAACTGATTGGCAGCTCCTCCGGCTTCTACTCCATTGATCCAGATGGTAGTGGTCCCCTGGGGCCCACACAGGTATACTGCAACATGACAGGTAAGATCATTGTAATTCACATGTTGTCACCTTTACCCTTTTTGAGTTCCACTGAGGACTGGCAGAGTGCTCGGTGTAAAGAGTCCACTCACTTAGAGCTCACACTGCATCGATCCATCCCACCACGGCCATCCGACAGTTTACGATCCAGTAAGAAATCATTACGGACACTCAGGGCAGTCCCTGAGAGTTCAGGACATATCAGCGGGGAGTCAATAGCTTTAGTCTAAGTCCAGGTGGTTACACTGTAACATTAAAGGTCCCCTATTATACTGTTTTTCATCAATATATGATAGGTCTCAGACATATAGAAAAACATCTCTCTGAAGTGTTTGGCTCCAAACACCAAACAGATCATTGTAGCATCCCATAATCCCCTCTGTTTCAGCCCTGTTTCAAAAGTGCTGATTCTCTGTCTGTTACTTTAGATGAAAATAAGGAGCCACCCCCCACGCCCCTCTGAGAGATATTTGGTTAAAAAGAACACAATAGCCGCGTACTTTTCCCACAATAGTTCACCAGAACTACGATATATTTGCGTTCACACCAAAAAGCCCCAGGAACTAAATTAGTTCTAGAGAACCTTTTTACCCCCTTTTCAGTCCCTGCTAGAGAGCAGGGACTTTCGTGGGAGAAAAAGGTTCCTATGTCTGATTGGCTGGGCGGAATGCAAACCACGCCCCGTAAAACTCCCAAAAAGTTTTGTGAAGCCGCCATTTTATTATCCTCGCATTGCATTATTAGTATTAGCATTAGCCCAGTGCAGAAACGCAGAAATAAAACATGGGAGCGGTGGAGATGAGGAGGTGTCAGCGTTCTGGCGATTTACTCGGAAGGCTTCAGTAGAAGCTGCTGGGAGTCCCAGCAGCTTCTACTGAAGCCAGTCCCTAACTCCGGGGACTTCCGGCCGGGGATTTTGGGCGGCAGTATACGCCGTGAAGTTGTTTGCGGCCTGTCAGTAAACCCAAAGCAGAAGAAGAAGAAGTGACGCCAGCGGCTTCATTTGCCTAATCCACCCTCAGGGAACTTATTCCGGTGTGAACGCGATGGTATTTAGTTCATCAGAACTAAAGAGTTCTGATGAACTAAAGTTGGAAAAGTACTGCGGTGTGAACGCGCCTAATGGTGCTCTTGGAGGAGATTCAGGTAATAAGGGGGGGGGGGGGGTCATATACCTTATGACATCATAAGGTGGCCAAAATCTGATCATCTCATTTTCAGACAGGTTTTTATATAAATGGATCAGGACACAAAGAGAGAGAATCTTTTTTCCTGAAACGTTCAGAATCTCTTTCCATGTTTATGTATAAAAGACATTTCTTCAGAAAGCAAACCTTCAATTGATTCATATGAGCCAAGTATATGTTTATGTAAATCTTTTAGTAACTATGGTTACATGTATGCATATCAGCATGCGAGAGTGGTTTATTTTCATCAGGTCCATAAGTGAGTATTTCTGTACAAGACGCCTTCTGTTCATCCTGTCAGTATATGTTTGTCATTTTTCATTACATGCAGTCAATTTGAATAATAATATCACAGAAAGTGCCTACAGTTATTTATTGTAAGCCAGGTGAGAAAATAATGTAATAAAACATGGATTTTCCAAGGCTGAGACTGTGGCTTTCCCTTCTGAGAAAGGTTGGAAAAAGCACCGCCCTTGGATTGATTGATTTGTGTTTATTCCTGTATACCAATGGGACCAGAATGATGTATGTTGATCCCATGGGCATTCAACATTAGACATGATAGTTTGACATACACTAAAAACATTAAAATGTCTGAGTTTCTGGGAAAATGGGGACACCAATACATTTATCCCAAAACGACGTTGTTTCTGAACTATCTCATTGACGCAATCAAGCATTTGTATGCTATTCTGTGACTCAATGTGACCCAATGTAATATTTATTAATTTCCATTCACTGAATCTCTTTGGACCCCTCATGGCCCACCTCACATTTTAAAACCTCTCCATTAGAAAGTGCTGTGTCCTCCAAGTCACCCGAGTCTAATTTCCCTGTGGTTCATCATGTTTACTCCTCTTGGTTGTTTCTAAAAGGCTAGGATGAAGACCAACTGTACTTCAGATGTGAAACGCACAAATAGCAATTCAATTTGTCATTGGGGCTTGAACTCTTATTTAAGAATAAACACTCTTCTAGCGAAAACATAACCAGTCAATACTCTCTTATTCTGCTTTAGTGCCCAAACAAATAGAGTTAGCACCCCTTGATTCAGTTGGCCACTAGAAGCATCTTTTTTGAGTATCATAATGATGTTCAGGTTATGGCTTCTCAAATATAAATGTGACACAACTTAACAGGCTTACGTCTCTAAAGCCCCACTAGTGGTCTTATAAGAGTCAGCAATTCTCATTAGAGCAGGGTTATTAAAGTCAAAAGGGTTAATCCCCCTGGGAACACTAATCTACTCAGTACATTTCATGGTGGTCTGCCATTAAATTATGATAACATTTCCGTGCTGACGGACATTTTGGACAGAGGGTAGCGCCACTGAAAAAAGTCCAACATGGAAATGAATTTCATTTATTTAAACGGCAATCTGTTCATCGGATTGGATTTATTTTGTGTCTGATTGTGGTGCACATTTGGATTTCACAAACATTATACAGATTCATCTGCTGGGACGATGAATATCCACATCGCCAATTACTTTTGACTTATGAAACATCGTCTCTCTGTATTTTATTTGCCGCTCAAGGGTAAATAATTGACCACTTGCTAAAAGAAAAGGATATTAAAGTGTGAAGAGGCAATGCAATCCAAATTCACTGTAATCTGCATACATTTCCATTTGACATTTAATTATTTACAGCAGGGGTGCCCACACTTGTTCAGCTTGTGAGCTACTTTTAAAATGACCAAGCCCAAATGATCTACCTACAGGGCCGCCCCTGCCCAATCTGTGTCGTGAGCGGGGGGTGCTAACGGCGGATAAACTGTGGCGCGTTTACACTAATTGCGCCGCATTAAACGTATAATAGTGCGCCACATTTGCGCTTCAGATGAGGAGGTGAGGCCCCCTTATAACTGCATGAACCTGTATGGCACAATACAACTCAGACTGGCTTACCTGTATGTCAATCAAGTGGCAAATGCCATAGTAAGGATGGATGATGATAGGCTAACTTTAAAAAATGCCATGCGATCTACTCACACTACCCTTGCGATCGACGTATTGGGCACCCCTGATTTACAGTATATAAATACTGTAATGTAATTTGGCAGGACTATTGGATGTATGTCTTTGGTCTAAATATGGAATCTTTCACTTTCCATCATGTCATCCTGTCAGACTTTTCCATATCACTCTGATCTTTTGATGGCAAGAATACACAATGTGCTCCCTTTCACCCCAACGGTCACCTGAGATGTGACATTTGAAAGACAGCGAGCTGGACACAACCTGATCCACGCTCCTCCTGACATGTAGGACAAAACACATTCAGTGAAGTTTTGACACTGTGGAGACAGCATTCATCACCGGCCTGTCACTACTTTCTCGGCCACTTTGTCCTTTGCAAGGTTAATGTAGCTGGGAGGTTACAGAGGGAAGCGCTGCCACCTCCCCGCTGTCTGGTTCTGGCATTTTGTGTTTCCAGTCCTCCCCTCGCAGAGCTGCATTGTTCTGCAGCAGATATGCCTCTACTTGACCTCAATTAAGGAATCTATTAGACATGTAAATAGCTCTAAGCCTGACAACCTGATGTGAATATTCACAAAGTGGAGGGAGATTTCCTCTCAGCCAGAGTAAACATGGATTCCAGATAATGGAAACTGAGCCGAGAAGGAAGTAGCAATCTGATTTTATTGTACAAACTCTCTGCGTTTTCAATTGTTATACATAATTATTCTGCTGTGCTCAGATTGAGTCCTTTGGAACTGAAAGGTCTATACTGTATCTAAAATGTTTGACGTTCAAAAGGTCATAGAATCGTGGCTTGAGAGCAAATACATTCATTAGGAGTTCAGTGATTCAGCTACAAAGATTTCTGAAATGTCACAGAAACACTAGCTTAACCAACAACTGAGAATAAATGACTCACTAATGAACTGCCGACGTGTACAGTCAAATTTGACAGAAATCAAATCACACACTGTTAGACCACATGATTTATTGCAAAAATAAATGCTCTTTTTATTGTGGACTTGTATGTTTAGAGATTTTCCATTTAAAAAATGTTTTGCCTATTCTGTTACTTGCTTACTTTTCATTCAATCTTTAATTTACATTTTTTATTTATGATTTTAAAGTGCACTTTTCCATGAAAGTCACTCAGCACAACAGGCCCTTTGACTTGTAATATTAGGAACAAACACAGTTGAAAGGACCCACTGATAAAAGGAATTAAGGCTCTGGCCCATTAAGTGTTTTCCATTTAGAAATAAAACAAGGGGTCTAAATCAAATGTGCCTACTATTAATGTTAATCAATAAAAACAGTGCTTTCCCTACTAAGTCGTGTCAAAATGTCTGCCATGTAAAAGCTAAAGTGTGCCTTTTCATCAACATTTTTGCACTTTAGCAATTTACTGAATTTGGAAATATTTAAAATCATATATTTAAAATCATATATTTTCCCTGCATGGGTAATGGCATTGTGATATTTGCTCTAGTAAAAAGCATTTAACTGTTGGCATATGAGGAAATAGTGCTAACAAAGTAGCATGTTTTATTGCAGTGGGTTTAACCAGGTGGGAGATTATTATGTTAACGCCGCTCTTTTTAGAATCCAAGGTGTGAGCTGATGTTACATCCATTAACATGTTTTAGTTTAAAAGCTGAGCATAGTGCGACCTGCTAACAGATGCTTATTTTTTCGTTTAGAGGAGAAGGTGTGGACGGTTTTGACGCACAACATCACGGCTCCGGTTACAGTGCAGGGCTCCTCTCTTCTCAAACCCTACATCATGAAGTTCAACTACAGCGCCTCGGCTGATCAACTCCGTGCCATCGTATCCGGCTCAGAGCAGTGCCAGCAGGAAGTGGTTTACAACTGCAGGAAGTCCCGCCTCTTTAACACAAAAGGTGAGTAATATATACCTGTTGTAGTATTTATGAGCTGTGATTAAATGATCAACAAATTCAACAAAAAGATTTAAAGCCAATGTAAATTCAAATCATGATGTTTACAAATTAAGATATCGCTCTGCTAGCACACAAGCTAACAGTTAACTCAGGTGTTTCAGATGTTACTTTCTCTTTTATACTATTAAAGGAAGGAGATATTTTGTTGTTGTCCTTTTGGTTTAAGAAATTGCGATCTACAGATGTAGCTAGCATAGTGGTTGTTCAAACTAAAATAAAAAGGGAAGTCTAGACTGTGTAAAAGATTAATTCTTTACAAATGCAAAACGTATTCCTTAATGGTGAATGATACTAAAAGGCAGACATTTTTCAGTAGCAATAAGTGTTAGGGTTTAAAAGTGTAGAACCGGGTTGTGAGTGTGCACGTATCCCATTGGGCAGAGCAGCACCTTGACAGATAACCATGCATGTTCTTTTTGTAAAAGTTAGGCAAGTATTTTGGTGAAACAAAACTTTTGTATTGCCATAGCTTTCTCTCTACTGTAGGTACCTCTGTGTAGCCAGATTGACCACATTTGAATGAATAAGGATCTGCTTTTTTCCGGTTCTATCATTCATTTGAACATGGCCTTAGTGTGGAAGTTGTGTGACTTGTCTGTTCTGTACTTTGCAGCATCAGCGGGGGGTTTGTTGTTACATTGTGAATTGAAAGTCAGGCTGTCGGTGCTTTGTCACATTGGGAGCTGCTGAGCCTTCGACACCCTGCCTTCTGCATCGCTCTTGTTATATTTTCACAATAACTGGAGAAGCGACTCCAATATTTTCTTGTGAATTCATCTTGAACTGCGTTGGCACCTAGCGTGTCCCAAACATCCAAACATTTGCTCTTGAATCATGAAACATTCATGAAGTCCCACATTTCCCCCATTCCCAATTCCCCGGGTGCCATGCGTGTTCAAACAAACAAGTTCATTATCACACTAGACATCAAAGAGAAAACGGAAACGGCCTGTTTTATAGCTTCACAAACAATTTCAGAAACCATTTTTGATGGTTTCCTTTTGTAGTTTGGCACACAAATCTCCCGTGGAAGAAGGTCAAATGTCTCTTCACGCTTCACTTTCCTGAGCATGTAGACATTAAAAATAACACTGTAGATATCAAACATACAGCATATTCAAATGAATGATTGGACAACATTGCACTTCGCATGCTAATTTACAAGGGAAACGACAACAGCTGAGTTTATGCAGGAAAAGCAGATCTGAAGTGAAGCCGAAAGTCGCCTCTCTGCCGTCTTTCCTGTCAGTTAACAGATTTAGTCATTTAATGGAATTGTAATACAAACATTGGTCTGAATTGCATTTGTTTCCTTATTTAACACCCATAATGAACCCAGTTCGCTAAGAGATAATTGTTTTTTTCCAAGTGATGTTAAATTCACAACAGCATTTGAATGACCCTTCTTCTCGGTGTTCAATTCTTAAGTAACATCTATTTCGGTTTGTACACCTAACTAGGATTGATTGTTGTTCTTTGGAAAGGACACCAACTGAATGAGAAAGCCAAATGTTGAATTGGCGAGTTTAGAAAAGAGTTCTGTTTCACTCTAGCGATGGCATCTCAAAGTGATGTCAGCCTGTCCAACCAGCTGTTGAGATGTGTCTTGTATTTGTTTACATTTGAAAAAAAAATCATTTGCAGTGTCACCCTCTAAAAACTCTCTTTGTTATTTGTTTGAGATGGATGAAATACCAATCTTTGACGACAACTAACATTTGTTCCTATGGTGTTGAAGTGCCATCATCAGAATCTCAATTCACCATTTCAATTTTGGCCTGTCACAGTATTCCTCCACCGCTGTTTGTTCCCAAATCATTTGTATTTTGTCTGTGACGAACATTGCAGGCTCTAGCCCGCTGCTTGTAATGGCTTCATGTGCGGGAGTTGTCAACATTTTGATTTCCCTTTTAATCTTATTGGGGAGACAGAAAGCTGCATTTGCTTTGCTGGCTGTGAACATGTCCTGACATTATCCAGCCAATTTGAGAGGGAGAGTGAGAGTCATCTCTGCTTCGGGAAGTATTGATTGTCTTTTGTGTGTGTTCAGTGTCTGAGCAGGGATTTAAGATGAGCCGCGGTGTAGAAGGGAACAGGTGTACAGTGAGCTAATCAAAAGATACAGTCAAAAGACAATTAAGAGTTAATTAATTTTAAGATTTGTAATTATTATTATGCTGGTTTGTTGGCCAGTGTTGTACAAGCAAACAGTGTTTACTGTCCTATATTATTTTTATGTTCTGTCCTATTTACCACTGCATATATGTATTTTTGTGTTTTTATACTTCAAGTCAGACTTTGGCTTAATTTTAGGGTTCACGTTATTTGGCATTTGCCTGTTTTACACATAAGGCTGGGCGATGTGAAGAAAGCAAATGTCACAATGTTTTGATTAAATACCTTGATTTTGATATTGATTAGGGATGTAACGATATATCGAATATCGCGATATTGCGTTAAATAAACGTCTCAATACCGTCGTGAGACTGACCAAATATACCGCGATTTTTTTGTAATAATTTAATTTTTTAATTTATCAATATCGAAATAAATATCGTACCGTGGACTTTTTATCGCGATATTATCGTACCGTGAGTTTTTGGTGTCGTTACATCCCTAATATTGATATTGCAACGATTTTGTTAAATTTGAAAAAGATTCAAACAATGACATTTTGTTCAAACCATTATCAGTAATACATTGAATGGAGGTACAGTAATGACTAACGTTTGAGGCAATTAAGAGCACAACAAAAAAATTCTGAAGAAAAAAACACTCGATTCTATCATGCAGCCTTAAACACCAGGAAAAGAAACGCCTAATCAGATAAGAAGTACCATAAGACAAGATGCAAGTAATGACAATATCAATGTCTCATTTCATAATATTTATTGATTTATTGCCCAGCCCTAATTAAGTGTTGACAAAATGCCTGCAAGATGTGAGGAAATAATATGCTAAATAATGTATTTAATCGCAACTCAGATAATTAAAAATGTTTTTACCGTGCCTATTGGCTCCGTAGACAGCGCTGTTTGTTGAGTTTGGAGGTGTGGCGCTGTCAGTAGCGCTGAAACAGAGCAGATCAATAGACAAACAGACAGAACATGTATTCACTGATTGGTTTCTTAGCCTGCTTGCTTTTCATGGTTGTAAAGAGAGCAACAGCTAGAGGAGGGAGAAAGAGAGACGGGTGTTTCTGCACCTCCCCCGCTGATTGTGACGGGAGAATTGTAAATAAAAATCAAATATGTATTTCGACTCTGTTAGTGTTACCTTCCCATGTGAGTGCTCTGATTCATAATGGTGTTGTTTGATTTGAAAAACAGTAGCCTTACACATTGTTGTTGTTAAGCCTGTTTGCGAGCTATTGCATGGTTAAATCAATGTATTTATTTAATAAAGAAAATTGCCACCTTGCAGTTTAATACCCCCCTCAGTCACATGATCCTGTCGCCTAGCCTGGGTGTCGGACTGAAACAGTGTGATGCAACGATTCAATATTCATACTTCAGTAATAGGAGCCTATGCCTATTCCAATGCATCTGCCCCCACATCTCCTTCAAGAGCCTCACTGCTATATCTATCATTATACGGCTATTATTAAGTATTTAGCTCGTAGTTTTTCTGTATTTCTGATTTCTGAAAGCCATATTTTCCGTCATCGAGTAAACCCATGGTGGCATTACACCGCTTGTCACAGGCTGTCAGATCCTGTTTAGAGAAGTGTTATCTACACAAGCAGAATTTCACATGGAGAGTGAGTTAATAGAGATGGGACATTGTTCGCTGTATCGTACTAATATGTCATGTCTATCCATACATTTAAACGTATGCGGCTATAATGTGTGCCGGGGAGGATGAGGGCATCTTACCATGTGACACTTGATTATGTGTTGTGACATGTGGCTTAGTGGGCTTTTCCCCTCTCGCTGGCCTCATCTGCGATGCGCGGTCACGTTGTGTGACGGATGATTGAAGCTGGATCACTTAACCCCCGTAGTGGAGGCGATGAATTATGCCTTTACCTCGTGTTCACATATAGGCAACTTGTTACCAAGCCCGAGCAGAGAAACAAAACAAATGCATTTACGCAATGCAGGGAATAAACAATTTCGTTAAATTACAAAAAATAAAAAAAGATTTGTTTTTTTATTTCACATAAACCATACATAAAAACAGTGACAGATACAAATAAGCAAAGCAGCATATGTAATATATAGAGGGCGTCTAGCTTAAGCTAACACAGTCAGCGTCACTGGTTAGGCTTTCAAATTGGAGTTGATAAAAAAAAAGCGGGGTAAAAATAACAGGATATCTATTTACATAATATAAAAATAAAGCGTGAATGCATTGAATATGACTGTGTAAAAGTGATAGATGTGATAGTGTATGTGTGTCTAACCTTTAAAATGAATGCCACATGTTTTATGTATGTGTGTATGTGGAGCTGGGTCTGTGCCTGCATATATTATATCATGTTTATTTGTGTAACAATAAATAGACAAACTGTTCTCGGTGCTTAGACGCTTTATCTGTGGACTTGTAACTAAAATGGTTTGATTACCTAAAGTGCGATATTGTGAATTCACAGTTTGATTTGTTTGATTTTATTCTCATTATAATGTCTCATGTTTACGTAAGCCTCTCGCGCAGCAGCCTGTCACAGATTAGTTTTACAGTCGCACGCTATCTATAAATCTTTAATATTTGTTTGGTGTATTTGATTTTCTTTATTCTTCAGTATAAAACAAAAACACAATTTTCAAGGATTCAAGGCTTTTATTGTCACTTGTACATCGCTACAGTGTAGCTATGACAGGGAAATGCTGAGGTCACAGGCTCCTCCAACAGTGCAAAAAACAGATAATAGTGCAAGTAAATAAAATAAAATATAATATAAATAGTGTGAGAATAGTCTATATACAAGTAATTGGAATATTGATCTATAAATTGCAAACAGATGAATGTTATGGATGTTCTTTCAAAAGTTCAGGTGTTTAACCGTCTTATTTGTACATGTTGAGATGTATCCAGTGGAGCAAAGAAATGCATTCCTCCTGCTATAACCCATGACCTTGAACTACTTAAGCGTAAGCTCCGTGGTAACCGAGTGTCCGCTGTGTTGTTTCAGACGGGAGTCCGCTCACCTGGTGGCTGGACTGGCAGGGGGAGAAGCGGAGCTACTGGGGGGGCTTCCTGCCGGGGGTCCAGCAGTGCTCCTGCAGCCTGGAGGAGAACTGCGTGGACATGAACTACTTCTGCAACTGTGACGCTGATACTGACTCATGGTAAACTGTGCACACACACACACACACACACACACACACACACACACACACACACAC
>CALSBZ010000088.1:361348-385824 GCA_943591055.1 Gobionotothen gibberifrons
TGTGTGTGTGTGTGTGTGTGTGTGTGTGTGTGTGTGTGCGTGTGTCTGTGTGTTTCCCCTCTGGCCCTCCAGCTCCCTCTGTGGTGACTTTCTCCTTTGATGTGGGAAACGGTCCAGCGATCCTGTCCGTGAAGTCCCACCTTCCCCTGAATGACAGACAGTGGCACTACGTGAGGGCAGAGCGTAACGCCAAGGAGGCGTCGCTGCAGGTCGACCAGCTTCCCCCCCGCTTCCTGGAGGCTCCGGCTGACGGACATCTCCGCTTGCGTCTCAGCAGCCAGCTGTTCGTAGGTAGGCTCGCTGTCAGACTGAACATGCCTCCACCAGAGACTGCTTTATCATATGATAGTAATTCATTGTAACCTGCAGTCATAGAGAGGCGAAGTCCCTCCCCTTCCGGTGGACCTCCATGGGACCTTATTTTGGAAAAAATATGTATTGAAGTCGATGGAGAGAGAAAGATTATCTTTCGATCCCGTTTGAATTGTGCCACGAATTACACATATGATGTTTATCAATTTAAAAGATAATTTTGCAAGTCAAAAAAATGTCGTAAAACTGTGAAATAACACATTTTTTTGTGTGAAACCGCTCAATGAACTACATCTCCCGTCTCGCACCACACACCAAGACGGCCGTCACGTTGGCACATTTCACTTCTTTCTTTCAGAATGAGGTGAAAAGTATTAAAAGAGGTGAAAATCACTCCAAGTCTGGGCATGTTGAGAGATGTACATACACACAAGGGGAGTTAGTCGGTTCCTAAGAGCCAGCATGCGGGACCGGGATTCTGGGATTTGTAGTCTTTCTAGTTGCGTATTTTTCATAGTCTTATATTTCAACAGTTTTATGACAAACTGTGACTTTTTTGACATGGAAAATATTATTTAAGATTGACAAACATCATATGTGTAATTCGTGGCACAATTCAAACGGGATCGAAAGATAATATTTCTCTCTCCATTGACTTCAATGCATTCTTTTTCAGAAATAAGGTCCCATGGGGCGGAAGTAGATGGGCGTGACTTCGCCACTCTTTTGCAGCAAGATGTAAACACCACTTTGACATATTATCCCATTATAAAGGCTGCCTGGTGAACCTAAGCCCTCCGTTAAAGGGGAGGCACTATTGGTGACAATCATAACAATTTTAAAGAGGAGATATTATTCTCATTTTCAGGTTCATATTTGTATTTAGTTTCTCTACTGGGACATGTCTCCATTCCTTAATGTTCAAAAAGCTCTTTATTTTTCTCACGCTGCCTGTGCTGCAGCACCTCTTTTCACCCTCTGTCTGAAACCAGAGGTCTGATTGGTTAGCTGGCCGGCTCTGTTGTGATTGGTCCACCGCTTAGAGATGTCACGCCCCTTAGCCTATCATGTGTAATGTGTTGGAGCGATAGCCAATAGAAGCGCGAGTGTTTCACAGTGATGTCACTATGTTCTGGAAGTAAACAAAGGAGACAATGGAGGTGTTTCAGCAGGGGGGGGGGCAGTGTGAGAAACTCCCTCTGAAGGGATCGTTGAGATTGTATTATTTAGAGACCATCTACTGTACATGCACACAAACCTTAATAGCACGTCACAGGAATTGGAAAACCATAAAAAGCATAAAACGGCCTCTTTGAATAATCGATAGCCTCATTAAAGTTCCCTAGTTGATTAATTATAATGTATGTTTGCATTTTCACATACAGTACAGTACGGTATTATCTTGTTGGATAGGGTTTTAAGATATTTCACCTATGGGAATTTTGGATATCGCTTAACCATTCCATAAATCAGAAAATGCTCTCAACAGTCATTACAGAAAATCCTTTTTTGCCATGTTTTTATGAATAAATGTACATTATAAATTAGGCTATGAATGATACATGAACAAACCCCTCTGTAAAATCCTTCAGAATACATATAGGAATGCTTAATAAGTATAACATCAGTGCATTTTGGATAACTCTACGCGAATAGAGAAGAGTAGGAATATAATCACCTTGTATTGTGGATGATTTATTCCATTGTCTGAAAGAAGAGTCTCAAGATTAGCCAGTGAGTAAAGAAATCATATTTTAGCCTCATTTGTGTGCCTGCACTCTGGTCTCAAACGATTTCTGTAGAAAATATCTGTTTATTTTTTACTCAATGCTTCTCTGTTTTCAGAAGCTAGTTGCCAACTGTGTCTGAAAGTAGTGGAAACGTTAACAGCCTGTTGCTGAAGATAACGATAGCAAGTTAGAAAATGTGTGGGCAATTAAAAGCAAAGCAAAGAGCAGAAAGATATGAGGAGCTCTTTTCCAAAACGCTATATATCCATTTTAATAGTTTTCAGGAAAATGACATTTTTTACCTAGACCCACACATTTTGTTAATATTAAATGTATATATATATATGTAGGATATATAGCGATTTGGCATGAAACGTTGATAGAGCAGTGAATAGGTTCAGTACACAGCAAAATGGCACAACAAACTCAATTTTCAATTTGGCTTTTATAGCGTTTTGGAAAAGAACTCCTCATATTATTACCACAAGTCGGTGATAATTCCCTGTTGGGTTATCATCGGGAGCAACAAAGTTCACATTTGTAATTGTTCATATATAAAAATATTGATTGGTGCAGCTTTAAAGGAAAGTTCAAAGGACTCAAAGCTAAACTCAAATGCCTTTTGAAACTGTAATAACAACATAAAGTAACAGCTGAGGCTTCTGGAGAGGTTTTATCTTAGCTTAAGCTGAACTTTAAAAAATGAAGGTTATTATTAAGACGGTTATTATTAAGACGGTTATTAAGACGGTTATTTATATCACCGTCTTTTGCGATGTAGTCACACTGCAAAGGCGTCTCTTCACAGCTCAAATGTAGAGGGGAAGTGATTACAGCTAACAATCATTTTAAAAAAGACAAACCTGCCCTGTAAGCTACTGTGAAGAATTAATATATTTTATTATTTGTTCATTATTGCTCTGATTCAGAAGCATGGCTGCTCTCTTTCTCCTCTCACATTGCTCTAGCCTTTCCCTCCTCTGACATTTTAATGTGTCTCCTTAATAATACACCAGCCCTCTGGAGGGGACAGACCCCATTTAAAAAAAGGGAGGTTTTTTTTCACATGTTCTCCTTTTTATACTGTAGGCCTACAGTTCGTGCACTCAATGGGTAATTTACTTTTAGAAATCATTTATAAGGAGGGTACATGGAAATGAAGCAATGACCTCTGTTGATCTCAGAAGACACTGCCATTTGGTGAAGATGTAATTGTTTTCATAAGAAGGTGACATTTTATCACTTCTTCAAAGACAATGGCTTAAAGGCTTTTCCTGCCAATTTAAAACGGATTGGTAGTTTGGAATAAAAAAATAATAACCAGTTTATAAAATATAAAATCTCTCTATATAAATAATAGCTGCAACAAAATGGCATTTATTTAATGAAACAAACAAAACACTATTGTGCACAAAAAAAAGACAAGTTTAAGAATATCTCAATAACACTATTTCAAGTTATTTAGTGCCTCTACTTCAACATGAATCTGTTGTGATTGGTCAACCACTTAGAGATGTCCCGCCCATTAGCCTATCAGTTACAATGTGTTGGAGCGCTAGCTAATGGAAGCGTGAGTGTTACATAGTGATGTCATTATGTTATAGAAGTAAACAAAGTAGTCCAATGGAGGTGTTTTAGACGGGGACGGGGGGGTGATGGAGACCTAAATAACACACTACAGGAAAGTGAAAACCCCAGCATAATAGGGCCTCTTTAAAGAGTGTTCAATTGATATCTTTGCTGCATTTATCACCAACTCCACATAGGAATATTCAGTAGCTTCACAATGTATTACGCAAGACAGTAAGGCTGCTAATTATTTATTTAAAAGCACTTTCCATTTGTCTTTATTCGATTATAGTCAACCGTGATGGATAGTAGACATTTAATTTGTCTAAATTATATTTCTCGGTCTGTGTAGATATACTGTAATTATACTGAAAGGCTGTATTAAATCAAGTCTTTGTGATAGTCACCCTGAACAAATATAGGCAAGTTTGCAGAAAACAGGCTTGGAAATGGTTTTATATCCACACATGCAGTTATAGCAATTATTTTAGGATTAAAGTACCTTGGTGGTCACATGAAAAAATACTTTTTAGAGATAGATTTATATATGATTCCCGTCTGAGCATAATTTATTTATACTGTTGTTATTTCTCAGGGACAGTGGGTATTAAAAAGACATTACTGTAAATATGCCAGACTGTGCCAGGGGAGCTAGTTTTCATCTGTAGTCCCTGTTCAGGTGTGAAGTTGGCAGCCTAAAAATCTATAAACAAGAGTAGAACAAAAATCATGATCAAGGGCATATCAATTAAAGCAAAAACACTGAGAGACGTAAGCCCAACGCAGATTGGGCAGCAGTAAAAAGCAAATTATAGTTCATCAAAGCAAAACAAACAATTATGGAGCACTTTAAATTACAGAGCAGCTTCGCCAACATAGACAAAGCAAAGACCTATATGAGCAACTGAGCAGCAGCACCGTGGTTAGTCAGGCAAAAGGGCAGTTGAGCAGAGTTGTGTATCGACAACAAATGGTGAAGTAAACAAAACTAATACTCATAGATTTGATGACTCGTAAGCCATGGTACCTAACATATAATTAACCCTTATGTTGTGTTCGGGTCTCCCGTGACCCGTTTCAAGTTAAAATGATAAAATAACCACGCTCTAGTTTTTTTTTACGGAACAAGGCTTCATGATATCCTCCACAGCAGCTATATAAACACAACAGAACAGATTTTGACAATTTTAGCCAAGGTCATAAAGTGTATCATTTGGTGTTGGGGTCTGGGGAGACCCAGCAGCATTGTTGTGGGTGACTCGGGGTCAAATGTGGCTCAATCAAGATTCATCCTTGACTTTAGACACCCCACTCCCACCCCTTCTTCCACTGTTTTATCATTTAAAACTTTTTTTAGTTTTATATTAGTCTATAGTCAGATAACGTAAAGATCCACTGTCTTCACTATAGGAAATATAACAAGTGAATTGAATCACATGTTTTACTTAAATACGTGGTGTAATGTTTGCCATTTGTAATGGGGAAATACAATAAAATAACAACAGGATTGTACGGTTATGAAAGCATAATAAGTTAGTTATGATGTAGTTAAAACAATATTGGTTGATAGTCATTATTTTTGAGTGTTTTGTACTGAGATAAATCATGGGTCGAAATTGACCCGCGAACACTATGAACGGTAACAGCTTTTGAACACAACACAAGGGTTAATACCACTCATGAGCTGCTTTCATTGAAATGTCCATCATTCTCTAAAGGCTTTTACAGCATGCCACAGCGTGTGTGATAGAAACCTCCTGGTTAAAGCTAGCTAACATGACACAGGGAATTTCAGTGAGAAAATGTGTCTATTTGCATTACTTTTTCAGGTAGTGAGAAATGATTTGCATATCCTGGACTATAACATGACAGATTGAATGTATTCATTTACAAAATAAAAACTATAGTACAAATAAGCAGCAACCTTCAGGTCTGAAAGCTGAAGCTAATAAGGAAGTGCTACAGACCTGCATTCTCTCTGATAGCCAGCAGGGGGCAAACAAAAAGCATGTCCTTAGGCGCGTTCACACCAAGTACTTTTCCCACAAAGGTTCCTGAGAACTACGATTTAGTTGCGTTCACACGAACAAGTCCCAGGAACTAAATTAGTTCTCGAGAACCTTTTTTACCCCCTTTTCAGTCCCTGCTAGAGAGCAGGGGCTTTCGTGGGAGAAATTGGCTGGGCGGAATGCAAACCACGCCCCGTCAAACTCCCAAAAACGTTTGTGAAGCCGCCATTTTATTATCCTCGCATTAGCATTATTAGCATTAGCATTAGCCCAGCGCACAAACGCAGAGAGACTAACTTATGACAACACAAAATAAAACATGGGAGCGGTGGAGATGAGGAAGTGTCGGCGTTCCGGCGATTTACTCGGAAGGCTTCAGTAGAAGCTGCTGGGAGTCCCAGCAGCTTCTACTGAAGCCAGTCCCCAACTCCGACTTCCGGCCGGGGATTTTGGGCGGCAGTATACGCCGTGAAGTGGTTTGCGGCCTGCCAGTAAACCCAGAGCAGAAGAAGAAGAAGTGACGTCAGCGGCTTCATTTGCCTAATCCACCCCCAGGAACTAATTTCCGGTGTGAACGCGATCTGTACTTAGTTCATGAGAACTAAAAGAGTTCTCAGGAACCTTTGTGGGAAAAGTACTTGGTGTGAACGTGCCTCTTACTGTATGTATAGAGGTCTATAAGAAAATGGCCCTATTCTTTACGTGGTTAATTTTCCTTAGTAAACATTTTGCGGGCGAATTTATGGTGTCAATTTTTTCTGTCAAGCCTTCTTCAATACAGCATGGAGTTCATTTTCTAAATTATCTTCACATTTAGAGTAAAATAGATCATAAAGCAGGGTTTGCTTATGCTAGGGCTACCTTGTCATTGACAGGTCACCACCACAGTGTCTAAAGTTTGGAGGATATTTAGATGTATTTCTTTCTTATAACTTCAACCCATTGACGGTGTGTTTTCAGTCCATGAAAGCCCCTCTTTATAGAAGTCTTTCCTGGTAAATATTAGCAGTAGTGAAATTAGTATGTATGAGAGCTACTGTGTGTGCCATCAAAATACACCAAACACTTTGCATATGCAAGACAAATTCGAAAACTTATGATGGAGCCTCATTTATCAGCCTCGTGGGATAATGACAGGAAATTATACCCACCTGTTTGTGTGTTTTTCCTTTCTGGGATAAATGACAGGCATAACAATGATACCTTTCCATCAAAAGTCATCAGTGTCCCTTTTCTAGGAGGTGTAAATAAGCAGCTGTCACCATGTAATAAACATTTGTTGCGTCACACAGTTATGTCTTCACGATACCTGTCTAATCCAATATATTGTATTTTTTGTCTTAATGAGTTTTTTCACGCGTAAGTGCCTTCAGATCTGCCCCAGTTGCAAACAGCAATTAGGTAATTTTTTATCGTAAATCCTCATCAGCCTTGAAGAGAATCATGGTTATAAAATCATCAAAGATTGCTTCTTAGCACAGCCGGCGAGCATTAGATGTGACTAATGGTTGTTCTCCTCTCAGGAGCAGAGATGGCAAGAGTGCACACATCCTTTACTCAAGTAGAAGTACAGTGTTTAAAAATACTCTGGTAAAAGTAGAAGTACTGACTAAACTTCTTTACCCAAAAGTACCCATAACTATCAGCTGTTTTAAAGAGTACCTGACCTCCTTTTATATTAATAGAACAATAATGTCATTGTTAGCTAATGAATGTTTCCATGGTGACCAACGGCAACATGACAACGTTTTCATTGGTCCCTCTTCTTTAGAGAAGACCAGGAAATGATGGATACACGGATCGTGTTCAAATCAATAGGCACGCTATGACTCTAAATAATAATGATCACGCCACCAAACACACATTCAAACTAAAGGAACCAGCCTGTTTGGAAAATGTAAGAAGTAGAAAGTACAGGTATTTGTGTTAAACATGTAAGAAGTCAAAGTAAAAAGTAGTCAGAAAAATAAGTAGTGGAGTAAAGTACTGATACCAGAACAATTTACTTAAAGGTCCCCTATTATACTGTTTTTCATCAATATATTATAGGTCTCAGATATATACAAAACATGTCTCTGAAGTGTTTGACTCCAAACACCAAACAGATCATTGCAGCATCCCATAATCCCCTCAGTGCTGATTCTCTGTCTGTTACTTTAGATGAAAATAAGGAGCCACTCCCCACGCCCCTCTGATGCCCCTTTCACACCAACGCAGTTCCCGTTCTAGCTCCGTGCTAGAGCTTTTCTGGTTCGGAACCGGTTCTTCTTTTCAGCCCCCGTTTTGTTCACACCGCCCAAGAGAGGGGGTCTTTGTTCCTGAAACTTTCAGAATATCTTTACACAGAGGGGACACATGTTGATGTATAAAAGACATGAAAAAGTGGATTTTGCATAATAGGTGACCTTTAAGTACAGTAACGAAGTATTTGTACTCCACTACTTCCCGCCTCAGGAGGAACGGCGTCCCAGCAGAGAGGCTTCATGGGCTGCATCAGGACTCTGACGGTCAACGGCGTCTGCTTCGATCTGGAGGAGAGGGCCAAGCTGACCCCCGGGGTGACCTCAGGCTGCCCCGGTTACTGCAGCGGCTCCAGCAGCCTCTGCCACAACCGAGGGCGGTGCATCGAGAAAAGCAACGGCTACGTGTGCGACTGCTCCCAGTCGGCCTACGGGGGAACCACCTGCGACCAAGGTGAGTGCCCATCGACAACAAAAGCTTCACACTTAATGTAATTCTTTAAATAGGGTAATGTTGATTACCACAAATAAATAATCAATCATTGCCAAGGTTATTCCATTACAGCGCATCAATAAAAATGCAAGTAATGCAAGGGGCAATTAATACTTGTCCTGGCTCCAGACTCCGAGAACATTTAAAATGCATTAGAGCAAATTATCTCGGGCGGTATGTGAGAGCAGAGCGGAGGCACAGACTCACGCCAGAGCCAGCAGAGCAGCAGGCTGAGCAAACAGTGCACACACGCAGAGGAGGAACACTTTGAAGGCGTATTCGGAGCGACACGAGATGGAAAATTTGGCTGCCAATGTGACAGACCACACTGCAATGTTTACACTGTTTTCTCTTTCTCATAGTTTAAAATATAAAAGTGGCAGTGATGCCAGAATGAAAACAATCCGACTGCTGTTCAAAGATATCTCTGCTTTATTACAACTTGGATCCCACAGTTAGTTGTGTTGTTGTTGTGCCTATCAGATATGTCACGCAGGTTACAGACTCTCCCTCTGATCCGTGTCCCTCTGGGAGTTAAACTTGTGGAAGTGAAAGCAAGTACTGAAAGAAACGCTTTCAGCGCTGTGATGGCAGATTTTCAAAGCTCTGTGTTTTGACATTATCAAAGAACTTCACATTTACAGCAAAAGTATGATTTAAACTGCCTTTTCACAAGGAGATGTGTCCCTTTTATTTTCAGTTTTTTATTTAATGTTTAGATGTGTTAGTACTCTAGTAAGCACTAATGATATGCAGCATCTGTATTGAGACTATCAGTGTATGTGCTGTAATACATTCAGCCATTACCACATCTACAGTATGTTCTCAACAAACGTCACTCCCTCGCCTAACTAGCTCATAATGCAGCAACTTAGTTTCTCACTGGTTTTAACAGATGATAAATCTTGGTTTGAAGATTTAACTGATCACACTCAAAGCACAGCTTGGTCTGCCTTCAAGCTACAAAGATCAAATGCTGACCCTAAATGAGCCGGTCTGCAGCTTCAGATCCTTAGCTTGGGCTGTTCCTTAAAAAAACGGAATTAAATCTAAATGCAACTGTGCTTTCTCCTTAAGAACCCCTTGGCTTTGGCTCGGAGAATCGGTCTAAATCACTTCCTAATACCCACTGTAATTGTCTTTTATGAGACGTCATATTTGTATTGCTTTATTATTCTTTATTTTTCTTTTATTTCTTTATTGACTTTTCTTTTATTGTTTTTATTCATTTGAATGGTTTGTCTTTTATCATCATTCGTCTTCTCTCCACTATTCCTTTGCATACTGTGTGTTTTTTATTTATGTATTTGTTTTATATTCTTTTGCATGTCCAATCACTTTGTAGACTCCGTCTTTAAAGGTGCTATATTATTATTATTATTTTATTTATTGTTTATTATTATTATTATTAACTACTTAGGCACTGTCATTGTAAATGTGTTGCTGTAACAGTGTCATTTAAGCCAGTGATACAATGGGGCCATACTTCGACTTCCTACTTTTTTACCCTTTTGACCCCTTTCCTTCTCAACTAAAACAGCTCAACACTCGCCTAACACGTTTATATTCACAGTTGTACTGAGGCCTGCATCCTCTGGAGGCCATGAGCTGGCTTTTAGTCTTTTAATCTCGTTTCAAAAACAGTTGTAACAGAGCTCGCGGCACTGAAACCTCTTTTTCCTTTCTCTTCCCCGTGTCCCGCTGTATGCAGAGGTGTCCGTGTCCTTCGACATGGAGTCCTCGGTGACCTACACCTTCCAGGAGCCCTTCTCGGTGATGCAGAACAGAAGCTCGCAGGCGTCCAGTGTTTCCACGGAGAGCAGCAGCAGAGCCAGAGAGGACGTGGCCTTCAGCTTCGTCACCTCCCAGAGGCCGGCCATGCTGCTCACTGTCAGCACCTTCAGCCAGCAATACATCGCTGTCATCCTCGCCAAGAACGGTACACGCTGCTCTTTACATTTAAAAGTATGAAAGACAAAGGACCTGTCACCAAACTTATGACAATGATAAATATATGGCTGAGTATTGATTTACTTCTTTCAATGTTACCTGTAACCTTTATCAACGAAGCGGAAAAAACGTTGCTACGCAGCCAAGCGGATAAATTTAGCAACTGCATTGTTAGCAAACATCTTCCACCTTGTAACATGAACCAAATCAATGCGGCAGTAACAACAGTAGACTTGAGGTGTTATATATGTATATACTGTTAGGAATATATCATATCTGCATCAGTTAAGGAATGATACACCTGTTTGCCCACAGCCAATTAACACCATTTAAAATCCTTGTCGGATAAAATGCGGCACAGCTAACGTCATTATTTATAAGCAATGATGTGTATGGAAAGAATAACAGTTTGACATATGAAGCATCTAGTTAAAATGGGAGTGATTTGATTAAGACATGAGGAAGGTCAAAATCTAGCTTGTTTGGGGACAAAACCTTTTCCATCTACATTGCTAAGTAATTTAAGGTGTCAAGCGCTTTGCTTAAAGGGTCAACTATTCAGATTTCATTTGTGTAACCTACTAAGCAATTAGTGAATCTGCCAGCAGGGGGGAAAGTGTATCAGTGCACATGTTTCCTTTTTCAAATTGTGGAATAAGTGCAATTTTAATTAACAATTTAATTAGCTGTGTGTCATCATCCAATGTTAACTAACCTACTCTGAGTGTAAAGTGGCTTCACTACAGGAAGGTCATTTGTAGAGAAACGTGGGGTAAGGTTTTTTGGAATAACGTTAATTAATTAGGAGGAAACTCACTCAAAAATACGTCTGTGTTGGTGCCTTCTTGCATCATTAGCACTTCATGGGCCAACAGGGGTAAAAAAACGAAACAAAATGACATTATATGCATGTTTTCCGCTTGTCTTTCGGTGAATGGAGAGGAAATAGGCAGTTGAATAATGACAGATAGAAACAGGATCAAACCAGGGCCAGGGATTGTGGTGAAGGACACACCTCTGCGCGCTGATATAACCACTTTCCTGTTCCTGATCAGATAAAATCCCTGCTCTTACAGGCTGACACCAATGTGCTACCATGGTTACCAAATCATTTTTGCATAATTACATACGTTAGGAGATAGCTTCTTGACAGTGGGCTGGTCCACTTTGCGTTTTCGCTCCACAAATGAGATGCACCGGGGTTCACTTGAACATCGTTATATTTTTAGGGTGGAAAAGAATTCACTTACATTAAAAGGATTCCATCAAAATCCCATTGCACTCCAGCTAACATGGTAGGGTGTTTTTTTTAACCACCAGGCAAGCACAGAATGCATGGACATGTTCAGATATGTCAAAACACAGTATGAAATACAGGTTTATTTTTCAAAGGGTCTGGGGCCATAATTAACACATGAATACATTAAGACCAACATGTCGAAAGGTGTGGAACAGAACCGAAATGAGGGTGTCAGCTAACAGGCAGCTAATGTGCATCATTCTGTTGCCTCAGCTTCCAGCATGGATAAAATACCGGAGCCGCCCCCGCAATGTTGTGCAAACTGATTATGGGCTAATGAATAGATTTACCCTCCACGGTTCTGCTCCTCCTCTGCATCTGTCTCCACTGGGGATATAACAGTCCAATACATTAACCTAGTCCATATGCACAATAAAAGTCCTTGTATAGCCATGGGAAAACTTGTTTTTGTTTTAAATACCTTAGACTGTAAACAAAATATATCCCAGATCAAATGTATGTTAAAGAGTCTTAAACATATTGTCTTTATAGTGCTGCAGATAATTAAATATGCCATGTAATCTTTCAAGCAGAGCTGGGAAGTAGTGGAGTACAAATACTGCGTTACTGTACTTAAGTACATTTTTCTGGTATCAGTACTTTACTCCACTACTTATTTTTCTGACGGCTTTTTACTTTTACTTCTTAGATTTTGAACACAAATACCTTTACTTTCTACTTCTTACATTTTCCAAACAGGCTGGTTCCTTTAGTTTGAATGTGTGTTTGGTGGCGTGATCATTATTATTTAGAGTCATTGCGTGCCTATTGATTTGAACACGATCCGTGTATCCATCACTTCCTGGTCTTCTCTAAAGAAGAGGGACCAATGAAAACGTTGTCATGTTGCCGTTGTTCAGCATGGAAACATTCATTAGCTAACAATGACATTATTGTTCTATTAATATAAAGGGAGGTCAGGTACTCTTTAAAACAGCTGCTAGTTAAGGGTACTTTTTACTTAAGTACATTTCGAAGCCCATACTTCTTTACTTTTACTTGAGTAAAGAAGTTTAGTCAGTACTTCTATTTTTAAACACTAGTATCTGTACTTCTACTTAACTCAAGGATGTGTTTACTTGTGCCATCTCTGGATACAAGCACGTAAACTCATGTTTGGCTACTTTTTGAAAAATCCCACCTCTGATGGCTTTAAAATGTCCTTTTTTTTGCTAAAGAAGCTCTTTCACTTGCCCTACATGAATGACCTTGGTGCCAAATCAAACTTTTTTGAACACCTAGAAACCAAATTCTGATGTCAGGAATTACTCCAAAAGCTTATTTTTACGATATCTGTCAAAGGCATACAATCAAAGTAATCTGCCAATGGAAAACTGGGTAGCCTATCATGCATGGTAGTGGAGGAGATAGAGGTATTTTGGGGTGGAATAGTGTAGTAGTAGTAGTAGTAGAGGAGGTACTGGTGACATCATGGGGTTTAGTAACGGCTAACTAATTTTGCTGACATAGAAGACTAGTTTTAGAATTAGTGTGGTTTAATGTGTCAAATACTTTCTAATAAGCCCCACATTTAAGGATGTTGTGTTTAAAATGACAAAAAAAGTAGTTTCTAAACATTACATGTTTCTTTCCCATAGTCATTGGGAATCCAGTGTTAGTTAGAATTCTGTGATAAAATACCGTTTCCTTGGCTGAAAATTATGGCCGTCTTGGAAAATTGTTGGACTTTCTTTAATAAGTGACCCCAGAGGGATGACAATGGAAATGTTGTTCTGCACCACTATTAGTGATTGCAATGTTATGTTAAATATCTTGTTCCTTGTTTCCTTAAAAGTATTTGTTCTGTTGCGAAAGATGCTGCTGTAATGCAAGAAAAACCTCAGACTTGATCAGACAATAAAGTTTATCGTATCGTAATGAAAAAATAAGTGTTTCCCTTTCCGTCTGGAGAAAATCTCAGAAAAAGGTCCTCACTTGTCACAGACTATTTCCTGCTGTCAATGCAGTATCAGCGTTTTCAGCCACTGACACGAGAAAAGCGTTGATGCTTTTAGCTGACAGCTTTTAAGCTGTATCCAAACTTAGAGCGTCATATTGAGTGACAGTGCAGTTGTTAGTCAGTGTCAGTGTCCTAAGACTTTCTCTCGTGTTAAATCAGAGATCCCATGTTCCCCGGGCCTCTGTAAACACTGAAGGGCAGAGGAGACACTTCATCCACAGTGACCTTCATCTATAGGAGCACTCTCAGGATTTGAAATGAATCACTACACAAAGCCCTTCACCTACAAACCGGGAATTGTAATATTGACCCAGCTCCACTTGACAATGCATAGCTATCTGACTCTTTGATCTGGTTGTGTGTGTGTGTGTGGGAGGAACACTGAGCACATATTGACTTGTTCTGTGTGGGAGACATGAGCAATGAGATAAATATGTGTATATCTATAAAAAAAAAGACAATTGAAGAAGAAGTTTAGAGATAGTGGTCTATTTATATTTAAGCAGCCACATCATTTCAGCAAAACTGTGTATTCTCTTTCAGTATTCGGCATACTTGAATCCAAAGTATTGAGCCTATATTATCATCGAGCCAAAGATGAATCAGTCGTCATAAAGTGCTTAAATGGACATTTCTATATGGTCTCTTTTCCGGAAAGTGTCACATGTTTTCTCATGCTTTGTGTCCAGGGAGTCTGCAGATCTGGTATCACCTTCAGACCGACAGGAGTCCAGACGTGTTCAGCCCCGTCCTCACCAACCTGGCAGACGGACGATTCCATCGAATCAGAATCCACCGAGTGGGGAAAAACCTCTATGTACAGGTGAGCAGGAGATGTTCTACCTCGCAAATAAAGGGGACATTTATTGGGTTTCTAGAACATGATACCATGCTTTAATGTTTAAAAAAACATGTTATTTTTCGCATACTGTCTTACTGAAAATACCTGTATTCACCCTCTGTCTGCAAAGCTTCATTTTTTTAATCCACCCTCCCTTTAAAGCACAGTCCTATCTGATTGACTAAGAAGGAATAAATGCAAAGATCGTTCCAGAGTTCATTTCCTGTATCTATCTCTCATTGGTTTCGACACAGGCTCTTTAGGGTTGACTAGCACCAGGTCTAAGTCTAATAACTCCAATGGAAGAAGTGAACATGAAAACAGATTATGCCTGATTTTTTTCAAACTAAATATTGGACCCATTCAGCCTCATAACTTCCAAACATTTTGACATTCCGATACTAAAGTTGTATTTTCCAGATAAATTGTTTGATTTGTCTGTCTTAGCAAACACTCGTTGGAGATCTGGTCACACAGAGCTTAAAGGTGGGGTAGGTCATTTTGGAGAAACCGGCTCGAGTGCGCTAGAATTTGAAAATACACATCCGGAAGAAATCTGCTACTTCCTTACAGAGCCCCTCCTCCAACACACACGAACGCGCACATGACCAATGAGGGCACGAGATAAGTTTGTGCACAGATGGAAGGCTGACAGGCAGGTAGGCCATCCAGTTACTTTAGCCGGGCCGGCTCAGATGATTGGTCTTGCTTTTTACAGCGCCACGGCTTCCACAGATTTTATTAATGGATTTTTTGTCAAAGCACTTAAGATATTCATTGCTATCGGGATGTTAAGAGCATTCCATGGAATATAACAAAAAGTGTATCTCGAGCCGGTTTCTCAAACTTACCTACCCCACCTTTAATATAAGTCAACTTTTTAAAAAGTGTTAAGCTTTGTTTACTAACACCCTAGCTAGCTTATATTTGAAGTGTTTAACATATTTTTTAGCCGTCTAAATATCTACTTTTAGCTCAATAAAGTATAAATGGGAATGACAAGGACTTTTGCACTCTCGGTCAATATTTTGTGCTCCCTTGCAATACTTTTTGCATTCCCTATGATTCATACAGAAAGGCTGAGCTATATTATGATATACTATTACGCAGGTTCTCATAGCAGGCAAACAAAAGCCAAATAGAAACATCATCTGGATTTGAGATTGACAAAATAATATTCACTCACAGTCGATTTTCCAGAATCTCACAGAGTTTTGGGCCTCATCTAACAGTCTTCATTAGCAGATGGGTTTCGCGCCGCACTGAAGAACAGTATTTTAGCGTTGGCAGGGATAACAATCTCCTCTATATATAGGACCGAGGGTGATCACATTTACATACTTGCACACTTTCTACACGTGATGACAACTGAGCAAGCTCCATCTGCTGACAAAAGCTGTTAGATGTGCTTGAAAGCTCCCACAAAGGCTAGGGAGTGGAGCACCGGTAAATATTGTTTTCGTCAGTTTCAGAGAAAGATTACGGTTATATTTAACTTTGCCAGATATGAGCACCTTTGTCAACAATGCAATAAAGATATGTGAAAGAAACACAACAGTGTAATATCAAAGAAAGCCTTGTTGTTTTAGGATTATAAACAAAGAACACAAACAATAGGCAATCCTTTTTTAATTAACCTAAATCTTTATGTTGGTATAGCATTTCATTTTCCACCTGTCATCCATACAATAGAGAGATGGTGCTCCTCTGCAATCACAATCTATTCTGAGCTGCGTTATTAAATGGCTATGTAAGCATTTTACAAACGGAAGTGGCCGTAATCAAACCCTGCAGTGTTTTATTGCGAATCATCAAGTTAAGTGATGCAACCGAGTCAGCGTGGTGTAGTGCAGAAGTGAAAGGTCTATATCACTTCAAAGCTAACTGTGGGCGGATATGGTTTTGCATGAAGCTGTAGAGGAGACAATTCCCAATCTATAATGTATTGAAATGTGCTGCTGCTGCTGCTGGTGTTACCTCGGTTTAGATTTCTTGTAATTGCCTTGTTATTTGATTTCTCTCCACTCAACCAGATCGACCAGGACATCCACAGAAAGTACACACTGTCATCCGATGCAGAGCTGATCCTAATCAGATCCCTGACATTGGGCAAAGTCACCAGTAAGTCCTCCCACGGTGTTCAGGAAATTGCTGCAAAAACTCCCACGTCACGCCTCATTTGGTGACTTACTGTAATTCAAAAACTGTCGCCATTTAAATGGACTGTTCTTCTGCAGGGAGGGAGAACCTGAACGAGGAAGTGACGCACGCAGCTTCTAAAGGTTTCATTGGCTGCCTCTCCTCGGTGCAGTTCAATCACGTCGCACCGCTGAAGGCCGCCCTGACCAATCGAGGAAGCTCATTGGTCACCATTCGCGGACCATTGGTTCAATCAAATTGTGGAGCACTGGCAGAGTCCACTTCACACACACAGCAAGGTAAAACACACACACACACACACTCTGCTGTTGAACTTGCCCCACGCACACGGCCTCTGAATAGTCATTTCCAGATGCATGCTGTGATGGAAATTCTTTAAGGAGCATTGATTGAAGACAAACATGGAGATGGGGAAACACTGGGACTGATGTCTTACAACGCAGGAGGTTTAATTAAAAGACTCGATCAAGGGAATAAACAATGTCATTACAAAACAGAACAGTGCGTTCACTTTGAACCCTCCCCAGCTCTCCATATTTCTCTGACCCACAGGACATGTAGTCCAAACATGTCTTCAAAAACATACGCGCCACCTAAAGATCAAAATGGACGTCACAGCTTTTACTCGTGTGTCCATACCAGTTGAGATTTAACCTCATGTAATATAACTCTGGCTTGGGGGAAAAAAACGATATGGGCCACTAAATGTAATCAATTTAGAGTTTATCAGACCACAAAGAATAAGGTAACTACCCCTCCCCACGGCCCCTCTCCATCACTTCCTGCATCTTTGAGACAACTTTGCCAGGGGTTGACTGACTACAGCTACGGAAAAACACCATCAATAACAACTCGCATTGCACTCGGTGAAAGTGCAAGCCATGCTACAAAAAAAACGTTACAGCGGTCTTGACAGTGACAGTGTTGGGAAGTCACCAAATACATACACTCAAATACTGAACTGAACTGAACAATGTAACAAAAAGTAAATTCTACAGATTGTTTGCTAGTTTCATCTTCTTACATCCATGGTGAATTCATATTAAAAGATTAATGAATATTTACTCAGCACAGGGATAACTGTAACATATTTAAAAAGCGCTATTTCATCAATATAGCAACAATAGTGGTCAAAATCTAATTTCGCAGGATGAAAACTAATGAAAAAGAATTGGCTAAAGATTAATTTAACATGCTGAGCAACAAATGCTGGAAACTACAGCGACTGGTAACAGTTTGATACACAAACATTTAAGTGTTGTTATCCTAACTGGTTGACTAAAACGTGGTGTGTTTGAGGTCACCTGCAGTTCACTCTGAATAGTTTAGGATTCAATTCAAAACGTTTTCTACAGGCAAATAAAAGTGAGATTAAAAAAAAACAGTTCCGACTCAATTCCCCCTTATCAATTCGTTTGTGACAAAAACTGGTGATAATTAATTAATCTTTCCAATTATTTATTCAGCCACATTGTCTGTTTCCAGCTTCTTGAATGCGCAGATTAGCTGCTTTTCTTTAAGTCATTGTACATGAAATATCTCCAAACTGAGTGACAAAGGAAGTTATCTGAAGGGAAATGATGGCGTTTGATTTTCACTATTAGCTCACATTCTATAGACTTGACGAGTAATTAAGAAAAATTATTGACACATTAATCAACAATAATAAAAAGGGAGATAGTTACGGCCTTAATTAATTTCTCTCATGGCCTCTGCCAAGATTTCTAGTCCTTGATGTTTTTCTGCTTGGCTGTTTGGAACTTTATTACCACGTTCTCCTCCTCTAACACTTCTCTCCTGCTCTCTGGATGCAGTGAATCTACAGAAACCCAGCCTCGTAGTGCCAGTCATTAAAAGACGTCCGTAGCACACGTCAGAGCCACAATATAGACGGATGTCAGTGTGTGTGATATTGTTACAGAAAACAATAGGCGTGGGTGTTTTCACGGGCATTGAACACAAGTGTTATGTTTCTTGTTGACAGCATCAGTGTCGGAAACGCATGTCCTTGCCAGGGTCCTTTATAAATGATCTGATTGCTTTTAAAGGGGCCCTATTATGCTAATTTGCAGGTTCATATTTGTATGTTGTACCTCTACTGTAACATGTTTCCATGCTCTAATGTTCAAAAAGCTCTTTATTCTTCTCATACTGCCTGTGCTGCAGCACCTCTTTTCACCCTCTGTCTGAAACCAGAGCCCAGTATGCTCTGATTGGTTAGCTGGTCGGCTCTGTTGTGATTGGTCAACTGTTACATCAAAAGTTACAATGTGTTGGAGCGCTAGCTGAACGAAGTGTGAGTGTTACTGAGTGATGTCATTATGTTACGGAAGTAAACAAAGGAGTCCAATGGAGAAAAAACCCAACAGGGCCTCTGTTATGTGGACTCTTAGCTGTAAGCAGCATGAAGTACTATAGTGATTTATCCTGGTTAAAAGTGACCTAGTTCCGGCTACCAGAAAACCTGAGTGAAGCCTAAAAATAATAACTGCTAACCCACTAACTTCTCTTCGTGTCACAAGCCCCAGGCTTTCTAAAAATGAAAAATGAAAGCAGAACTATCAGTGTAATGGGCTTCCTGTTTTACAGTTTTAAGAACTGAGTTGTGCCTCGTGACTCGGGAATTTAATTACAGTCTGTCCATCCGGGACACATTCCCGCTGTGTGACAGAACAGATCCCTATTTAGTTTTACCTTAACTGATGGTTAATTATCAAGTTTCAATTTGTATATACTTTGTGAAAACACCAATAAACCCTAGAATATCGTTGCAATATTGATATTGAAGTAGTTGCTCAGAAACATTGGGATTTTTTTATTTTCTTCATGTCACTCAGCCCTGGTTCTTGCACTGCCTACTTTTAAGGATTCAAGGATCATTTATTTTCTTTATGGAAGACAGGGTTGGGTTGAACAACAAAATGCAGTTGTAGCTTTGTCCATTAGGCTACACAAGCACAACAAAGACATTAGTGCATTCCTCTTGAGAATTAGTTGGAACTTGCATAAAACAGAGCAGCAAAAACAATGGTGAATTATTTGGGCGGCAAATACGGCTGGCGACCCAACATTAAAAAATGCTTCATCCTGAAAAAATGGTGCCTGAGCACCAAGCGTCACTGATGTGCACACACAGTCTGCCAGTAACCAGGGGTAATCTAAACATCTAGCCAACGCCATATTGCCCCAGCATGTCTAAGTCTACATCATAAAAGATAAATACATTTCAGATGGAGTCCCGTCTGTCGAGGCAGCAGATTGAGCTCGGAGTTGGCTGATTCTTTCATTCAGAGCATAATGAAAATGTTGTCGTTGTTTTTGCCGCTACATGAAAAAGCTCATCTCGTGGAGCTGTAACATGCCATGAAACCAACAGCCACTAGCTTCAAGGCTCATTCACCACCACCAGTCAGTGAGACACTATGGCTCGGGGTAAATGTACCAACACACATCAGCTAATCTTCCCTCATCTACACCGTCCTCCTGCTACTCTCGGCATAAAGTGGTACAGTGATGACATGTTTTTCTAGGCCGACACAGAAGTTAGCATTGCAAAGACATTTTGGAATATTGCAGAATATACGTCAAATCTGTGGCAAATACATGTTTTTTTTAACGGCCAGAAGTAAAAAACTAATGGTCACGGTCGCATGTGTAAGCGATTTCGAACCCTGAAGGCAGGAGAGACTGAAAAGAGTCAAGGGAAGCTTATAAAAGTTAACAGCATTTAATTAAACAAAAGATGCGGTGGTCTACAAATGGAATTGGTAGGAGGCGCTCTCCCCATCTGTCTGCTCAGTCCAGTATCCGGGGTCAGAAGAGGCTGCTCCCTGGTTTGTCCTCCCTGTTGTCTTCTGAGGTCTTCTCCTATTGGCCGGCGTCATCGGGGGCGGGTCCAATGCATGTGGTACCTTTTCTGTTGCTAAATGACATCATTCTGGTGTCTGTGGTGTTTAAACATTCCCTGCTACACATTATTCAGCGTCAATAAATGAGTGCTAATCCCAGTGTGCTCAGTTTAGAACATCACATGGCATTTCACCTTCTATCATGGTTTGAAACCGTAGCATCCCGTCAGATGCTAATGCTAACCGGAAGTGACGAATTTTCAGAATAAAAGTGTCAAGTTAACAGTTAGTGAACTTCCGGTTTTTCAGAATAAAACTGATTTAAATCAAATATTGTATTTAATTCAAATTACACCTTATCAACATTGATTTTAAATTTACTGACACATGGCTATGTGTTACCGCCGCTAGGCTAAAGGCGGCTAATGTTTAGCTTGAGGTCGTTTAGTAGTCTCATTTAGTCACTTGTTAGCATCCAACGTTATAATGACATATAGAAGCTTCAGACATTCACAAGGGACATTTTCTGATGCATCTTATGTTAGATGAAAACAGGAAAATCTCTTAAGCTTGTGTTAACCACAGACCTCATTTCCAACCTTATAAAAAAAACGTTGAATCGAGGAAACTGGATGTGCTAAAATGATAACTAATTTCCTTGTTTTACGACTCATTCTTGCACCATCTATTCAGGAATTGAAAGTCTATGATACTGAGGTAGCACCCAAGCACTATTTTGTATGCTTACATGCTGTCGGTATTAGACATTAACTTACTTTAGCCTTGAATGCTGTGGTGTTTGGGTTTGTTTGGGTTTTTTCGTTGTAACCTTGAGGGTTTACCTGTTAAAGGTGGGGTTGGTAATTTTGGAGAAACCAGCTCGAGTGCGCTAGAATTTGAAAATACACAGCCGGAAAAAATCTGCCACTTCCTTACAGAGCCCCTCCTCCAACACACACGAGTTTGTGCACAGATGGAAGGCTGACAGGCAGGTAGGCCATCCAGTTACTTTAGCCGGGCCGGCTAAAATGATTGGTCGTGCTTTTTACAGTACTACGGCTTCCACAGATGAATTTTTTGTATGGATTTTTTGTCAAAGCACTTAAGATATTCATTGCTATCGGGATGTTAAGAGCATTCCATGGAATATAACAAAAAGTGTATCTCGAGCCGGTTTCTCAAACTTACCTACCCTATCTTTAAGGGTGAAAAAGAATACCCTACTTTTAAACAAAGAAACTAGCAATCTTAACCTCAGATCTATACCTGTTTACTAAGATTGTTACCACATAACTTATTAAGTAGTTTGCATTGTACTCCTATGAGCTAAAAGGAACAAATAACACCAACAACTCCTCTTTAAAATAAGGACCCTTTAAACCAATATGAAACAGTAATGCCTCGACTAAACTAGCAGATTAATTAATGAAAACATTATCAACAATGTCGCCATTTCAAAATATCAAAACAAACAACTTTGGTAAAAAATATTTTACTTATTGTCTAATTTAACTTACTCAGTTTAAACACTGAAGTTTGTATAGTGGGCACACACATGAGAGGAGACGATGACATTTAAAAGTCAACCAGAGCTGTGGAGAGAGAAACCCGATATGCAGGGGGTTGAACAAAGAGTAAAAGAGAAGTGAACCTAAAAGTGATTACCATGTAAAATAATTCAGTGTTATTCTAGAGCTTAAAACTAAAGTGTAGCAAACTGCACTTCACAGGTGAAGGTGACAGCCAGAGATTGCAGAGACCCTGACTTCATACTTTAATGCCTTTCAATGTGTCTGTTTCTGCTTCTCCAGATCAAACTGTGACAGCCAATAAGGATAAAGAGCAGCACGGCGGCGGCACACAGAAGGATCTGGCTGTGATAGCAGGTCTGTTTTCCCTCTTCTTCTTCTTCTTCTTCTCTCTCTTTATTTATGTTGTAGCTTAATTGAAAATGAGTCCCAGTTGTTTGTTTTTTGATGTTCTCTCCATTTGCCTCCATCCTAATATGTTTGTTTCTTCCCCGGTCTCTTGATAAGTCAATCATTGCTTAAGCTCATTTTCATCACTGACACTAACTCGGTTATGGTGGAAATTGAATTGAAGTTGATGATGATTATTTCTGTGTGCTTTCTAAACAGGGAATCTTAGCCTGTTTACATCCTCCTACCAGTTTGTGGACAATAAGCAGACCCTGTGCTGATCCACAAGATCAGTATAAGACAAATAAATTCATTTAAATATATATAACTTGACATATTTGGAAATACATATTAGATCCAAATCAAAATGTCAAAACAGTTAAGATAAGAGATAAGATAAGATGGTACTTTATTGATCCCAATTTGGGAAATTGTTTTTGTTGCAGCAGCATAAAAGACAAGGCATTTTACAATAAAACAAAACTAGATAGAAATAGAACAATAGAAATTAAATAAAATAAAATAGAAAATATACATGTTGAAATAGAAAATATACATGTAGATATTATATATACAAATATATATATTCAAAAATATATGACATATGGAATATTAAATATAACATATTGAACAGATTATATATGTGTAAAATGTACAACGTGGTTTTATTTCAAGATAGATAAAACCACGTTGTACATTTTACACATATATAATGTGTTGAATATAGAGTGAAGGGATGATAGCTTTCTGGTGGGTTTTGGGTGGACAATATAATCTTCAAACTAAAGAATATACTGATGTGTTCACAATATTTAGTTGCTGAGCAACCTGAGCAACGCATGCAACACAATGAATAACTTTGGGATTTTAGCCTTTGCAGACCATTTACATGCACCAACAAACAAGAACACACACAACAGGAAAGGACAACCCCCAAAAAGCATAATAGGGCCTCTTTAAAAACAATAAGGCTACCAAATAATGATTATGATTATTATTATGATATCAGTTTAAAGATGAGTTGTACAGGTCCAACGGTAACAAGCACCACAGTCTGCCTCACTAATAACACATTGTATCTTGTTTGAATTTTCCATTATACAGAGGTTTCATGTGTTGCATGGCAACCAGCGGGACTCCAGGAAGATAATAGTCCCACAATTTTATTAAAGAGACATCAGAGCGCATCAATCCTCTGATCGAACTTTCCAACAAAGGGAGCGAGCATGTTCAAATGTTTTTAATTTTCACAAATGACCTCCATAAAGCCAGTTTCTGTGCTTCAGCCAAAACCTGCACAATAATGTAAACCTTTTTCACATTTCCTAAAGGCTTTCTTGGTGTGTAAAATTAACAATTTTCAGATGCAAAATGTTATGATTATTTATGTAAAAAAACACATTTAACATATTAAAAGAGGTAATACATTAATGCATAATGAACTCAATGGTAATCTTCTGTTATTATACATAAATAAATAATAGAAACTCAATTATTACATTCCCATTATGTTGAAATTAGAATTCCCTTATCCATATAAATGTCCGATAATGGTATTTATGCTAACATGATGATTTTCTCACAGTTCATAGTGCTTCAAAGAAGTCCTGCATCGACAGCACAATTTGCTCATAGATATTTGAACCCTTTTTGTTTTCATTATTTTAAATCAACGTGACGGGGTTCTATTGTCCGTGTGAAAACATAGGCTTAGTCGGTTGAATTAAGCTCCAAAAAAACTTTATTTATAACAGCCACAAAAAAAAGATATACTGTTCGACAAAAGGGAAACAGTATAACTTAAATAAACTAAATCTAAATGTCTGTCCCTCTAAACACATCCTAGCTGTTGCCTTCACTGCAACACTCTGCCGAATGACTCTTCCAGGGCCAACACCGTCCCTTTTGAACCCATAGCCCCTCCCCACAGGCTTACCGTCAACAGGTGACATAATTGCCTCAAAACCACATTGTCAACATAAAAATCCGACCCAAACATAAACAGGTTAACTTCCTCTTAACACAATCATTCCCCATAATTAACAAACGCAAAATAAATAATAAATTGCATGGTTCATTTCACGGAAGAGAGCAGGAAGTGTGTGTGTGTGTGTGTGTGTGTGTGTGTGTGTGTGTGTGTGTGTG
>CALSBZ010000088.1:385834-399861 GCA_943591055.1 Gobionotothen gibberifrons
GTGTGTGTGTGTGTGGGCTGTCAGTGACGGAGACTCTGTGATCCGCTCCGTCACATACATTAACACCGATGTACAGACAAAAACAAACCAATCAAGGAAACAGCAATTGCAATAAAAGCGTGACAAATAATCCTCACTTAAACGCACTAATGACTCATTTAATTATCTGTATGTCCATATACATTTTCCTGCAATTGCCACGACGAAAAAGCTAGTCATTGAAGCACAATTATTTAAACCACTAACTTCTAGAGCCTATCTACTGCTAAACTAATAATGCTAATGACTTCACAGTTATTCGACACAGCATTTCAAACTAAAAGCCTGAGTGTGTTTTCTTTGCAAAACATTGCCATTTAAATACCACACCCAATTATCAGTCACCTGCACTGAGATGCGTGTGTGAAAACACCTGCAATGAAACACTTAGTGGAGGCACATTTTGGAGAAGAAGAGGGGTTGCTATGCACTGAATGTTATAATGATTGTTTTAATGATGAGAATAAACAATGTATTTGTGTTCATAATCTATGTATACAGCATGTTATAAATGAGAAGGTTGAAGACTTAAGATCATTCAGTTTGACCGATTGCAAAACACCGTAATAAACACTGCCTTTGATATGTCCCTGTATTCTGAAAACCACCTTCAAAATGAAAACCGAAAGAGTGACTTTCATTTACCTAAATAATAATAATATAATAATAATACGTTTACTATAAACAAAAACAGCAAGAGAATATATATTAACCTTTAAATACCAAACAGATCGACAATCCCTGTTTAAAGGTGTAATCTGAAACACCTTCCACAAATGCAAACAAGAGTCTGCAAATATACAAATAGTACAGTTAAGTAAGTAAATGAAAAGCATTTGTGAATATCTTTCTCGTATTTATAAGTTAGGATCTGGCATTTGCAAATCCAGTTTGTATTTGGAGATCTCAATTCTCTGTTGGTGGATTTTCATTTTACACAAACTCTTCGCTGCTCCAAACCAAACTCTATTTCAGGAAGCACTTGATTTACAAATCTCTTTCGCATTCGTGGAAGGTGTTTCAAATTACAAATGCACGCACATATTATCGATCTGTTTACCAAAATGATATCAGAAACTCCTATTTGGAAAACATATTTGCGGAAAAATGACAGTAGAAAATAAGTGAAATCAGAAAAAGAGGCAAGGACACGTCAGAGAAAAAATTGAAAAAGTACAAAACCATGGAACGAGAATAAGTAGAAGCATTATAAAAAGTGAGCGATCGTATACAGTAATGAGGTAGCGGCAGGTGACAACATTAATATTGTGTAAACGTACATAGTGTTTATTGCACATAGCCCTTATACAGGTATTAAAGTAGCAGTCATAGTAGCATTAAAGAAGCAGCAGGAACAACATGAGTAAACAATGATCATTATGCACATAACTGCACAATCAACCCGATCTCACCAGAAAGCGTACAAATGACACGACTTTGCAAAGTCGTCCAATAGATACGCAGAAGTCCGTTTTTGCGTGCATATGATACGCTGATATTGCACCTCAAACATTAAAACAAAGAGCTCTGTGGCTTCAGGCTTGATCACTGTTCCAATGACAGTTTTAATGTTTGCGGTGCAATAAACGACACAGCAGCTTATTGGGTTATGGTTAGGGTTACCCCCTGATCCCACTGGGAGCGTCTGTGCTACGTTACGTCTGCGCCACGGGGTTTTTAGCGATCGCGGCCACTCTAGTCAATGGGTGCTATTCCACCAGACCCGCTACGCCACGCTACGCCGAGACTCGAAGCATCCCAGAAGCTCCTCGCCGCAAGGAATTTCTAAAATATAGGATGAATCCTATTTTTGACGCGGCGCAGCTGTAAGGTAATGTCGGGCAGGCAGGAAGTGGAACGTTCAGACCATATATAGCATATATACACACACAAACTAATTTTGCAGCCCCTATCCCTCCGTAGTCTTTCAAGTAGGAGGAGAAATGCCAGCGCTCTCCTCCGGTTTACAGGCACTGTGTAAATTATATATATAGAATAATTATGATGATGAATGCATTTTTTTACCACTAAAATACAGCAACATATCTTTGATTCATGTCGTTTATAACTGGGATATTACAATTATTCTTAACTTTGTCTGTAGTCTACAACACAACAAAATAGGAAATAACAACAATAAACACGATTTAAACAGACACAAACATAAACCATGTAACTACGTAGCCTACTTGTAGAAGTACAAATGTCCAGGAAATATTCCAAAATCAACAACAACTGCGAGGCTGCACATATGACGCTCCGCTTCCGCAACGTTTTGAAACGCGCCTGGTGGGTTACGACGCAGGAGGAGGTCGCAGCACGGCACAGCCACAACGTAACGTAGCGCAGACGCTCCCAGTGGGATCAGGGGGTTAGGGTTAAATAAATGGCAAAGATATGTAGAAAATAAACGCATTTAAGATACGTTCACAACAAACGTAATGTGGAAGAAAATTGTAGAAAAAAAACGTATTTGACATACGTTCATAACAAACGAAACGTGGGCGTATCATACGCAAAAACGGACTTCTGCGTATCTATTGCACGACTTTGCAAAGTCGTGTCATTTGTACGCATTCTGGTGAGATCAGGCTGGCACAATAGAGCTGGGGGGGGGGGGCGTGGTGGTTGTAGAATCTGCTGCGTGAAGGAAAGACCTCTCCATATTGAGACAATGTTCTCTCCATTTGCCTCCATCCTAATATGTTTGTTTCTTCCCCGGTCTCTTGATAAGTCATTGCTTAAGCTCATTGTCATCACTGACACTAACTCAGTTATGGTGGAAATTGAATTGAAGTTGATGATGATTATTTCTGTGTGCTTTCTAAACAGGGAATTTTAGCCTGTTTACATCCTCCTACCAGTTTGTGGACAATAAACAGGCCCTGAGCTGATCCACAAGATCAGTATAAGACAAAATAAATCATTTAAAATATATATAACTTGACATATTTAGAAATACATATTAGATCTAAATCAAAATGTCAAAACAGTTGAATATAGAGTGAAGGGATAGTGGCTTTGTGGTGGGTTTTGGGTGGACAATATAATCTTCAAACTAAAGAATATACTGATGTATAATTCAGTTTAAAAGGATGTACAGAAACACTTTTTTGGAAAACTATGAGAATGAAGATGAAGATTGAAGATGAGAAATTATTGTATATGTATGTATACATGTAAATGTAAGTAGGAATAGCTTGCATAATGATTTAAAGGACAATCATTGATCAAGTAAGGGGTGGGAATTAATAAGCATTTGCTTCCTCCTACTCCCTTTCGGACACATATGATTTTTTAAATTATTATTATTAATATGAAGACTTTGTTTGTATCATGAATGTGGATAAATACTGTATTTTAACAATACGGTATTCTGTTTTTTCACATTTGTTATTTTTTTTTTTTTTTTTTTTTAATCTGTTCGAAATAAAGATTGAAATGAAATGAAATGTGTTCACAATATTCAGTTTGAATGAGAACTTTCATAGTAGCAGCATGAGTAAACAATGAGCATTATATATTGCACATAGTATCTGCACAATAGAGCTGGGGGTCTACCAGGGGCCGTGGTTGTCAAATCTGAGTTCTGCAGGAAGGAAAGACCTCTCCATATTGAGACGAATATTCCTCCACCTAAACGCAGATTTTGAGTTCAAAATGTTCTGGAATCTACTCTGCGACAGGTCAGAGGAAGAGAAGTTGCCATGACTAATTTAGAGCAGGATGAGGAGGAAGTTAGCGGGGACAGCCCTGGCTGACAGCTCTGTTCCTCAATGTATTTTAATGTGTGTGCCCTGCTGTGTTTTCAGGTGTGGTCACAGCGGTGGTCTTCATCGCTGCCTGCGCTCTGGCTGTGATAAGCCGCCTCCTCTACCAGCAGCGCAGGGCCCGGAGGAGCGGCAGCATCAAAGAAGAGGAGAACAGACACATGAGCATGTACACAGACTACAGGACAGAGCTGCACCTCCACACCTCAGTCAGGGAAAACATGAAGGAGTACTACATCTGACTGCAGAGTGCACGCTGCAGACCCTCAGCCACAAACTTACCTCTCTCTTATAAAAGGACAAACAGGTGGACGCGCGCCGCAGCAGGATTTCTTACAAAATAACATCTCCGCGCCCCCGGGACGTCTCCCAGGAACTCAAACCTGTAGCCCTGTAGTCGTCCACTCTCGTAACGCTCCAGTGCAAGCAAGCGGCTGAGTCTTTACAGCTGTTAGTGTTTTTGATGTTGGTAAAAAACTGAAGCTGCTGTGGTTTCTGTCGTTGCAAAAATGTGTAAAGCAAAAAGATGAATGTTCCACAGGGACACGACGGGTGCAACAAGCTGCTGTCCATCCTGAAGGCGCACAACTTTTTAGTTTGAAACCCTCAAACACTGACTCCTTCCACGCGACAGTGGGACTCTCTGAATTGCCAGCGAGCAAAAATGTAGGCCAAGCCTGTAAGATATGCGCGCATTCGCAGCTGTCTTTGTTTTTTCCAGTGGTGGTGAATGTTGTAGAAGAAGTAAAAAGGGGACAATACTGCCTATACTGTATGAGTGCCTAATTTGCATACAAGTTTTTATTTTTAACATTTTAGAAGTTATTCATGTGAGTTGCACAAAAGCAATCACATTTACATAGAGGAGGGTATTTTCATTCCGTTCTGCTACCCACACCACACAGAATAAAAGGGAATCATCATTTCCCCGTCATGCACGACATCTCTCAGTAATGTTTATTTCACCGCGTTGGTTTTTTCTCAGGCGTTTTTAAAGTAGCATGGATTTGACAAACCTTAATCCTGTAATCTGTTGTTAGCTGGATACATACCAGATGCAAAACTATCCACAGTTCAGTTGTTCTTGTCCTAAACAAAGCATCGAAACACCATTCAGACCACATCTTATCTTTCTTTGGATCTTTAGCTAGATTTCATTTAATTGTGCAAATTGGCTTGTGAATCATTTTTTCAGGACTTGTGTATATTGTATCATGAAAGTAGCAGAAATGAGAAACTAATGGAGAGGATTATTATATTAGAATATATTAAAGTAGTCATATACGCACAGAAGGAGGTGACTGCAGTATCAACCAAACTGCAGTCACGCTAGATTTTGCAGCAAGTAAAAGTATCTTCAGGCTCAAATCCAATGCATACAGTGATTCTGGCAAATCTGGCAAAAGCACAAAGCTCCCAAGCAGCGTCTTTGGTGTTCTTTAGCAAAGCGGGCAGCAGATTTGGTCCGAACAGGAAGTGTGGAGTTCAGCGAGTGCTTACTGAAACTGGGTCAGTGGAGTTTGCGATCAATCACAGCAGAAGGCTTATTGGTGCTTGTAAAACTACAGTTAGCTCCAGGGTCAGCCACAGCATTTCTCTGCTACACTTTGTCACAGTACTCGATCGAGTTTGTACCACTGGTTAGGGTTTTATTTAAATAGCTAGCTTTGATTATATAGAAAAACCAAGTAGACGGACATGGTGCGTACCAAACTCCAAAAAGTACTGGTACAAAAGTTTAGTTCATTCTTTTGCAGCGCTTCGAGCTTTTTGCAACCAAGAAAAAGGCCACCTGATTTCATTGTTTTTTTATTTATGTATAACCTTGTTCACAGGGATTAGTGGTGTTTTCTATATAACTTAAAATGATTTTCTATATCCATCTGACACTGGTTGATCCTAAGAAAAAAAAACATACACACTAAAACGGCAAAGAGTCTAGAGCTAGCCAGTAATGCACAAATCATTGAACACAAATTAAAGCATGGACTAAAAATGGAGACTGTCTTTTTAACGATCCATACCACTACTGAGGTTAAAGACATTGACCCGCAGGTGTTGCCCGGGGTTACCTTAATTTTTAAATCTGCTTGCTAGGACTTGGCTCATTATGCAGAGGCTTCAGCGGCTCTCAGGCAGGTTAGCTGTCTTTGTAAATGTCAGTCGTACTTTGAGCTTGCTGAACACGAGGGGTTAACCCCAAAGAAAATCTGAATCTGAGACTGTTTTTGGTTTTTCTTCCTGTCATGAATGAATGAATACATTACAATTTGTCCTCTTGGGATCTGTACAAAATGTCCAAGAAAGCGTTTCAACAATTGTGAAGACATTTCACTCCAATTCTTTGGACAAATGCACTGTCGGACGGAGAGACTGATTCTTCCTGGAGCCCCCCCACCCCCATCCGCCTCCATTTAGCTTAAAGATTACTTTACTGAAAAAGACACAGGAGAGTGGCATGGTCAGAAGATAGGGTCTTCATCCTTTGGGCCCCATCTGTGCATGTCCTTGTAATCTAAGTATGTCTCAAGATGTGATAGTCTGCAGATTTCAAGTATCAGTGAATGAATACATACCTCTCAGAGTGTTTTGGTTGTATTGCAGTAGGCAATATCATGTGGTTACTTCTTCTTCTTCTTCTTCTTCTTAATGATTTGTATAGCTGCAGTTTTATTAAGGATCTATTGTATAGATGTATAATTTAATAATAAAAGTCAATATATTGATTAACCCTCTGTTGTAAAATGGCTTGACTTTAACTACTTTAAAGAGGGTCATCTGTGTTTTTCCCCAAGGTTCAAATTCAATTCAAATCTAATATTGATCACTGTGTTTGGTGCTGGGAAGCCAGAGAGGGATTCGAACCTTTTGGGGATCAGGAAATAGTTTGTATGAGCCGACAATGTTGAGGTTTCTTTTTTGTTTAGTTGCAAAATGGGTTAAAAATGACTCCTCAATCTACACATTTAGTAAACTGTCTCCTCACAAAGACTGAACTTTGACAGTGTTATGTTGTCATTGAACCATTATCCTTTGTATAAGAATGTAAGACCCTAATTATGTTAATTAAGATGGACTAAAACATGTCCAAAATTCGAATGGATTTTGGTGCAAAACCTTTCACCCGCTGACTTAAAGCTGGGAGAGGCCGTTTATTGTTGGCAGCATTGGGCAAAAATACCACAATATCCTTTCAGCATCTTTTAATTAAAGTAGTGCCCCAGGAAAGGTAATTACCTTAAAAGAAAATGCCAGAATTATAAACATACAGCCTTCCTCTTTGTCCCTCTCCTGAGCCACATGTGAGCCCAGGGAGATGCATGTTCGTCTTACAGTAACGTTTACAAGTACTAGTCATTCATTTCAAACATTATCGTGAGTCTGATCCTGATGAAGTTATATGGTGGTTCTTTGAGATAAAGCAGTCCTGTTTTCTTTGCAATCTTATGGGACTACACAATCCTTTGAGATTACATACATGACAACAATGGAAAATAGTTTCAAAGACAAAAATAAGAACAAGGCATTTTTACTAATCCCATGAGGGTTAATAAAGTCCAACAGATTCAGTTCTACACACACACACACACACACACACACACACACACACGCATGCATCTTTTGGAGTCTTGTCGGAGGCTTTTGTCCGATCGGGACTTGAACCGAAGACCCTTTAGTTCTCTATTCAGGTCCAGACTGAGCTACAGCTTTAAGGGCATTTGCATCATGGTATTAGTGAATAAATGGAATTCCTTTCAAATTTCCTGGATGGCTCGGAGTCTAATTCTGTTGCAATACGGTCATGAGATAGTGTCAAATACTCCCAGCCTATGCTAATTTTCCAATTAAATGGAAAGCAGTATAGAATATTATAAAACTAATTTACTATTTTCAGTTCATCCAGTTATATCCTGTTCTAATTTGATGAATATTGCATCTGCAAGAAGCTGGTAAAAAAGAATTGTGAGCTCTCATAACAAAAACATGAAAGGCTTCAGACATGGTCGCGCTAATCACTTACTCTCAAATAGCCATGACAAATATGCTGTGGGTAGTTGCTGCACACAAGATCAATGAAATAATACTAATAATAATGTGGAAAATATGTTATATTTGGATCTGATTTCATAAAGAGTGATGCATTCATTTCACCATGCATGTTTATGAAGTGCAGATCTGAAAAGAGTAAATTAATTTGACATGTTTCTACTTTAATCTTTCTTTCTTTTTTATCTGGGGAATCCATTCGATACACTTTTTTCCAAACTTGTTTCTTAGGATTTTCCGCCCTTGCTTCCTCATACTTCGTCGCTATGCTCTCTCCCTTTTTGCTCGTGCCGGTTGACATAAAACGCTTTGCCATTATGTGTTTAATGTGATATCCAGAAAGCTTTCCCTGGCGACGAGAGGCTTAATCAGCATCGTGTGAACTCGTTTGGAAAGGGCTTGAATGTAACAGACGTTCATTTAAAAGTCCTGCACTCCAGCTTTAATTGCAAATCATCAAATGACTCCAATTAAATACATCATTTTCCAGACCACTCTTTCCGAAAGTTACAAAAGTGAGGGAGACTTCTTTATTATTTAGTAAAAGCAGCTATCATTTCTTCTTTGCTCACAGCGCTCTCTTTGTGCACACGGGCAATTAATCTAATGACATTTCAGCATCAGATATCATATCATTAACCTTTGTCTACTGGAACTGCATCCTCTGCTCTCACAGGAAGTCAGGAGTGCAACAAACGTACGCGACCCTGAAAAGCGTCTGACATTCTCAGCCAGGCACATCTTTAACATATGTAAATGTATTCATTTTGTTCTGCTTATCAATTCAAATGCCTGTACAGATATATTTTCAAAGGAAACTATTTGGTACGTGGTGCCCCTTAGTCTCTGCTACTTCAAGCTTTCATTGTATGCTCTGTGTGCCTCCTAGTGCCTGTACTGTGTGCACAAACAAAAGTAAATACAATTTCACACTTTGAATTTGACGTCGTATTTCTTTTTTTCCCCATGTTGGCCTACTTTTCCTTTTTCTTCTATCAAGGCTCTTGTCTTCCATACTTGGAAGCATGTCTTGCTCAGTGTTACCTTGGAGTGAGATACATGCTTTGCAGAAGATAGTCATCGGATATAAGCATTACATTACATTACATTACATTGCATTTAGCTGACGCTTTTATCCAAAGCGACGTACATTCGACCAGGAAGATACAGCCTTGAAGAAAACAGAATCATATAAGTACATCAGGTTTCATATAGCCACAACATTTCAAGTGCTACTCAACTGGCTTATAGATAAGCCAGTCCTTTATTAGTATGTAAGTGCTCTGTTAGTAATTCTAAGCACAACTACATATTTTAAAGGGGCGCTATTATTCTAATTTTCAGGTTCATATTTGTACTTGGTGTCTCTACTGTGACATATTTACATGCTTTAATGTACAAAAAGCTCTTTATTGCTCTCATACTGCCTGTGCTGCAGCACCTCTTTTCACCCTCTGTCTGAAACCAGAGCCCAGTCTGCTCTGATTGGTTAGCTGGCCGGCTCTGTTGTGATTGGTCAACCGCTTAGACAAGTCCCGACCCTTAGCAAACCATGTACAATGTGTTGGAGCGCTAGAAGTGTGAGTGTGACAGATGACATCACTAAGGCCCAATCCCAAACCACGCCCTACACACTCCCCCTCCGTGACGGAGTGAACTCTGTGGAGTGACACTCGCAGCGCAATGAGGCTCAGAGTGGGGGTCGCGAGATGATTACAAAATAAAAATATATATATTATTGATAATAACGTTTGCATAGACATTTTTCAGGGGCGGACTAGCCATCTGTATAATTTCCCCGCAGCGAGGCTCCCCCCGTTGACAATCCACTAGCACAGTGTTTCTCAAACTTTTTCATACCAAGGACCACTTAACCAATAAAAAAACATTCAGGTTTTACACCTCTTATGAAATGTAGACTACATTTATTACGGAGTTTATGTCCGAGACAACAGACTACAGAGAGATATGCAAAATACACCGCATGTAGTATGACACAAACCTCTGTGGATTTTCAAAACCTACAGCCTACAAAACAAAAATAAAAAACGTTTATGCAGCCCCAACAACAGCCTCTGATCATCAACAGACTTCATGCAATGCTTCATTGGATGCATATACACTGAACAAAAATATAAACGCAACAACCATTTTTCATGAGATGAACTCAAAGATCTAAAACATTTTCTAAATACACAAAATAACCATTTATCTCAAATATTGTTCACAAATCTGAAAAAATCTGTGATAGTGAGCACTTCTCCTTTGCCGAGATAATCCATCCCACCTCACAGGTGTGGCATATCAAGATGCTGATTAGACAGCATGATTATTGCACAGGTGTGCCTTAGGCTGGCCACAATAAAAGGCCACTCTGAAACGTGCATTTTTGCTTTATTGGGGGGTCTGGGGGGGGGTCCGAAAACCAGTCAGTATCTGGTGTGACCACCATTTGCCTCACGCAGTGCAACACATCTCCTTCGCATAGAGTTGATCAGGTTGTTTATTGTGGCCTGTTAGGGTTAGGGTTAGGGCCACTCGATTCACAGCATTACCCTAACCCTAACCCTAACCCTAAACCCCACCCCAACACAAAACCTAACCCTAAAAATGCACGTTTCAGAGTGGCCTTTTATTGTGGCCAGCCTAAGGCACACCTGTGCAATAATCATGCTGTCTAATCAGCATCTTGATATGCCACAGGCTACAATAGGCTGGCCACAATAAAAGGCCACTCTGAAACGTGCATTTTTGCTTTATTTGGGGGGTCTGGGGGGGTCCGAAAACCAGTTTGCACTTCGCACAGCCATTGAAGAGGAGTGGACCAACATTGCACAGGCCACAATCAACAACCTGATCAACTCTATGCGAAGGAGATGTGTTGCACTGCGTGAGGCAAATGGTGGTCACACCAGATACTGACTGGTTTCCGGACCCCCCCAATAAAGCAAAAATGCACGTTTCAGAGTGTCCTTTTATTGTGGCCAGCCTAAGGCACACCTGTGCAATAATCATGCTGTCTAATCAGCATCTTGATATGCCACACCTGTGAGGTGGTATGGATTATAATTATTATTATGAAGTGCTCACTATCACAGATTTATTCAGATTTGTGAACAATATTTGAGAGAAATTGTTATTTTGTGTATATAGAAAATGTTTTAGATCTTTGAGTTCATCTCATGAAAAATGGGAGCAAAAACAAAAGTGTTGCGTTTATATTTTTGTTCAGTGTATTAGATCAGTGATTCTCAAATGGGGGTACGCGGACCCCTAGGGGTACGTTGAGGCAGAGGTGTGGACTCGAGTCACATGACTTGGACTCGAATCAGACTCGAGTCATCAATTTCATGACTTGAGACTCGACTTGACACAATCACAAAACACTTGCGACTCGACTTGGACTTGAACACCAAAGACTCGGGACTTGACTTGGACTTGAGCCTTCTGACTTGAGGTGACTTGATAATTTAATTCAGAGGTCTCCAACACGCCGATCGCGAGATGCCGCTAGAAGAGCAGACTCCCGTCGGGGAGAGCAGATTCTCCAGCCGCTTCTACTCTTGCTGAGAGAATCCTTGCAGGCAGGGGCGGGACTTTATTTAGCTGGGCCACCATGCGGCCAATCATATGCGAGGACACACTAGGATCATAACATTATGTGAAAGAAGGGTGGGGGGCACAGCAGGTGTAGTGGTACAGGCCAGCTGCACAGAGCGACGGGGAGACGGGGAGACGGATTTAAATGCAAGCGGGTCGGAAAAAGTCAAGAAATTAACGAAAACCGAAAAAAGAAGCAGCATCTGGCTGCATTTCAATGATATTGGAGAAAGCAAAGCTGAGTGCAGGATTTGTAAAATGAAAATAACATTCAGAGCAGTATTTACCAGGATGTATTGTCAGAGGTGGGAGAAGTTCAGATCTTGTACTTGAGTAAAAGTACCAGAGTGTAGGAATACTCGGTTACAATAAAAAGTCCTGCATTCAAAATGTTACAAGTAAAAGTACAAAAGTATTAGCATCAAAATATACTTAAAGGTCCCATGGCATGGCCATTTCCACTGATCATAATTCCATTGTTGAGGTCTACTAGAATAGATTTCTATTGTGCAATTTTCCAAACTCACATTGGTTTCTCATACAGCATCTCTGTAAACTACGTGTATTCACTGAATTTCACTCTCTGCCTTTAACGGCTCGTTTTAGCTCCAATAGCCAATTATCCCTTGCATAAAGATAGATTGTGGGTCCCTTATAACATGTTGTACACAGTGGAAATAAACATTCTGGTCACCTTAACATCAGGGATCTTGTACATTAAACTCCTGTTACAACTTACACATACAGAGCAGAATTCTCTCCCCAGTGAACACATTCAACTTAGACAAGGATCTCACCGTACCGTTCTGAAGTATTCAACATTTCTTTTTTTATCAATGCTATTTTCACCACTATAATAAGAGCCGTTAAGGTTTATCCACGTTGGAGGACTTCACTTCTCACTTGTCACTCTGATAATATTTGCACATAATAAGTAGCCTGCACTTTCACCAACAATTTATGAAACGTTGTCAGGTTGCACATTGTTTCAGGGGGATGGATATTCTCCTCCACAGACACACAAGGTCGAGACTCGACTTACCGGCCCACCGCTGCATTGCTCTTCTGTTGTCAGTTTTTTGGCAAACATCAAACAACAACGGAACAATCCAGAGGTCAAATTCACAGAAACACACAAGGCAAACATTTATTTGTGTCTGAACAAACATTTAGAGGAGCTCTGAATCATGAAACAAGTTTGATTGGCATATTTGGCAACAGAGCATACTCATATTAATGAAGAATATGTGTTATATTTGAAACTGATTTCATAAAAAAGTGATGCATTTACAGTCATATTGCTCTAACCAGAGAATGTTTTATACCTGGATATCCTCTCCTGTTGCTCTATCACTGTGGTCTCTATTTTCTCACTGTTTTTCCTCTAAAACTCCAGAATAAGGAAGTAAATGGACCTTAAATTGAAATAATTGAAGGTCCTCAAAACTAAATGGATTAAAAGTAGGTGGTTTAACCTCGAGAACTAAAAACAGAAACCCATCTGAGGTGACATGAGTTCATTGGAATAAAAGTGCTGTATTGTTAAAAGATACAGTTAGAAAAACTCTCAATTGTATAACATTATGAAAACGTTGCAACCCTGCCAGATTGTTAATTATTAATAAAAGTGGTCAGCGCTGCAAAATGCAAAACTATGCACATCAAAAATGTATTCAATAGTTATTGATCCAAGGTCTTAATCTCTGTTTTGAGCCCTAAAGACAAGTGGAGTCTTCAAGTGTCAAGGAAAAAGTGTCTAATTCAACATGTCCTTCAACTTTTGCTTCGTGTTTGTATGCAATTATAAATGTTCACTTTATTTCTGTGACAGCTTTCTGTGTGAGACGTGCTGTGCTTTTCACCTCCTGCACTCCAGTTTTCCTCTTTTGTTCCGCACTTTATTAATTAGTTTGAAGACAGAAAACTTTTGCCTGTGGCTAATGTTCATTATGAATTATACTCATTGTGGTAACATGTGGAAGTCGGTGTCAGAAATGTCTCTAAGTGCTTTCTTCCCACTTCAATCACAAAGGACTCATTGTTGTCAATATCATAATTTCTCTTTCACTAACCTTGAGCAGAAGGGTTAAGTATTTTATTCATACTAACTATGTTGCCTAGCTACAGCTGCTACACGCTAAAAGCTTTCGCACATTGTACGACATATTTTCGCTTTCAATGAGAAGGACAACTTTATCACTCAAAGTTTTTAATACTTTTTGAAACAGTCTCTCCTTGACCTGCTGATCACACCAGCTTTTAAGTATGTATGTTAATTCAATCCATTTCTAGCTCGCTTTTTTTTGTTTAGGGACAGGAATATATATATTTTTTATTTTCTATATATTTGATGATGACTACATGAATGATAATGTAGTTATTTGCCATTATTACATGCTCCCACTCCTCTTTTTGCTAATCAATCAATCAATCAATGTTTATTTATATAGCCCAATATCACAAATGTTACATTTGTCTCAGTGGTCTTCACAGTTTGTACAGAATATCAGTATGACAATACGACACCCTCTGTCCTTAGACCCTCTGTCCTTAGACCCTCTGTCCTTAGAC